>JBBMJY010000020.1:16536616-16558485 GCA_037833715.1 Toxotes lorentzi | reverse complement strand
GTGTGTGTGTGTGTGTGTGTGTGTGTGTGTGTGTGTGTGTGTGTGTGTGTGTGTGTGTGTGTGTGTGCGCGTGTGCGTGTGCGTGTGTGTCTAGGGCGTGCCTAATGGTGTCAAGGTTATCAAGGTAGGTAACAGAGAGGTCAGGAATGAATTAGGAAGCCCTAATTTATAAGCAAACAACCTATGTATTAATGGGACATTGTTTGCATTGTCTTTCTCCTTGGCCTTGGGTCAAACAGAAAAGCCTCTGCTCACCACCAGCACCACAGTTACGCGTTAAATACATGAACTGCATGTCAGAGCGAGTTTAAGGGCATTTAAATGCATGAACTATTCAAATGCACATAACGGCACAACTGCTCCAAAGTGTATACAGTATCTTGAAAATCCAGCAGGGCATTTGTAAAAGTAGAATAAGTAAACACGGGGCTATATACAAAAGAACAAAGATCAGCAGCAGCGAAATACACACAGGGGAGACTCAAGAGAATGAAAGAAAACAATAGGCGTCAAATATGAAAGAACTACACAGACGCAAAGAAAAAAAATATTTATATGTATTACAAATCCCACTACACTACACTAACACTCTCATTTTAGCTCTCGGTCTAAAAATGTACTTCATGCACTATTATTAATTTAAATGACTATCTGGTGAATTCTGGTGCCTTTCCCTGTTCTTTAAGTCCAACTTAAACAATATGTGATTCCTCAGTGTAGTAATGAAGCAGGCAAGCAAAGCATAGAGAAATGTATTCTTGTAGAGTTAACATGGCTTATTTTAATACAGTAAATTAGGAACATACTGTATTGTACATTGAATCCACTCCATAGATGAATGTCACATACATGCACAACCCAGTAATTTGGTGTGTGTGAAGTCGTGTGTTTGACCACAAAACTTTGTGTATTAGTGTATATGTTTTATGTCCTAAAGCACATTAAGAGTAGTAGTGACTCTTATACAACACTGATTTGTTCCCAGAGTACAGACATGCACATGCTGTACATACTGTGTGTGTGTGTGTGTGTGTGTGTGTGTAAGCATGAGAGAAAGAATGAATAGACAAGAGGAAGGGTTGTGACAGGGCTCTACATCACATGCTAAATAATGCCATTAACATGAAATGTGACACTGATGCTGCTGTTTCTCTCTCAGTGTTTCTCTCACTCACACACACACACACACACACACACACACACACACACACACACACACACACACACACACACAGACTGAATAATTAGATGGCTTTAAGAGTATGAATCATTTTTCTAAGTAGCTCTGTTGCTGGAACTTCAAAAGTGTGTTTTCTCACCTGAAATAATAACCCTATAATGTTTCCTCATTATGTCCTCATTATTCTTTTAACCCATTCACCCTCATAGCCAACATTAACAACAGACTGCTACACACCACAGTATGCATTGTAGTTGTTTTTTTCACTGTGTTAAGGAATTCATTCCTTAAACTGAACCTCACAGAATGTGCACTGCCTCCAAACTTACAGATGAAATGCTTCACGTTAAAGTTGGGGGCTACAGCTGAGGTCAAGGCCTGCACATGAAGACACAGACTGAGAGGAGGGTCTACTTGACAGGGTCAACCACACACACATACTACATGTTTATTAATGACACAAACAAGAACTCAGTATGGCTCACCATGCTGCTGAGTATGACTTGCAATGAGCCATCCTCCTAGTATGAAAGTATAATTGGCCTTTATTATTGTTGTGTTGCTCCTGTCGAGGGTCTCACCTTCAAGGCTTGGCTGCAGGGGAGGAATCCAAATGACAGGCAAACATGCCCTCTCATTTGCAACAGTATCAAACTAACCAAATGTTGGGATGAAGGTAAACCCTGTGGTTAAAAGATCTCTCTCTTAATCCTCTCACAACAAAATGAATATCTTTTGACATCTGTCTCACTGTATCACAATTCAGGAAGCAAATAACATCTAAGGTAGTCACACATCCACCTATCTGCCTCACCTTCTCCTTCCCCTCCTTTCCTCATCAATCGACAACTTATGGAACAGGAGCACAGCCCTGCTTGCTTTCACTGCTGTGTTAAACGTATGATAGAGATGTGTTTACAGGTGTGTAAAAACCTGTGTTCATTGATCCATCTGTGTGCTGCGAGCCCACTTTGGCAGTCAGCTTTAAGTGCCAGTCATCTTAATGGGAAGACACACAAGAACTCAAACGAGCATACACACACAATAACAACACTTTGTGCTAATCCTTTTCAATGTTAAGGTGGGAGGAGTCGGGCTTCTTGCTGGTTAGCATATAAATTGGCTCTTTCTGTGCAAACGTGTGTGTTTTTTTTGTGTGTATGAGCGTGTGCCTGCCTCACTTACAGCACTGGGTATCCAGCCCTGGGCAATGGCAGACATGACACATTCATCTATTGTGCACTGTCCAAACTTGTATTGATTTTAAAGCTCAATCAGTGTCTCACCTAAATGATTTAGATGTGTGTGCATGCCTCCAATCCACCCGTCTTAGCCCCAGGCCAAGCATGATGCCTAACCAGTTTAAAATTCATTCGTCCTCTGCATTTTATCCAAGAAAGCAACTTATCCCAGTCAACTGGAGGGACATTTATGTTTATTGCTATTGCACTTAGCAGTCTGCTGGAACCTTTCATTATGATTGAACCATCTTTAACTGCTCTTTTTTTTTTCTTGCACTTTTCTTCTTGCCCCCCTCTTTCCCATCTTCCTTCTACCCCTGTATTCATTCCTCCACCCCAGCTCTCACGTTATTCTTCTCTTTCTTTCCTGTTTTCATCTTTACATGTGTGCTGCTTGTAGTCCCATTATCCTTTTCATGGAAAAAAAATACAGTAGACATTTTATACTTATGTATATCACAGAAACTATCCAGTAATCACAGCAATTATTGCTGCCATATTCCACAACAGAATACAGCACTACAGTATATTTACTATAGTAAAAGAATGATAGAAAAACTTGAATGGGGCATTTTAGGTAATTTCACACTACAGTCATTAAAATACTTTGATAAAAATGATTTTAAAACTACAACTGTTCAGATACTACACCAGTCCGTTTGATGGCTCAGGCCCTAAGGTAGCCAGGGTTTTATTTAGGAAATACAAGCTGTTTGTCCCATAAAGCTAAATCAACATCTCTGTTACAGTAGAAATCACATCGCCTGGATTGTCTGTGAGTGTAAACAGCAATTGTTATTTTGTCCACCACCTGTAAACAATTCGTACAGTTCAGTCATTAAGCACCATCCACTCTGCAACCACTCAGACCAACTGCTGCGTCTGTCTCCGGCTGTGATTCGTGTTCACCCAGACACAGACACAGTTCACTGACAGACACACTGCATCACGTCATGTCAACACTTTGATAACAAAGGCAATCCGTGTCCTGACATCCCACTGCACGGCTGTGCCTGCTTAGATGGGGAAAATGGTGCTGTGCATGTCTGCTGTGTTTTTGCTCATAGAGGAGGCAGTTTAATAAACAACTCGATATGCGCCCAGCCTCGTTTTCAGAAATAATCCTCCTGCAACTTCCCTTAAATGTTGTCATGTTACGTGTCCCCTAACAGACCCACGGCAGACTGCAGTCCCTCCATTTGTTTGGACTTGTTTGGCTTTGTGACACCTACACATGTGCTGCAGTTTAAAGCTAATTCTGTTGCTTTTTCCCGTGAGGTCTGCTTTGTTTGTGTTATGTTATGAGGATTGTGTTATGTGGACTTGGGATATTCATCTGCTGATCGTGGAAAATGGGAGAGATGTCTGGTTACCCAAGATCTGCATTTGGTAATATGTAAACAGGACTAGAATAATCTTTCATCTAAATGCTCTTCTTGGGAAAATTTCCAGAACTCTTCATTCGCACCATGTCTTTAAACTACAGGAAATAATCTCTCTGCTTCAGAAAGAGGAAGAAAAACTTGAAGATACAAGGTTTCTAGAGGACACCGACATCACGCTGTATCAGTTTGACGTGCTGAACAATGTGGTGTCTGCTGTCTTTTTGTCGACTCAAACATTCACATTTTACAACGTCTCAGCATATTCCCTACTTCTCTCATGTCCAATAGTCATCCAATATTCACTCTGTGCCTCCGGCAAGTTAATAATGTATACTTGTCTTTGGCAGCCACTGCAGTAGCTTTCATACATGAATTGATTTTAAATGTACAGTATATTAAATAGTCCAATTATCTACCCTACTGATGCCCATCCAGTTTTGTCAGTGTTTGCTTTGGCTGGTCTCACAGGACATGATTCCAGACATGTGAGACAGCCATCAAAATCAATTAAAAACACAAAACTGGAAATCCGAATTCCTTTGTTTTATTTTATTTTTTCCCCAGAATACTAGAAAATGCAAAGCTGTCACAGAGTTATACCAATGCAAGTCATTTATTTCAGGCTCATGCAGGAAAAGTGGCATTTCAACGTCTGAGCAGCTTTTGTGATTTCGTTTATCACTTTTTAGCGACTTGAAAAAAAAACTTTCTCTGTGACATTTCAGTGCGTTAGCACATCACTTTTTATCACCGTTACTACATCCTGAGAAATCCCTCAACACAGATCTGTGGTTTCCAGAGATCTGTCTATCAGCATGACTATCTGTACTGTTCAAACGGACATCTCACCCAGATGAACGGTTCAATATTTTATCACACCACTGTCATATCAAGAACGTACTGTTTTGTGAAATTCTATGGAGGACTCAACGCATAAAGAATGTCAGCAGCTGCCCATACTTGTCAGTCTTCATGAAAAATAGATTTCAACATTTCATCATTTTGTTGTTCTCTGCATAGTAGATGGGTGTACATTTTAAATATCCACTGTAACATCCCTCATACAACACCTGCGTGATTTGATTTTCCTAAGAGATATACAGTAGCAGTACATCAAAAGTCTGTCATTGTTTAGTGTATTTGTGTAAGGGGCTTATATTACATTTATATTTTATGTTCCTACATTGCTTAATTTATGTGTAATACTCTGAACTGTAACTCTGATGTATGCACAATCTGACCCTTCAGTTTTATTGTTTTATTGACTTAAAAAAGCTCACGACAAAACTGAAAAGACTATTTCTGGAAAAAGTACTCATAGTAAGTGGAATAAATGTAATTTGTTGTTAGAACTCTGGGCTAATTCAAACTAAATGAGTAGCAGTTTGTAGTTAAGGCATCCATGAAAAACATGGAGGAAAGTGAAAGATGAATGAATATGATAATGATTGATAAATGATTGATAAATGTGGGGTAGGCATGAATCTTTTTCAGCTTCTGAAAGGGGGACATGCCAGAAAAAGTTTTCAAGCCACTGAGTTGAGGTGAAAAGTGAAAGATACCTGTGAAGGGCCCAGCCAGTGTCAGTAGACTGTCAGATGGGACAGTTTTGCACTTTACTGTGTCACTCCCAGTGCACAGAGAGCATTTTCTGCCACTGATATTATCATACATCTGAAATGAATTTGAACAAACAGAGTGAAACTGATGGGCCTGGGGACCAAAAGTGGACTGATGGGTTGAATGGGTCAGTATTGCTGAAGCCTCAGTTTGTTATCTGGACTGATAAGAGATGCATTTTAACAGAAAAATCTTAGCTGGTGCACGCTCTATGGTTTTACAAAACCTGAGTGTTGGTGAGTCATGGCTGTACATTGTATAGCTGTGTTGAGCCTTTGGAGGAACGTGGAGGATACACTGCATCTGTTTATCTTTCTGCTGGGGGAAAAAAAAAAAGAACCGAGCACTAATATAATTTATGTAAAAGCAGAGTGAGAGGAAGACAGATGGGACAAAGGCAGGTGAAACAAGGAAGGCACACAGAGAGACAGGCAGCCAGTGACTTAGAGGCAGAGAAACATCCTATTAAAATTAAGTGGCGGAAGCAAAAAAAATTACGAAGAGTATGAAGAAACAAAACGGTGCCCTTCAGAAATCAGACTGTAAACATGATCATTTTTTGTTTCCATCTCCATTTCTAAAGCACCATTAATAAATCTCATTAATTGGGCTGCTCCTCTTACACTGCCTTTTGAGCTCATCTGTTATATAATCTGGAGCCATTTGGGTGTGTGTGTTTAAGATCAAAAAGGGAACAAGGCACCAGCACACATTATGCATATACTCCTACACAAACCGCAACTTACAGCTTATTATTTAGCAGCCTGTTGTTCTGTAGGAAGAAGCACTATTAGAACCGATGTACAACATCAGAATGTGTCTTCTTATATCATGACTTACTTATCAAGTTCAAACCGCAAATGCGTGATTGTGAACACACTTTTTTTTTTTTTTCCTAGCAGATTTTAACAACATACTGTTCGTGAAGTTGGTGGTGGCAACATGGGCTGTGAAGACCAGCTGGACAAAGTGTGAGTGTATGTTGTGAGGAAGGAGAGTGACACTCTCCCTTTCCCTATAAAAAAAAAAAAAATTATGATAATAATAATAATAATGAGAATAAAAGAGATGCAAAAACAGACCACTGCAGTTAGTTACCAAGTGGGGATCTGTTTGAAGGGGAAGCAGCAGAAAGCATCACTTGAAAAGACCTCTAAAATCTGAAAGTTTAACAAGCATCACCTATTTCAGCCTCAAAGGAACCTTTCAAGAGCCTTGATACTGCACAACCTTACACAAACAAGAAAGGGATCCAAGACAAACCCAGTGAAGACCAGCGATGGATTCAATACTCCAGCTGTATCATTAAAGCTCTCAGACCTTGTACCGCACCTCCATAAAGTATCCAGGGCAATTACAGGGAGCTATTATTTCACGCCTATGCAGCGTAAAGTGGCAAGTGCTTCATCTAGACTTTTTGGGCCCCCCTCCAGCTTTTCATTTCAGCCTCTCTAGTCACTAATGGCTACCCTGAGAGCATTTCCCAGCTGCAGTCAAAAGTTAAAGAATTGGGACACTGAGTCGAACTTAGTTTCTCTAGTTGGCTCAATGAAATATGCAAGCACACAAGCTTCAGCTCACTGATCCCGAACATGCTATGAACTGGGACTACGCAAATGTCTGCTGGAGTGACATTGGAAATATGCTGTAATGTGCATGATTTAAATGTAAGGGAAGAACTTCTACTGTAATTAATGCAGCCTGGATCAATTTAGAGGTTTCAAACTGGGTCAGAAATGTGGCACACTTCATCACACACACACACACAAAGTTCTCTGAAGGTGAAGACAAGGGCTAGGACCAGGAGAAATATATTTAAGTCCACACACAAGCACACAGCATTCTCCAGTTATCTTTCAGCGTTTAATTAGTGTGTGATTGAGACAGGAGGAAGTTTCATTATCTACACTCTGCTATTGTAATCACAATTGCAGCAGGAACTATCTTCACCCTGACACACATGTATATAGACACAAGTTTACAGATATGCACACAGACACACATACACATACTGTGCATACATGTACACAGAGTCAGAGAAACACAGTCACACAAACGTTTAAATCCAATCAAACCCCCACTCTGCTGCACAATGAAGTACCACTTGTAGGTACAGTACACCAGTAAGTCGATATCTGGACACAAAGTTATTTATGATGCACCCTCTTCCTCCTGGCACCTGGATTAAAATTTGATACTCTGCGTCTGTGTGTGTCTGTGTGTGTCTCCTAATCAGTGTAGCCCCATAAACCTCTCAGTGTCTCAGTGGGTGTATTCTAACACCAGATGTGCTTCCCTCTTTCATATCCCATCAACCATTCTGTCCCTCCCCCCAGTGAACTCTGGGATATTACCAGTGGATGCTTTGTTGAAATTTAATAAGGAGAACAGGGAGGAGGTTAATTATCATTTCTTAACACTTTCTGGCTTTGAAGGTCTGGCGTTAACAAGGAGCCACATGTCATTTATGTGTGTGTGTATATATATCATGTGAATATATACGAGTGTGTGTGTGTGTGTGTGTGTGTGTGTGTATGTACGCATGGTAGAGTTCAGAGTATGCAGCAAAACAAGCCATCTCTTGAATGTCTTGCAGTATTCATACAGTGCATGAATTAATGTCCCTTCCTTACTGTTGTTGACACCAGTTGCTTTATTTATTTACCAGAGCTCAACCGATTTGAAAAGATTTCGAGATTTTTGAGGCTCATGTTAGACTTTGCTGCCCACTGATCAGAACAACAAACGAGGAAATATCTTTTTTAAGAATGGTGGTTGTTCCTGTAGAGATGGAAACTGTCAATATGTCCCAGAGTACAGAGTGTAAGTTGAAGGCAAATAGCACCATGCATGAATCCCCTGCCCTCCACAAACTAGGGGGCTTTGGATTTTAGTCTCTCTCTCTCATTCCTCTGCACATCAGCCAAAGTGCAGCAGGTAGCTTCCGCTCATTTCCTCCATGCACATACACACAAATACCCAAATCAAGCCATGGTTATTTCCTCCTCAGTGCGTGACAGTTGGTCTTTAATGCTGAATCCGGTCGACTAGCAGCTGTTGTATCATTTTATTATCTGGTATGATTGGTTTAGAGGACTGTGAAATGTTTGCCTGAGTCTGTGGTCTGGATTTCACTTACATACTATACATACAAAAAATTCCAAACCAAATAAATAAAAGAAAAAAAAACAAAACATCCAAAATTCATTTTCTTTACCTGGCTTTTCTTTTTCAGGGTCAAAAGGATTTGGAGTTTATCCAAGCATGCCCTGCAAGGCACAAATACACCCAGGACAGGTCACCTGTCGTCTGTAACAGCTAACACAAATGGACAGAGATGCATTCACACTCCTTGTCACACCTATGGGCAATGCATTTCCTCCAATCCACCTGACTTCCATGTCTTCGGACCAAGTGAGGAATCTGGATCCCCCAGAGGAAACATGAACAAGGAGAGAATCGAGAAACTCACTGAGCCACTGGCCTCTTAGCTATAGCGGGAGTGTGAGGCACAAGTGCCAGATGATTCTGTTAGGAAGCCAAATATGGCCATCAGCGCACAGAACAAAAATTAGCGATGAAACAGTCAGTTAAATCTGCTCAAGTTCCCAAGCAGCCAAATTTTTATGTAAAATTGGTATCAGAATACACATGCAGACTGCAAACAGATGGCAGTTACAACATGCAAATTAGATTCACATCACTGAATTATTGGTCTACAAGGACATACGATAGCGTGCATTAGCCAGGTCCGGGTTAATGCAGAGCTATATGTAGAAGTGGCGAGGAGATGATGGCAAAAGACCCTCTCACTGTCTGGACACTTTTTCTTCCACTCTCACTGCTGTCATCCTCTTCTTGCTCTTTTACCACCGGTGATGAAAAGGGCTAAGTAGAGTCATCAGAGCAGACAGAGGAGAGGTTCAGGGCTGTACAGCTGGTCCCAGTGCCTGGTCCCTGGTCTCTATTTAAACATTAAATGCACACAGGAGTCCATTTAAACTCTGGAATAGGGATGTACACTGAGGATATAATATGGCGCCCGCGTGTCTTTATGTGTGTATATATTTACATCAATGAAAATATGTTTATGATCTACACTTGGTGTACTCGCACTTGTAATTGTGTGTGCCTTTGTGTTTCTGTGCTTTACCTTCTCTAGGAAGGTTCCCTGTGCTGCTCTGGGCCCAGTGTTTAGTACAGCTGAAAACTAAGTGTAACGGATTACTGCACTACTGTCTGTGTGTCTGGAGTCATGTGTGCATGACATGCCAAAGCACAGGGCTTGGAAACAAACATCCATTTACATGGAAAGCAGACACACAGAGGACACACGCTTGTGGAAAACGGGAAGGTCAATGAAACAGCTTGGGACACACGCGAACAAACACGAACACATGCGGACAGAAAAAAAATGAGCATAACACAAGACTTGTGTCCATAAAGAGACGCATAAGACGGGCACAGCAGGGTTTAGACAGACATTTGGCCACCAACACAAACTTAAACACAAACCCACACATTTAAACAGACACAGTGGAGGACAACGTCCTGCTGGACAATTAACAAGAGATACTTGCATTGCTGGATGCTCTTGTGAGTAAGTCTGTGTTGTGTAAATACACAAACAAGCAAACAACAGAGCTCACATATGTCTCTCTCCCTCTTTCATACACAAGCATGGCCATACACTGATGCACGCACACACATGCACACATACACACACACATACACACACCCACAGACACACCCACACACCCACACCATCTGTGTTCAGCCCCTAACCAGCTCTTAAGTATCCGTGTCTTTCTAGGAACACAACCCATTAGTTTCCAGAGAGACACAGCTTTAGTGTGTAAAAGTGTGGAGTGTGGTGTGTGTGTGTGTGTGTGTGTGTGTGTGTGTGTGTGAACAAGCAAGAGAGAGCATTAGCACTGTGTTACAGCGATAATAGCATTGTGTTAAGGCCATAACAGCGTCTCGGTTGCATACCCAGTCATGCTATGTGCCAGCCACTGTTGGAAACTGTACTTGGTTTTGGGACACGGGGAGAAGCCATTACCGAATCCCTTTAGTCAAATATGGACAAAAAGCAGCACAGCAGAATGGCGAAAAAATGCCCCAAAGGCTCAATTTATTGTCTCAGACAACATTCAAGAACTGGTCAGAAATAAGTTGAAGCTTAAAAAAAAAAAAGCAGCCCAGAGAAATAGACAAGAAATACAGCAAGTCTATATATTTAAGAATGTGCCTTGTGGCTTTGGATTAAAATGTTTATGCAAGTGTAGAATTGGATTGCCATGATTTCAGGCTCAGAGCTGCAAAGTCTCACAGAGACAAAGAGAAAATGCAGTGTCATAATGTTAAAGTGGCAGTTGTAGTTTTATGGTAGCTTTTGGTGCAAGTGCTTATCGCCACTTATTGCACCTTTCCAGACATCAATCCAATAAAGTGGCCGGTGGTATATAGCAACAAGCTCATGCCAACACAGCAAGCAAGTTTTCAGTTTGAAGTCTGACTTTATGTTTGGATTAAAAAAAGCATAGAACAAGTAGGAAACTCAAAACTTGCTCAGAAGCTATTGAGAACTAAAAACACATTCACAGTAAAGTTATTTAACTTTATAGCATTCCTTTTTAAAGTGCAAGAATTCTGTCGGAGTTGGCTTCTGTTTTGATCTACTAAGTTTCTACCTTGTCTGTCATTCACCCCTTTCTCACCTGCGTAATGAGCGGTAATGAGAGCCATCCTGTCAGTCCGAGTTAAATGCCATCACCCTTGGATATGTTATCAAATGTCATTCTGTCCTCAGACTTGCTGGCTTATCTTCCAAAGTGCCCAGCCGTCTCCCTGTCTGGCTCTTGGTCAGTCTACCTGTCTGTCCTGGCTTGTACACACACAGATACACACACACTTCTCCAGCTGACATATAGAAAATGTCTAAAAGTGATTTTTCTTTTCATTGGCTTGACACATGGACCTCAGAAGAGTGCAGCAATGACACCTCGCAAACTCTTTTTGGGATTTGTAGGCATTTGGAGGAGCAAAAGGAAATGTGATAGTGTTTGACAAAGTTACAGGCAACAGATGACAAATGCGTCCCAAGACTGGAGCCAGGGCACAACATATAGTGAATGCTAAAGGATGGAGACCACAAAGCTAATCTTTCTTACTCACTGCTCCTGCTTTTGGCCTGCCTGTGTGTGTGGCTGTGTTCATATGACACAAAGCAAGAGACAATGAAAAGACGTTAACTTAAAATGTATGGCTTTAAAGGGTTAAAAGGGTTACCATTAGTTACTGCGACACACAGCTATGCATGCATTCACACACACACACACACACTGTTCTTGTATTAAACCTTTCAACTTCGGCTTTTCACACATTAATTGTTCAAAATTTAGTAATTACCGGCCAGGTTTTTAAGCAGAAGTGTGCTGGCGTGTATCTGTATTCTGTGCTCAGCCTTTGTCTCTCTGATCTCTTCCATCACTAAGAGATGTGAAGGACAGCCTGTCATATTTTTTCTTTTTCTCTCCCTTTGATTGTGTTCCTTCACTCCCTTCATCCTTTCTCTGTTTACTCAGGTCTGATGTGACGTGTTCAATCATCCTGAGCTGATTTGAGCAACGTGTGTGTATGTGTGTCCTGTTTCATTAAAAGAGAAAGTGCGTGACTTTTTCCTCAATGTGTCTTACCTTGATAAAACTGAAATTTCTAAGGTTGTGCCTCCACTGTGTGATTCTTCATATGCCTGTATGAGCCTGTCAGTGTCTGTAGCTCATTAAAATGACATGGATGTGTGCATGTGTGTGTGGGTTTGTAACTTGTTGCATCTGTAAGGTGCATGGCCGAGTGCACAGTTAAGTATCTGTGTGTCTATAATTGTTTGTGGGTGTGTTTGTGAGAGTATGTGTGTGTAACACTTATAACATTTGCAATTCAGCTTCTCTAAAATCACAACAAAGGAAAAGAAGAACAGTTTTATCTAACTAAATGTCACTTTTGTTATTTTCCATCTCTATAACGACAAAAACACCAATTTCCTGTCACAACATAAAACCATTTTGGTTACGAACGACAATGAATACAACTCACACAAGCACAAGGAAGACACCACACTCTGCAGCCTGTCTGAAAAATACATCTTAATCAACCTCAAATGCACATAAATCTTTTTGTAAGATTATTATGCAAGCTTTTAGGTTGACTGTGTGTTCTGTGGTAATATTGTGTTTGTACTTCTTTCTTCACGTTATCAGACAGTGGAGCAGAATTTTTTTTTTTATGTTAGTGTGGAAAAATGATGTGATGACGCCTTTCAAACAAAAATCGATGACCCTGCTTTTATCCATATGATTTTGCAGCAACATTATCAAACCGCATTTTGCAAATATATTCTTACATTTAAGGGCAATTTACAGTTTTGCTTTGAGGCTCTGATCCCACTCCTCTGTTAAATGCAAATAAAAACCAAACATGAAATCCTTTTCCTGTTCTTAAATGCAGATAGCACAGCCACGTACAGCCTATAGAAGGCTCTCTGTCTACTGAACAATGAAGATAAAGCACAAATGAAAAACTTGAAAATGAAAGAAAAATACATGTTTTGTGGATTTGTGTGTGTAAGGGGGATTGTAATGGGGAGAGAGAAAGAGGCAAGGAGGGAGGAAAAAGGATTCTATCGATGATCTACTATATTGATGAAGGTGTCATTATTTTTCAAACTCAAACATAATGACATCAAAGACAGATTTCTGTGTCAGTTGCCTCTGCTGCATCTTCAAGAAGATCACAGTTTCCCTTGGGAAAAAAAAAAAAAAAAAAAAAAAACACTCTCAAAAGGAGAGTTAATGACACTGCTCTGAGATCTAGGAAACTGTGAGGGAATTTGTAATTTGTAATTTTCTGAACTTTTATAGACCAAACAATGAAACAATGAAACAATGAATGAAAGTAAAAAGACTGGCCGTTGAATTGATGATGAAAAAAACGTGTTAGTTGTAGCCCTAAAGTTGGGTGTATAAAAATATAACATCATCATATTAAGTCAGTCAGTGCATCTTTTTTTTTAAGATTATGTAAACTGTTGCAGGTACCTTTTTAATAAACTGATTACTGAATATTGGAGGCAGTTACCACACCAGGTTTGGACTGGTAGTGTAAAGAGAAAAACACAAACCTTGGTTTGTCAGAGCCATGAAAAGCTTACTGGCACAAAACTGGAGACCACAGTGTTTATAAATAAATTAATTAATTAAAAAAACACTATATTAGTATGCAACAAAAATATTGCTATCAGTCTTCCAACAACAGATTAAGACACGATCCACTCATCGTGATATTTGTTGACATATGACATAAAAGTGTTAACACTGTGTTACTGGATAAAAGTTTTGCATAGCATAATGATAAATCCTTTATGAGTTCAACTTAGGACAGATGAAAAGAAATAAAATTCTTCTGGAAGTTGCTAAACTCACCCTTTTGTCCCTCTTGTACATGGGTGAGCAGACACAGAACAGAGCAACACCCTCCTCACATTATTATGTAAGACATGGCATGGAGAAAAGACAAGGGAAGGGGAAAAAAATATATTTTAGAGATGTGAGGAGGAGAGCAAAAGAGGGAGCAACTGCAAGGCAGCGGATAATTCAAACCCCCACATTAACCTCTGTAAGAAAATGGGTGGGTTGCCACATGACACATGGGGATGTACTGTCATATTAAAAATGCTATCTGTAGATTTTCATCATTAATAAATCACTTTGAAATTAGGACGAGTGACACATTAAAATAGTGGCAAACTGTCTGTGTTTGCGACTCTCGTCCTGAAGATCCCTGGTGGATCCTTTAAGACTCATTTAAGAGTTTTTTGGATTTAAGTTTCTGTTTTGCCCCCCCAGCCCCTCCCCCCACCCCCACTTCATACTGAAAGCTTTTAACAATTCAGTAGTAATTGACCACAGTATATTTAAAGAAGCCGGTACGCCTGGCGCTTAAGCTATGTAAGCCAAAGAAAAACAGACACAAACAGCAAGGGTGGCAAAAGGTGAATGAATAAGCGAAGGGGGGGTGAAGAGGAAAAGACGTTGATCCAAGGTGAAAGCTTCAAACCTCCAACTTCTCTTCCATATTGTAAGGGTGAGTAGCCACAACTCTGAGAGTAATACCCCGTCATATAAATACACAACAATCAGATGACGAGAGAGAACGAATAAGAAAAGGAAACGGTGAAAATGTCAAGTTGGAGAAATACAACAGCAGTGAAAGTGGAAGCTAATTCAAGGAGATGGAACTAAAGCCATACATTAGCCTTTCTAGTGCTGGGGTGAGTAAGCAGGGACAGGCGATGAATTGGAAGCACAATAATTGTGCAATTGTGTTAGTACATACGAAGTGAGAGATACGCTTGTGCAGGGATGAGTAAGAGGACGAAGGAAAGGGTCACTGGTGACTGTGTCAGAGGTTTAGTTATACAAACATCTCTTAGAAGCAGAGTCCTTCCAGGGACAGACACAATCTTAACTGTCCCATCAGCGTTAGAAGTATCGTGTGGCCAGCAGCAACAAAACTGGGATCATCCAAATTCAGATGGAGCACAAGTTCAGCGGCGCACATGTGTAACAGTAGGGACTTCTGCTGTTTTTCTTTGTTTTATATCCCTATAAATTGAATATCTCTGGGTTCCGGTTAATCAGACAAAACAGTCTATTTAAAACGTCACATTTTGATCTGGGATACTGATTTTTCTATGTCGTGACTAAACAATTTGTAGACGATTGGAAAAATTATGAAAAGATTAACTGATAACGCAATCGATCATTAGCTGCAATCCAAATGTAGTGTCTTTATATTTCTTCTCCGCTTTCTTATAGCTTACTGGTAACTACACTGAGGCACTGACGTTTAGCAGTTGTACATGTGTAGGATTCATAAAATTGCTGTCCATGTGCAATCATCTTAACAGAGCTAAAAGACAGTGTTCAGATGAAACAATTTATTTCAAGTGGAGTTGTAACAATAAGCAAACAGGAGGTCAAAGGAGCGGCGCTGCTATAAATTGCTTTGAACGCAACTCATTTTCTGCCTCAAGACCCATTTTTATATCAGGCTGTAAGGAAAGGGTTCAGGTGAAGCAGTCTGTGGCATGGCAAACTGTTTTCAAAGAAAAAAAAAAAGGTCAAGGAGGCAGTCTTTTTTCATAACTTAAACATAAACAATAATTGTCCTCTCAGAGAGATATAGACAAATAGAGGGGAAACAATGGGTGTGGAGGAGAGAGAGAGAGAGAGATATCTCTGGTCAGCTCCTGTCGTCAGTCACACAAAACGCAGACTAAAAGGGATTGTAGGAGGTCTGACAACGAAGTGTGCCCTGAGACCAGAATGCAGAAAAAAGCTGCCGCTTAATTGGGCAGAGAGGCAGCAAGCCAGGCAGAGAGGAACACACATTTATCCCAAAAAAAACACAGAGAGAGAGAGCGAGAGAGAGAGAGAGAGAGAGAGAGACATGCATATGGCACCTTAAATGCAGCTACCACTGCTGTTAAAGCTGAGATTTTTTTTTCTTCGTTCGTCTCAAAAGTAACACATTAAGCTGACGTTCAGCTCACTTTTCAACAAAAGACACTGACAAGGGCTGTGAGATCACTGAGCATAACTTTTCAGAAGACTAAAAATCAACTCTGTACACACAGTACAGAGAGGCACACACAAGAACATTCCTCCTTTGAAAAATTAGGGTTGTATAAAGTCTAAAGATTATTGGATATAAATGATCACGCAGGCACTTTATCAGTATATGGATAAAAAAAAAACAGATGAGTTCTTATTAATGCAAAAAGGACAAGGTGTTCTTTGTGATTTGAAGTGATCAATAGCGTTCTCCTTCAGTTGACTGATAAAAGCTAGGACAAATTATTCTTTCAAATCATTGTTACTTATTCTGACACCATTTTTTTTCCCCCTTGCTGTGCTTTTTTCTTCCTCCTCTCCCTTCTACGTTCCGCATTCCCACCACACCATCCTTCCTGCTGTCCAACGCCTTTCTCCTCTGTGTCCTTCTCCTTTTTGTATGTCAGGTTCTTTCACTCTACACACTTCTCCTTACCCCTTGTCTCTCTCCTCCACCTTCCTTTTTTCTCTGTTTCCAGGCAGCCTTATGTCTCTTTCTTCAGCGTTCTTCAAGTTTGGGTGTGATCATTTTTCTTTGTCTCCCCTCCCTCCTCTCTCCTGTCCTCTCCTTTCCTACCCCTTCATTACCCCTGGATTCCCATCTGTCTTATTTTTCTCTCACCAATGCTGCATCCACATTATGTTTGTAGATGGTACAAAGTTTACCGAATGTTCACTGTTGTCAACTATAGAGCAGTGGCTGACTTTTGTCTAATTTTTTCCCCTTTTTTTTCATGACAAAGGCATTTTTTTTCTAGTCACAGCTCCCTCAATTCAAGATAAGGACAAAATTAGCAACAAGCCTCTGAGACTGTGATTGAACACACTGGAGTGTGGGAGAGAATGATTTACCAACACATTCTGGCTTGATTTAGCTATTCCAAATATTGCTTCCTCCTGATACACAATCTGTATTGGATGGAGGAAATACAGTAACAACACACTGCTATCTGATAAAACACAATTGTTTTGTCATTGTATGAATGACTATTTAGCAAAATAACCAGTTTGTTACTGCACTTAAATGATGTTCTAGCAGCGTTCCGCAGACATCCTTCCTCTAAACTCCTCATCTAGTCTGTCTTTTCTGCTCATCTATCCCTGCCTCCTCTTCCAGCTGAATATCCTTCTGTTATTTCTGCCTCTTTCTGCCTCTCTCGGTCTATACTGAGCGAGGCAGGGATTTATCCCCGCTTTTTTTTCCTGCTTAATTCTGGCCCTCTTCCCTCTGTCTTCCCCAGCCACTCACACTGGCAGAGCAGTGCAGAGGTTTCTCAGATGTTTTAAGCTCTTATATAAGACTGCAGTTCAACCTGACTCTGCATACTGTACAACTTCTGGTGAGTGTGTGTGTGTGTGTGTGTGTGTGTGTGTGTATGTGCGCAACAGCTGATTTGAATATAAACACTCCTGCAACCAAATAACATTTTTCATCAACAGTAATTCACGAGGTGCAATCTGTAACTGCCTCTCTATACAGTAGTTACCAGGAGTTACTTGTTTTCATTGTTACCCAAGTCTTGTTAAAATGTGGGATTCACAAGAAATAATGTTTGCACATATTGGACATGCTGACTCTCTCCTTTAATCTTAGGTATCACAGCATTGTTATGCAATGAATTCTCTTAAGCCCACAAACTGTTTGGGTGGCTTTGGAAACACACGCACACACTGCTGTATTTCTAACTCAGGAGCCTTATGGTGTATTTGCTTCACCCAGTAGTCAAAGTATTGAGTAGAAGCACAACTGTTTTCTGATTTATTTGTTTTGTCTTTTAATTAATGTTAACATTCATGATGGTCTAACACAATTAACTAACCACTGAAATCAGTGCATGAATGTATTTCCTGGAATAAGAGGAATTATTTGTAAAAAGCATAATTTGTTACCTCCATGAAGAGGTTATGTTTTCACCTGTGTCTGTTTGTTGGTTTGTTTGTTTATTTGTCAGAAGGGATACACAAAAAGTGCTGAACCAAACTTGGATAGGGCGGCTCTTTCCTTTTCATTTACATTTTCGTTAATCTCTCGGGAAATAATGTTGAATAATGGATCTTGAAGTAAAAAAAAAAAAATTCAGACATATTTATGGTGTTGAGATCTATGAGTTTCTACATTCTGGTACAGATCCTAATAATAATCCGGATCTGGTGAAAGAAAATGCAGATTCCGCATTACACACAGAGTTGTAACATATTTTCTGATAAATCATTTATGTTAACAGCTTAATTTCTTTTTCCTTTTCTTTTTCTACTATAACAGACAGACATGTAGGACTGTTTGGCCTTGGCTATGCACTCAACTGAGCACCATTCTAGTTGCTGATGTTTTTCCACTGGCATCTTCAAATGACCCATGTTCACATTCACATGAACTGCACCCCATCAGTGGACACTCTGGGAACACACTGGGTACAAGTTTGTATTGATCTACTGTTGTAGTCTGCATATATGTCTCAGGTTGCTGGTTAATGGAGATTCAGTATAGGAAGATACAGATTTATGGTGTGTCTGTCTGCCCTACAGTCCCATTCAGAGCTATTTTAAATTAATGTCACTATAAAACATTTATTTTACGATTACCTTTTTTCATGGTCGGTGAAGGCTTCGTAGTATCATAGTGTATAAACGCACATACATATATACATATGACCAGATGCTACATGATACTCCATGTACAACTGCTGCAACCAAGACTGAACAAGAAAATGGAAGAAGAAGAGAGACCGATTGAAACAGTACTTTCAGACAATGTAGGTTATGCATAATGTGCTGCAGTGAAAACCTGACAATGGTTCACTTGAGGCGAGGCTTAGAGACACGCACAGAAAAACAGAAATATGTCAAGTTATAGAGTAGACGCTGTCAGATAAGGTTGTTCAATGAGTGAACTGGTGAAGTTTTTGAATTTGCTCCAACAAAATACCCATGAAACGATACCAAGCGATAATTTAGCGACTTTAGCGACAGCAAATTTAGAGACAGACAACGAGAAAGTGTATGCAGCTGCACATTTGTCATTTCATGTTCATTTGAGCCTTTTAGTGAATATGATGATGAGCTGTGTTAGAAGTCAGGAGTTTGCTGCCTGTGTGCAGAAGCAAGTGGGAGATCAAGTGAACACAGTAAGAAGGAATAATCATTCTGAACGCAGCTCACATCCACACAGATCATGACATGGCAGGCATTAATGATTCAGAGGGTGTGGCGGAAATTGCCTATAAAACACTCAGCACTCCTGAAATAAGAGAGAGGTATGAAACGAGTGAAAGAGGTAGAGAGAGGGAGAGAGAGAAAGAGAGAGAACATCAGTCCCTCCAGGATTTCTCAAGCTATTTTTGGCGATTGCTGCAGCCTACAACACCTGATTTCATGGCAGATTTCCTGAAAAAAAATTACTATGGATGTTGCAATATTCTTGGGGAGCAAACGGAAACTGCAAAAACAGTTGTGATGCTTTTTTTGTGTAATTCATAATGAATTACATTCAGCTTGATATTCTGAATAAAGCTTTCACAGCATGCTTAAACATTTAATTTGAGAAGTTTTATTCCTAAACTATTCTCTTTATCACACACACACACAGAGTTTGTCAAGCAAACATGCCTTTATCACTTTGGGATTTATACTACACTACATGTTACCACTAACCATGCATATTTAATCCAACACACCGTGATTCTTTCAGCACTTGCAATAGATCTGAGTGCCTCTGTCATGATGCTTTGTCTTGTCCGTTGCCCATGTGTTTAAGCACTTTCTCTGGATGTGTTTTGGGTAAGGACAATGTTTAGCAATCTATGACTTTCGCCCATGGTACAAAATTTACACCCGCTCTCATGCATAACATAAGGGAATTGCATGGCCTTTAGCTGTAATTTATTGTTGGTAAATGTAAGATGTTCGTGTTACATACCTGCATCTTCGCAACCAGAAAAAAGGGAGTGTGTCTGGTGACGTATATGTGCGTGGCTCAACATTTTGTGCGGGGGACTGCTCTGATTGGTTGAAACTCGAGAGAAACTAAGATGATTGGTAAAATTTGCAGAAAAGTTGCAGTGAGTGGACCAAGATAAGGGAGAGAGGAGTGGGGGATAGAGAGAGCAGAGGAAAAGCGGGAGCCTGCTCAATGTTTTTTTTTCTTCTTTGCTTCAAGCCATTTCACATGGTTCACTCCTTGTGTTGTATTTTAGGAAAGCGTGACAAGAGAGAAAGTGAGAGCCGAGAAAAAGCAGTTTGACATTACAGCAGTCTGAACACCAGCCCCGGCATTTAACACCTCATTTTTCATTATTTTCTGCTGCTGTGCCTCTGTTTTTTTAGGCATTTAGAACAACTGTGGTAATTTCTACTACGGGAGCTGAAACCAGCCGAATAGGGCAGAAGACTGCTAAAGTCTTTTGGCTGACAATTATTGGTTAATAAATCAAGTTAAAATTGATGTTGAAATTGATCAAAAATCTAATTACTGGCATGTCATGTGGTGCATTCCTATAATTAATTACCTATGTATTATAAATTGAGGGACAAGGGAGGGTTCTGACATGTTATTTCTAACATGTGTTACTATTACTTCCAACAGGGAGAGAAAAGATTTAGAAAATCGGTCTTCATATCAAAATCAGATTCATCAAATGCATCCTGAAAATAATACACTGAAAAGAGGCTCAGCCACACTGGCATACAAACAAGGTGGCAAGGGCCTGCTGCCAACCCTGTCAACCCGATTACACACACACTACACTCACTCACACACACACACACACACACGCACACACACACACACACTTCTGATGTTTACTTAGTCCAGAGGGCACACACATACACACAAACACACACACTGGCACAGCATCAAGGTGGCATGGCAAGGCACTGCTAGTGGCCTTGTCAACTCAAGTAACCTCCCACAGGAAACACACAGACACACATTCCCAAAAGCACAGATCATATGCAAGAGAGGGAGAGTGAATCTGTGGGAGAGACAGGCCAGAAGATACAGAAAGTAAAATAGGGAGAGGAAAAGGGAGAGAGAAAGGAGAGGACAGAGACACGAGCAACAAAGCAAGGAGATGAGTAAGGAAGAAAGACAGCAAAAAGACTGGTAGAGTGAACACTACAGCAACAGATGGACAAAGAGGAAAACAGAGAGGAAGAAAGACAGGAAAGAGACTGGTGGAGTGGGCAACAGAGAGACGGAGAGAGAGAGAGATGGTGGAGCTAAAAGACCATCTGCTATTATTGGGAGACTCCAGGAAGACCTTTGTATGACGCCGAGCGTGTGTGTTTGTATGTGTGTCTGTGGGGGAGAGGTGGGGGGAGTTCAGTCTCTCACTGTGTCTACATGTATCTGTGCTGTCAATCACATGTTTGTCACTGTATCACAATCACACACAAGTTCATGCACACACACACACCGACAGACGCACACACACCTCCAATACATGCAGGCTCATGACATACAGTGGTGGAAAAGAGTTTTCGGACACCCCATGCATTTGTGATATATTGCATTAACAATCACTCTTAAGTTTCCAAGTGCAATTAGTTTTTGTACAGTCAAAGCCACAATACTAAACCAATCCTAAAATCAGCCATTAAAAACGTAAAATTGATTAGATCCATAAAAATACTTAAGAAATTTTGAGTATTGTGGTACCACTGACCCACTAATGAAGATCATCGTTTTTATTGAAGAAGATTCTGTGGTCGGATGAGTCCAGTTTCCAGCTTAATGCTCCTCGTGCTAATGTGAGGGTACGCAGAAGGC
>JBBMJY010000020.1:16508301-16523493 GCA_037833715.1 Toxotes lorentzi | reverse complement strand
CACACACACACACACACACACACACACACACACACACACACACACACACACGCACGCACACACACACACACACACACTTCCATTCTGCTCTTGTCAAGTGTAATAGAAGACATAGGGGAAAGACAACAGGATAATAGGATTATTATTCTCCTCTAATCTCCATGAGTCAGCACTACACGCTTTGTGTATGTGCGTGTCTACATTCTAGTCTGTGTGTGTGTTTCTGAGCACACACGCCTGTTTATTTTGTGATTGTATTCAATTTTTCACCTTGAACGATTATGAAACATTAAACAGAGACTAAATGAAAGAATGAGCAGCCTTTCTAGCTGGAGAATGAGTATCCTTTGAACAATGGACATTCATCAGCGTGAGAAGCTGAAAATAACTGAAGACACTGCAACGAGTGATTACTGTCATGGTCATCATGTGACATAAAAAGAAAGGTAACAAATGGGTTAATTCTGCAGACACTATTTAAAAACTCTCCAAAAAAAATATACATTGTTTTAGTTGCACCATGCTTCTCTTAACTTCGAAAACTTTCATCCCAAGCCTTCATGTATTTAGTGGCTGTTTTGATAAATCTGGTGTTTCTCTTTAGCTGAGTTGTCATAAATCAGTGCCGGTCACATTCCAACAAAAGCCAAATCTCCTTTAGCTAAGGGACTACAGAAATCTTAATGAATTAGTACCATTTTAGTTGAAGAAATAATAGGTGCGGTTTTGGCCAAGGGAACGGTCCTAATAAATTAGTCCCATTTTATTGTGAGGAAGCTGTAGCCAGGGGACTATTGAAATCCTAATGAGTTGCACTACTTTATCTTGAGAAGACCCAATACTGATTTGACCAAGGGACTGCTGAACTCCTTACAAATTAGTACTATTCTGAGAAAACCCTGGTTTACTTCAGCCGAGGGACTATCGACTTCCTGATAAATTAGTCTCACTTTACTTCAACAAAACCCACACCACCTTTTGCCGAGTGACTACCACGCAAGGTAAAAAGAAGCTACTCATATTTAAAAGTGAGAAGTAACTTGTGCTGGTGGAGTATGATACGTATGAGTCAGCATGCCAGAGTTGGCGTTAGAATGAGTCACAATGGATAATACTTGTATTAATAGAGCTAGTGTAGGAGGCGGCCGGTCACAGACATACGCGCACACATGCATATACAGCACCGCAAACACAATTGAAACATATTTGATTGCAGTGCAATGCTCAGTGCAGTTCGTAATTTGGGGTATTTTACATAAGATTTGATTAGATTAGATTCAACTTTATTGTCATCACACATGCACAAGGACAGGGTAACGAAATGCAGTTGGGTACTTCTGTGAAAGCTCCCACTGCATACAGCATAGAGCTGAGTTAACACTACAGTGGCCACGATAACCTAGGTAAACACTGCACAGTGGAAAATAACAGACATGAAGGATCTGAAATGTCTTTCCAACAAGAATGAAACAGTGCTAGAAATCTGCAGTGAACTATGAGACAAGAATGCTGCTTCTGTGCCTTGCTCAAGGACACACTGTACTTCTTACTAATGTCCTATCTCCAGGTTTGAAGATCAGATCAGACAAGTAATGATGAATAGAGCAGAATGGAAGGGCTGTTCATGGCATTAGCCCAGAGAGGACACAGAAAGGACACACAACATGCACCTTTGTGAGAACTATTACCTGTACCCCTTATAGGTCTGTGAACAAGTCAAATGTCATCCCTATAGTGTAGGGTAAGATTATTATTATTATTATTATTATTATTATTACTACTAACAATAATAATAATAATAATAATAATAATAACGCATTTTTCTTCTTAAACTTTTTCTCAGTTAACAAAAAAGCAAACTTTATCAAATCCACATTCAATTTGCCAAACATTAAAAAAAAGGATACAGCTATTTAGGAAAACACTTCCATAAACTTGGCTCACAAGATAAATTACAAACAGAGTAGTTAAAATCAAAGCAGTAGAGACCAAAATAAGCTGGCTTTTAATTTTTAGTATGGGTGTCATTCCAATGACACTGGATCCTACAGCACCAGTTGACACAGACACAATCAGCTGGAGAGTGTCTTTCACTAGGCCCTCCCTGTAAACACTCACATCATTCAGACTCCCACATATGGAAAGTATTATACAATTGTTTGCACAGGCTGCATTACTCCTTGTGACAAATAACCTTGACTATGTGTAAAATCGTTGAAGTGCCTACTTTTAATCTGATCCATCAAAGAATAACTAAACAGGATCATGAATCCAAAAAGTCATTTGATCCTGGCTTTTGGTATTTTATAGTTTTTAATATTCACTGCTTTGGGCACGTTTTGATCGGTGCAACAAAACATACTGGAGGTTCGCCATCCAGCACTGCTGTAGCTTTTGCCTGCCCATTTTATGCTTTTGAGAGAGCTCCCTGGAAAACATACACACAACACACATTAGATTGCAATCTGTGCCTTTCCTTTAGCAAATTAACTAATGTAGGACACGCTCTGCAGCACATCAGTTTTGCCTGTCTGTCTATCTATTATTTGGGTATATTATCTATTATTCAGACCCCTCTCGGTTTCATTCCTCTAGCTCTCGAGCTACAACCCCTCTCGTTCCTCTCTCTTCATTTCTCTTTCTCAGATTTGATATCTCTTCGTCTTTTTTTCCCCCTCCCATTCTCTCTCTCCCTCTCTTGTGCTCATCGTTATCTGCTGTAAAGCAGATAAGCATCGGTTTTCAGCAGCGAGAGAGAGAATAATACACGACATGTTCATGAGAGGTGGAGGGGAGCAGCAGAAGTCAAGGTCGAACTGCATATGGTGTCTGTGTGTGTGTGATTTACAACCCCATCTTCCCTGTCTTTATCTGTATCCTTATCCAAACCTTGGCACCGTTTCCTCTGAGAGTAGACACAATATAAAATGTTCACACAACTCTCACATACACACACACAGGCTTGTCTGAGGCAGTGGTAGATCATGAGCTGATGAATACAGGACGATGCAGAGCAGCTTGACTGACATGAATCACAGTTGCTCTTTTCTTAGCTATTTCCTCTCATTTGTTTTTCTCCTTCCACTCCTGTCTCCCCCCCGCCCCGCCCCCACTTCTCCTGTCAACTCCTGCTATCCTACTCCCCATTATTAATCTCATTCTCACTCCTCCACCAACCTCCTTCCATCTCTTTTCCTTTTGTTGTTTATCTTTATTAATTCCCCCTTCGCCTTTGTTGATTTATCCTCTCTCCCTTATGGTTCCTCTATCCCTTTTTACTTGTCACTGACTACCAACTGCTTTACTGCTGTCCTGGATTTCCTATAATTTCCCACAAAAATTTTAATTGAAGTGGCAAGGAGTGCCCACACACCCCAAATATAGATAATTTGCCCTTACTACCTAAATAACTGTAATTGCTTAGCCATTTAATGACTAGAAATGTGAATCAGTCAAGTTTGCAGGAATATAAACTCATAAAAACACACAACTATATCTTAGCAAGCAGCACACAGACATGAACACAAACACTGGCTTCTATAAGAAGCTTCAACTCTCAGTGTTTTCTATAAAAGATGAGGTTACCACCAACCACAGATGATGAACACAGAGGCCCTAGTGGTCAACGCACAGTGGAGACCAGGGGAGATCATTAACAAAATCACAACTATCCAACGTGGTTATATGAGATGGCTGCTTTTTATATAGGCAACGCTTTACTGATGAGCACCTGTATGCTCAGTACACTGTAGCTAATCAGTTAAATTAGCAAAATAAAAACTCTTTTCTCACCAATGAATCATTCGCTATACGTTTGTTGGTGACTTATTCTAATAAATCATAACAGAATTCAACGCTTTTCATCCAAATCCTTCAGTTTGCCACCTCTAACACACCTGAATTAGCCAACTGACAGGGCCACAGCATGAGCTAACCCATTAGCCCTGCCACACTGCTCATTAACCAGGCAACAAGGTATGAACAGAAGACAACAAGGTGCGCGGTCTTACCTTGACCCAGGTGTTTGCACATTGCCTTCCTCTGTGCAGAAGCATAAATCCAAATATTACTTCTTAGGGTTAAATGTCCCAAGTCGCACTAGTTAAGGTAGCTGGTGGCGCAGGTGTGTTGGTCCTCCTTGCTAAACGCTGCTAATTGGCAGGACCAGCCAAAAAAAAAAAACAAAAAAACAAACAAACAAAAACGCTAGCATAAAATGTAAGCTCCAAAACTGGGGAACAGCTTTACTCCTTCTACGTTATTTGCATCCAGTATTTTTCCTCAAAATCTGTCCTCCAAAGAAGATGTGTTTTTGGTCGTCTGGTTTCTTCTGTTTCACTATTAATGTCTACCGACTAAAATCACATTAGCCTGTGATCTGAAGTCTGGCTGGTAACCACTAGCTAATTGCTCCATGTGACTCCACCTGTGTCACTCAGTCACAGGGCTGTGGAGTTCATAATAAAGTAGACCACATGATACCAACAGACAGGTTTTAAAAATAATTAAATAAAAATAACAATAATGATAAAGTAGGTTACATAACACAAAATAGACATTTTCAATTGACAAAGTTTGCCAGTGTGTAAGTCTGAGGGAAAAAAGATAAAATAAAAATGCAGCTGCCCAGACCTACTACCTACCTGGATTGCTTGACATTTATTCAAACCATGGAAATTTCAATAAATGTCACTCATGCAGAGTAAATCCCTTTAAGTCTTACATCTTACAGGTACTTTACTAGACAAATATAGTGCACTTACATCAACAAGACTTCAGACTGTTAATATTCAGACAAATGTATCTATAAATGTCACTCGACTCAGAGCAAACTGTAGTGTTTTTCCCCATTTGAGCTAGTGGCTCTGCTCATTACCAGGCTGCTCAATGAAAGTGCTCTATTTGGTTTTATAGGGAAATCAGTGTACCAACATCACAATAGGTGAAAACAAGTAAGACACTATTTATCTCTCTGTTTTGCAGGCATTCATTGTTGAGTTGATGGCCCAAATCTAAGTCCCTGTGGTTCAGAGGCATTGCACTGCCTTTTGTGTGCGTGTGTGTATATGCTTTAAAACTGAGGGAGTGAAAAAAACTAATGCTTTTCACAGGAGGGAGAAAACGGTAATGAGTGTGGTTGTGTATATGCGTGTGTGACTTCCACTGTTTGTGCTTGTATGTGTGAATTTGTGTGTGTGTCCCTTGACAAACCTCTCCACGAACCAGTGTGTTTGCAGGAACCCATGCCAGGCTGTTTTTATTCATGCTGCGTGTAGAAACCTCACCACATGTTTCTTTGCTTTCTTATGCAACTGTGTGACGTTGACCACACAGAGAGACATACACACACAGCGAGAGAGAGAGAGAGAGAGAGAGAGAGAGAGAGAGAGAGAGAAAGGGAGCGAGAGATACAGTATCGGGGAGCTACTTATTCAGTGATAAAAGGCGAGCCAGAGGGAACCCAGTAATTGAACTCCAGTGAGCGAAGCTTGGAAGCACCGTGCCGTATCCAGGGTAATAAGAAAAAAGTTATTATTCACCTCAAAGACACACACACACGCACACACACACACACACACATATACATATACAAACTCACAGCAGAGCACATATATTGAAGCGCGCACAAAAACACACACTTAGGCAAGAACAACAACTTACCACTCACACAACAAAACTCACAGACCTGCAATCTGTAAGTTTAGACTTTCCCACTGAGCCAAGTTTGAAGGATGATGAAGATCAGAGTATGGAGCTGTTGCATAAGCAAATAAACTTTGAAATTATTGACTTTCACACTCTCTACCTCCTGCTGTTCCACTGAATAAATCAGAGCTCTCTCTCTCTCTCTCTCACTCCCTCTCTTTGGATATATTCAGTGCGTTCACAGGCAGGAATCCACAAGGTGTTCAGCTATCAGCTGGGCTACAGCACTGCAGTGCACACAAACACACACACACACACACAAAGCAAAACAGTGCACAAGTACTCACCCAGACTCATATGAATGCATACGTGTGCAGCAAGCCCATAAAAATCAGACAGGTGTAAAAAATAAACAGCAGAACAACAGGAAAGCAGAAAGTACACAATATTGTTCAGAGATGTTCCTGTTGTCCACTCAGTCGCACAATGTTGTTAGTTTGTCCTTCATTCTGCTCATGTTTTAACTATTGTTGTTCAATATCTTTTGTACTTGCACATAAATTCCTATATCTTTTGACAGGCCAGGTATAGTTATTCCCAAAACTCTTCTGTGAATTTCAAATGAGGCACCTTCCCATATCAGTTCATGACCATACACAGTATCTGTTACACTAACCAAGTGCACAACATTACCCAGCACTATACAGATTTTTGTCTTCATGTTTTCTCATGTTGTTTTTGTCCTGTGTCTTTTCGTCTGTCTATCTATAAGCACGTACACATGCACACATACAGACTTAGACAAAGACAGAAACATGCAGAGCTGGTAAATCTCTCAACTCAGTCAAACTGCCATTTCACGCTTCAGTTCAACTCTTCCTGTGCCCTGCAGTAGAATCAAAGTGATATATATATATGAAGATGTAAAATTTAAAATGTAATTATTGTCTGTAAATATAATAGATTTTTGTTTATACAGAAGGAGCATTTGTCCATTAATGATCTCTCCCAAAGGTCAGCAGGCTGCCTTCAAGTCCTGGTGCAAATATCTTAACTAATGGATGAGAACATTTGAAATGACCGAACACAGTCAGAATTCGTTGAAAATCTATTTTTATTGTTATTTTCCTTAACGCTGAGCAAAGAATTGTTGAGTTATGACACTTTGACACTGTATGTGGTGTTTGATTGATTTTGTATATTTTTCTTTGATTTTGTATATTCTTCTTTTTATTATTGTAAATGTTACTAGTTTTTGGATCATTTTTACTTTTTGTCATGACTACTCCTCTCTTTACAGTGGATGTGAAAAATATATCCTTGTGGCAATGTGAACAACACTTCAGAAATGTTCAGACAGAAATGTGGAAAAAGATAAGTGAAAGAAGAGAAAGAGGGGAATGAGGGAGAGTCATTTCTAAGAGAAGTGTAAGTTTTTTTTTTGTTTTGTTTTTTTCCTTTTAATCTACAGCCTTTTGGCTACCCTGCATTCGTTCTTCGCACCTGCCTTCCCTTGGGCAAGAGCCCAACACACATACACACACTCTCACACACAGTGACATGTTACATGCCAGTTGGAGCAAAACATAATCTTCTTCCCAAAATGCAATCATCCATAGTCCACTTTAATCTCAATCCACCCCACACACTAATACATAACAACCTCAGATGTGATTATCTGTAGATTTATTGTTCTTCTGTTACTGAAACCCCATTGATCTATTCTCTAAGATTGCTTGTGTGTGTGTGTTTCTGCAAAATGATTAAAGGAAGGCAGTTATCTAACCTAGCGTCCTGCTGTGTATGTTGACTCTCATCATGAAAGGCACCTCAAATCTTCATCAATGAACTGTGTGTGCATACTGTCTTCATGAATCAAAGTCAAATGCATATAAGGTCAACAACTACAAGCTCTCTATCTCTCTCCATTGTAAGTGTGTGTGTGTGTGTTGGTGACAGGATATGGACAGTTTTCATGGTGATCCACCATGAAAATCCACAACAGTAAAACCACCTGCCTTTTCTTTTGTCTCTCCCCCCCATGCCTCCAAAACAGCTCTGATCTGTCGAGCCATGGACTCCACAAGACCTCTGAAGGTGTCCTCTGGTATCTGGCACCAATACAGCATCAGATCCTTTAAGTCCTGTAAGCTGCAAGATGGGCCCCTCTGTGGATCAGATTTGTTTTCCCAGCACATCCCACAGTTGCTCGATTAGATTGAAACCTGGGGAATTTGGAGGCCAAGTCAACACCTTGAAATCTTTGTCATGTTCCTCGAACCATTCTTGAATAATGCTTGCAGTGTGGTAGGGTGAATTGCCCTCCTGAAAGAGGCCTCTGCCATAAAGGGGTGTCCTTGGTCTGCAACAATGTTTAGGTTGGTGGTATATGTCAAAGTGGCATGTACATAAATACCAGGACCCAGGGCTTCCCAGCAGAATGTTGCCTAGAGCATCACACTGTCTCCAGTCTTCCCGGTCAGTTATCAGGGAGCTTGGGTGCCCATGACAGTGTCAGCTATTCAAAGGTTGTCCTTTCTTGGACCACTTTTGGTAGGTACCGACCACTGCATACCAGGAACATCCCACAAGACCTGCTGTTTTGGAGATACTCTGACCCAATTGTCTAGACATCACAAATTGGCCTTTGTCACAGTGGAACAGAACCTTACACTTGGGAATTTGTCCTGTTTCTGACCCACCAAATTCAAAACGTGACTGTTCACCTTCTGCCTAACATGTCCGGTCCCTTGACAGGTGCCATTGTAACGAGATAATCAATGTTATTCTCTTCACCTGTCAGTGGTTGTAAGGTGGTGGCTGATCGGTGCGTGTGTGTGTAAGAGAGAAAATGGCATTCAGTGAAAGAATCCTTGATTGGGATTCAAAGGGTTAACTGGGTAACAGGTTCTCAATCAATACACAGTGGGACTCTTAACATGGAGGAAATGAAAGTGTGACATCAATTGCTGCTTAAATGTCAGGAAAAGCTGCATCAAAAGATAATTATTGAGGAGTCGAGATAATGGTGTTGTGAGGCTAAGCTCAAGGGCAGAGCCAGCATCTGTGTGAAAGTACTGATGCAGAATGTGTTCAACCAGTCAGCTCTGGTTCCAATAATATACAATACTTGCTCTCATCCACCTCAGCTCCTCACCAAGACATAAATTATTCTGTGGCTTGTCTGTGCTTCCTGTCACAACAAGGATATTAGTGCTTATATAGTAAAAACTGAGTTAAAATGAAAATTGTGCAGATATTGGATTGGAATTTATTAAGTAACATCTTCCGTATTTAACGTATGAAAATACGATATAATACCACTATGGTATTACCATGAGGCATTTCCCTTGTCTTTCGGCTGGGACTAAGCGCCTACCTCATCTCCAGTCCCCTAGCTAACATGTCCCATGTCTCTAATGCTGCAGATGTGAAACTGACATCATCTGTCACATATAATTCCTGGTAAGACAGCAAACAAGCTGTATCCCAGTGTTTTAAAGTAACCAAGCATTAATGCAATATGATGCCTGAGCTATGATCCCTTACACTACTTATTACTTGACACACTATTAGAATATATCAGAGATGCTGATAACTGGATGTCTTGGTTTGGGGTTGACTAACAAAAGAAATTTACCTTGTGAATCTCAATGTCTCAGTAATGGTTTTAATTATTTATAGTAATTGTACTAGTGCCTCTAAATTAATATGGCAATGATTAGTTTTGGTGATATTGTACATGGAACATTGATAATTAAATGATAATTACTCCCATAAGGGATTTCTTCTGCTTTCCTCCATTAAAAGGTCAGAGGTCATGGTCAGCTACTGACCAGAACTCTGGAAGGTGTTCAAAGTCTTGCTGAAGGACACTGCAGAGTGGCTGATACCCAGTTGCAAAGGACCTTGAACATAAATCCTCTAATGACTCGGCCACCCAGCTTCTAACAGAAATGGGGACAAATCAAATCCCATTTAACACTTAAGATCTAATTTAATTATATTCAGATTTAATTAAATGTACTTAAAATCATATTTTCTTTAATTTCAGCCTTATCCATCAACCCTTTGTGTTTGCCGACCCTCTTGGGTAATCCCACAGGGGTTTTTTTCTCGTTTTTCTGAAACTTTTCATAGCAATTAAAATTTTGGCTTACCTAAGAATTTTACAACTTACCACATCATAACTGCTGTGAGCACATCAAAAGGTTGAGTGCCACTGTGAATAGAGTGAGTGTGAATACTAAGGTCTTCTAGTGAAAAGTGGAAAGGGTAAGCAATTAAAGCTAGACTGACATGACTGCATATCATGAAAAGAGAATTTGTTTGAATAGATATGACTGGACGCTTGCACCGACGCGTCATTGACCGTGAGTTGAAAGATGAATTTATAAATGTATAGTTTCACAATCAGCGACAGCACCAGGGAATAGGCTACACACGGTACAGTGACCTTAGCCACATCAGTAGCAGAGTTAGATCAAATGACACTGCCTGCTGACAGCACAGCTCAAAAAGATGAGACACTAAGAGAGCTAGGCATAAAAAGGTAAAACTGAAATCAGTAGTTATATTTATTATTTTTTTTTTTTGATGAAGTGAGATATTTGGAGAACATGTGTATAAATATGGAGACACCAACAGGGATTTGGTGGAAGGGTTTGTTGTGATGGAGACTGTTGGAACTGGCCTCTCAGGAGACAGGCTTCGTTCCTGCAACCTTTCAAATGACTGTTTCCAGATACATAGAGGATAGATGAAGCAGTTATTGTCACTTGGGAACCGACAATGTGAAATTACAGGTGGTGATGGATGATACAAGTATGTAAGTATGGCACAAGTTGTGATGGTAGACAAAAGCAACCTGACAGGGATATATCATCGTATCACTAGCCCTATTTTATCCCAAATAACTGTGTTTGGGGTACAGTACAGCCCTTTGTTTCACATTAACCCTTCTTATCTCGTCAACTTGTCACACTTGCCCCACAAGCTGCCACAAACTTGACAGACTGAAGTAAAAAGCACAAGTTTAATCATTCTTTTATTTTGTCCTTTACCTCCTTCATTTCTAGTCATCCCCCTGTGAAAAAGTCCTATGTAGTCAACTGTGTTCATTGACGGATTGTACAATGGAGCTCTGAGGCGTGACTGTGCATGTAATATCAAGCAGGTTAACTATGGCAAAGGTCAGCTGTGACAAAGATAACAAAATTGAAAACAAATTCCACAAAATGTGCCTGTGCTTGAGACAAAACCACCATCCAGAACAACCCCCTCCTTCATCATCTTTCGGTGTCTCTTCATGTCTGAGAGCTGAGTCAGGGAAACTCAGTAAACACGTCCAATGAATCTGTAACCACACTGCAACACAGTGGAAACAGTGAGTCAGCTGAGGACCTACCCCATCTTTTCACCAGTGGAGAAATCATGACAATGCTTGAAGACTGATGCCACGTATTTTCAAACTAAATTCAAACAAAAAGAACAGTGCAACTTTAGCAAAAGATCTTGGTTGTCATCCAGGAGCAGGTAGAGATATGGCTTTTGAGAGCAGTTTAGCGCTGTCAGCATTGAGAGAGAGAGAAAAAAAAAAAAAACCTGATAGCCCATATGGTCAGTTTCAGAAAGCTGTGCTCAAAGCAAAATAAAATGGACTGTAAAGTCACCTTCGAAAGTACTTCTAAAAGAAGTCAAGTGCATAATGTGAAAAGTACTGTGTGTGCGTGTATCTTGACATCTCTTGCTGTGTCAGGGGCCTCTGCTCTGATCCCTCTTCTCCTCCTTCGAGGGAGCAAGGGAAGGATCACTCCTTCTTCAAAGTCTCTCTTTCATCTCTATCCCATCACACCATCCTCTGGGGGGAGGGCGAGGGGGAGCGGCACAAGCAGACAGGACTGGCTTTTTATACATCCATCTCCTCCCTCATTCCTCTCCTCCTTTTCATTCCCCTTTGCATGTTTCCGGGGTACTGTTTGCCCTCTTTGACCTGAAAACTTTTTTTTTTATTTTTTGTTTTACTTCAGTTTTCTGTTTTTGCCCACTTAATCCATTTGCATTAACTTTGCTCTTCTTTCTTTCCTCCCCCAGTCCCTGTCTTTTAATTTTCCTCTTATGCCATCTAACAGTCTTTTACAATAGAAGCCACCTTTAAGCTTGAGGGAAGAAAGGTAAAATGGCTTTACACTTGTACTGTATTATTTTAGAATTCATAAAATCTGCATTGAATCTAAAACTTGTCATGATCTGTGGGTATATTGTTGATGTATCCAGACATAAGTACATATACCATGTGTTTTCATAAGTTCCCGGCCTGGATTAAATTACCTATATTTTGCTCCACTTTGGTCTCAGGCTAAAAGGGATGTTGGAGCCACCCTGTTCCCTGTTGTAAAATGGCACACTGTGGAATGCAGAGTATGGGTGGCAGGGTATTTTCTAGTGTCTCCTCAATACACAATTGAGCTGTACGCTTTCAGAGTCCCACCAACCCTCTCACCCCCACCCCTCGTCCTCCTCCCTCTCTCACTTCCCTCCCTCACCACCCCTGGGGACAGACTAAATTTACTGCTCTTGGTTCCCAGGAGTTTGTGAAATGCTGTTCCAACAGACTAACACAACCTCGGGGATGGTTAACACTCAACTCTGGGATTTACACTCTGCATGATCACTTTGCCGCTTTATCCCACACAGGCACACACACACGTGTGGCTGTGTGATGGTGCCAGTCTTGTTGCTTTCCAAAAGGATTTGACTGGGATTAGTATGTAAAAGCCAGTATCCACTTGATAATGGTGTATGCCTGTTTATGGTTCTGGTCTTCTCATAGTGTGTGCGGATGTCAGACAGTGTTTTGCCTTTTTATTCTGGCTACTGGTCAAAGAGGGCGCTTCATTATCTGCAAACTGCCTTTCATCCCATGGAAATCTCATTTAAATTGCCTTTTGACTTTCTCTACTCCAATATATTGATGTTGCTTTCTCCTTCTTAGACTAAGTAACAGTCACAGTTTCAGTGTCTATGGTTCTCATTCAACCCATTTCTGATTTCACCTCAGTCTCTCTATTGTAGCCTGTATACCCAGCAGACTATTAGATTTAGCAGAGAATAAGTCCAAATGTTATTGCACTTTCTTTGTACTTAATAAATGGGCAGTTCATACTCCAAACAAATAGTGTGCAGCCCATTAACTGAAAGTAGGCATGTCCACGGGCTGGGGCTAACTGTTTAGCATGCTAACTTCAGTAGATATCTCTGCAACACATTACACAGAGACATAACAACTAACATAACATCAGCACTGTTATTTGTTCACATTCTGTTGATAATCCTAATTTTTGAATGTCTTAAAGCAGGAAGTTATCATTCAGACATTGTCCAGGAATTTCAGTCAGAGTTGAGACACTTCAGTCCTCTGAACCTGGCTGATATCAAACATTACTTGGAGCACTTGACACAATGTTCTACAAATCACATCTATTCTTTATTGAGCTGAATCAGAGGTTATAAAAGTTGAGCTATTGGGGACACTTAATTTTAACATTTTTACATCTTAACAGAAAATTCAACCTATTCCACAATCCTCCTGAGTAATTTACTTAGAAAGAACTATAAACCTTCATTGTTAATGTACCATGAGCAGAATTTTTCTGTACTATTTGCCACTATCAAGTCAGTGCTTGAGTGAAATCTTAATGAGCGGAACAAAAGAGTTTCTGCCTTACTTACCATGGACCAACTAACCATACAAACAAATTAGTGTCAAACTATTCCTACTCCTATTACATCTGCTACTGCAATAAAAAAAAACAAAAAAAACAAAAACAAACAACTGCTTGTGAATGCCAACATAAATTATTATTGGATGTCTTAATTCAAGCTGCTTTCTCATCAGACCCATGATTTGACTAAAGTTCCAATTAGGCCACTCCATGCTAATTTAAAACATGGGGATTAAAAAAGCAAACCAATTGGCTCAAGTACTCTGACCAATGCTGACCAATGACTGATGGTATTTATGATTTTAATAAGTTCAAGAGAGCTGTTAGATGTCTGATAGCCTCTCCATCCCCAGCAACAGAACTACATGTTGCTCAGGAGCTCTTGAAAGCTCATTGTTCAGAAAACCTGTGACCCACAAGGTGATGGTTTGAGTCCCTGCACTACAAAAACCCACCACCTATATCCATTGTACTTGCTCGAGGAGTGGCTTTTTGGTATAGATGCCATAAGGTGTTCGATTAACTTTATCACTAGCCACTTAGTTTACAGTTGTTAGCTACTACGGGACAGAGTCTTGTTTTTAACACTGTTTTCCCAGACAGTGTTGTTAATATTCATTTGTTCCTAGTTGACACACTATAATTTATTAAATCAGAAAGGAAATATCCTCTGAACCTAACACTGCCAGAATTAATGCTAAGATGAGGTGTTGTTTTTTTGGATGGCAGTGTTATTTGCTGAGTTTCAAACATTTAGAAGCAGATAAACAAGCGAAATAGCACAATGATTGAGATGTCAAGCGGCGCACACCCATCACCGATCAGGATACAAAAGTCAGTGCTCTTTCTGAGAGCAAAATAAAAAATAATGCTGCACAAGTGCCACACAAGTAATCAGGTTCCAGTTATTGACTGAAATTGCTGATAAAGGCTGTGCACAGTGTCACAAACCCCATGCAAACACAGTCATTATGAGAGCACATTAAATGAACTGTTGATCTCTTCATTAACATAACAAGTTTCAGTGCATTGCTGACTGAATATTCATTTTTAGAAATTGGTAGTAAATTGGCCACTAGCAATACCCACATGATCTCCAAAATAGCACGTTATGAATTCATTTCATTGCATCCCCTCTTCACTGTGATCCTGCCTTGTCAACACAGCTCTGCATCATTTATCAAATATAAAGAATTATTCTCTGCTGCCTCCAGAAACTATACACTGTGTCTACAGTCTTTTGTAGTGTAATTGACAGCGGATATTGTCTCACATATGAAAGGAGCTGAGACTAAACCAGGCCAAGCAACTGAATCTCATCGGAAACACGCACGTGGTGGTCGATGGAAAAGTCAACCTGATATTGTGTATTCTAAGCGAGCTGTCATTTGAGAGATTCCTGGATTCTGTAGGACAACGGCGAGAAGCAAATCTCATTCATTCTTTGGAGCACCTTGCAATGGAGAAAGGCTGCCTTTTATGAAACCTGCCAATTCACCCTCACACCAGCACAAGTTATTTTCATTTCCGCTATGATGTCTTGCCAAGGCACATAGTGTCTGTCTGCCTCTTTCATCGTCTGGGATTGTGCTTTCCACAGGTATGCCAAAGCCAAGGGCCGTGCTTTAAATTCATTATCAGCTGTCTTAAAGATGAGAAGCCAATCTGTCTGAGAGGTGTCTGGAAGGCTCCGTAACGTCGTCATGACAGAATGAGCTGTAGTGAAATGCCAACACACTCCCTGGAGTGTACTGTGTGTGTGTGTGTGTGTGTGTGTGTGTGTGTGTGTGTGTGTGTGTGTGTGTGTGTGTGTGTGTGTGTG
>JBBMJY010000020.1:16492080-16508201 GCA_037833715.1 Toxotes lorentzi | reverse complement strand
TGTGTGTGTGTGTGTGTGTGTGTGTGTGTGTGTGTGTGTGTGTGTGTGTGTGTGTGTGTGTGTGTCTGTGTGTTTACGAGACACAGACAGCAGTATGAGTAAGAGGACAAGTGCTTATTGTGAGACAATGCGTGAGTGTGTAAGATGGGATTTTAATGCCAATGTTATGGCTTTAGCAATGCAGAGAAAAGCAATATTTTGGCTGCCAATGAACATTGAAACTGAATAAAATGAGGTAGGAAAGCAACAGATCACAGCAATTGTAATTCCTGTCATATACTCACACACGCCACTATACAGGCTGGAGGGGGGGAAAAATGCTGTGGAAGGGTGTTTACATTTGGAAAACAGCTGAACCATTATTGTTTATTTATTCATAAATATTTCTAATGTATCAGTCTCTTACTTCTGATAGGATGAAGCTTCTTCTCTGAGCACACCTTGCAAATGTTATCATCTTAGAGCAGGTATGATGAAAGTATAAGGGGTTGCTCATTTACAGCCACATCAGGCAGCTGTCTTTAGTCAAGAAGTCTCAAAACCCACTGTACACTACCTGTCCAGCATCAAACAGCAGACAGGGTTTGTGACTAGCTGGTGAACATAGTGAAGCACTTAGCAGCTAAAGAGCCAGATGTTTTTCCAGAGGAGACAATGCTAATGTTGTTCTATGTCTGCTGGATGTGTAAACAGGCAACTGCTTGCTAACCAGTGTGCAGTAAAAAGTTACAGCAAGAAGCGCTAACGTGTCAGTCTTGTGTTTACATCTTGTTTCTGTAGTCTCCAAGTGGCCAAAAAGAAAAATCAATGAATCCAAACCCCCACTAATTTCTGCGTTCATTTTCATTCAGTTCATCTCTCATCAAATTCCCTCCTTCCATCCTGTTCACAGCTTACCTCTGCCTACTCTCTCTCTCTCTCTCTCTCTTGTTGTAACCTTCCATCCCACTGCATGCAGTCACTCATTAGTCTTTCAGCAGGGTAGCAAAAAGAAAAAGAGGGCGAGAGAGAGGCAGAAGGCAAAATGACAACCGCCTGACAAAATGACATTCGCCGGGGACAAAGGGAGAGAGAGACAGAGGGGGACTGAGATGAGTAAAGAACGACTGGCATGGTGTAAAAAGAGACTGACAGAGCACAGAGGGAGGAGAAGAATTTGGGGTAAAACAGTGAGGGCTAGAGAGAAAGAGGGAGAGAGATAAAGAAACAGAGGTAGAGCCTTGTCATCTAAATAGTGTTTTTATTTTGCTGTGTGAGTGAGGATATAAACAGCATTATGACACAGTAACAACACCCTGACAGGAGCCTTTCACAGCGTGATAGCTGTGTGTCTGTTTCATACTGTGTGTGTGTGTGTGTGTCTGTGTCTGTGTGTGTGTGTGTGTGTTTCAGACCATTTGCGTGTGCATGTCATCAAGCCTGTGTCTGTGTGATTGTGTATGTTGGTATGTGTTCATTTTTCTCTAACAGAGCAGACAATATTAAGATCATTATTGTAAGGCATTTTTGGAAGATGCAACCCTGCAGGCATGCATTTCTCTCATGTGTGTGTCCATGCATGAGGATCATGAGGAGTGTCGTCCTTTCCTACAGTATATTTTGAGGGAGAGGAAGACATTGTTGCTATAGCAAAGTCTAAGAAATCATGAGATATAGTCCATGAAAAAGAACTGCAGTAGTCTGATTACTAAAATTAGACGTACTAATCCAGAAACCCTTAAACTGTCGTCACCTGTTCTATTATTTCTCTGAAATGTTATTAAGTGACTGTATATCACTGTAACCAGAAAAAAGAGGTGGGTACACTAAAATGAGAATCTAAGAGACTGTAATCAGATTATTCTGATAAATCTTGCCAACAGAGATATAAGAAAAGATTGGTATCAGACACACTGCATATGTGCCTGATCAAATTACGATTATATTTTATACATATTCTACCTGATTGTGTTCAATTATTTCAAGTTTTATACATCATGAACATTATCCATGACATGCAACAGTGAGACGTGTTTCATGGAATTAGTTTAAACCTCAAAAATGTAATCATCCCAAGCAGCCACCTGCAATGTGTGCAGTGTCAGTGCTGGCTGGTGAGGTGGCATTTATTAGCAAGTGTCACACACAGCCAAGACAAAAAAAAAAAAGCACAGGTTTTTAAAATATTTTTAAGAGCTATTTGTGAAATTCTTCCAGTTTGATGCTTTGATAATTAGTTAAAGGAATGAATGAAAAGTGTTTTGACAGCAGAGGTGCAGGATATTTCAAATTATGAAGCATTTCTCACTGAAATTAGATTTGTTTCACAGCTTTGGCTTTACTAAGAGGAATGTATGTGATGCACAGTGCTTCATTAGGTAGAGAGCGTAAATATTGGATAGGGACATTTCACCAGCAGATTAACCAATTTTATATATATACATACATATATATATATTTCTATTTTATTACTCAGACTAGAAATGTGGCAGAAAGGTTTGAACAGGACAAGCCTGCAGTTCACCCAAGGCTCTACTGTTCCCTGCCCAGTTTGACTCACCTCAGTGACAAAGAGCTGTTAATTTGTGTGAATTGATTCCTATTTTTCCTGATCAGACCTGAGAAGCCCCAAAGAGCAACATATTAACCAGTTCACATATAGCTGGGCAGACACCCTTTTTAAAAAAAAACAAAACAATGTATTTTAATTGATTTTGTGCATTGTTATAGCTCCCACTACAAATTTTAATCAGCCTCTCTGCATGGCCAGAACCTGGTAACTTGTTTGCTCACACAGATCAATTAACCAGCCATGAACATGGTGCTCAAACTGAACCTTGTTGGGTTGTTTTTCCAATGACAGTTACAACAGCATTTATTTCAAGAAGATGACTGTATCTCAACATTGTTGACTATAACAGAAAGTAAGAAGAAAAAGGAATAATTATATTGTACAAGAGCCCAATCGCCCTTAACCCATAAGAACCCACGGTGACACCAGTATAACAAGCACTTTGAATGTCCCAGTCTCTTCCTTATAAAGCTTTATGTCTGACCTTAACTCATTAACCCCTTAGTGACATATACTAAACATCCTGGTGTGATGACCATGTGACAGTCGTGTGACTCTGACAGGAAGTGGCCTCTCCAAAATGCTGGTATGGTATGGTATGGTATGTCTGCAAATTTCAAGGAAGCAGCTAATTTCAAAAAGCTGTTTTTTTTTTTACTACAGGTAATTTCACAGTTCCAATGCTTTGATAACATGTCCTATATTACATTCAACCTGGTCTGACCATATTTGTTGAAGAAAGTAATATCAAACCAGTTACGTAAATATCGCTGTAACATATATGTAACAACACAGATCTTTGGTATTAAAAAGTGTTATTCTGAAAAAACCATCAGAAATGTGTTCCATGTGGTCCGCTTGGTCTGTGGTATATCCCATATAATTTTCCTTTAAGGAAAAATGGGTCTGGGTCCTTATGGGTTAAACTGCATGTCACACTGATGTGGCAGAAATGTGGCCTGATTCTAGTCCAGGATGAGCAATTGGGGGCTAAAATCTGGCTTAACCTCTATAGTGTCTCTCCATCTTAATAGTCATAAGCATAAATCAACATTTGACAAAGTCTGCATTGGCTCACTCTTTAATTTGCTTCTACTGCACTACACAAGCTATCTATGGGAAGACGTGTGTAACATTTTTTGATGAAATACTTCATCAAGCCTGTACTTTATACTTAGTATGATGATGGACTTTTATGAAGGCATACTGAGGTTTCTGTTTGACCTATACCCACCTCCTCCCCACTGCATTAAGATTCTTAATTGGTCCCTTTTAGGAAATTGTCTTTTCCTCTCAGCTTTGTCTACATAGAGGTTGGAGTTCAGTGTCATTTCCAGAACAGCACCACTGCAGCTGGCTGGCAGCGTTAGAGCCGAGGACGTATAAGAGAAGTGGATGGTTACTGACAATGGTCCTGTGCTTAAACAGGATGTGATGTTGCTTCTGTGCAGTTTTCCTGTCAGGGACCTTGGGAAAACACAAATATCCTTCTCAGTTACTGCTAATGAAGCATCACTGTGGCTGCATAATCAGCTCCATGGAACAATTCTCCTTTCGGTTGCATATGCTATCATGTTATTTATCTTGACCAACTGACATAAATGCCGCAGTGCACTGAGCAATTACTATAATAATGAGGAGCTGTTTACAAATGTCTGTTTCACTCTGTTGTTAAGGAATTTCAAGGTTACAGTTTTAGATTGCAGCCGCTGTTTCGCAGAAACTTTCAAGGTTAGGAGGCATTTTTCTGGTGAGTCACCTGAATTTCCTTGAATTTCAATGAGCCTTTGCAGTCATGAGGTTAGACAATCAGAGATGGAATCCGATGGAGTATTATAGCCACTGATAACACACATACAAACGCACACATACTTGTAAAGTGGCTGCGCAAACTGCAGGGAACTTACACACATACTACACACTACTAAATCTCTTACCTTCACTAATGCAGGGTGTGTGAGGAAGGAGGGAATGTACACTTTACTCTCTTTCACCTTAAGGTGGAGAGGACACACTTATTTATCCCTCCGCTTAGCTTTCTCAAACACACACATGCACACAAACACGTACACATGGGCAGCCACACTCAAGACTTAAAATGGAGCGAGGGGAGAGTGGAGAGAGACCCTGTAATGTCAGGTTTCTTTGCTGAGAAGATGAAAGAGGGAAGATCAAACAAGCAGTGGTACGTGATACAGGAAATGTCACCCCTCCCCAGACACACACATACACACACACACGCAGCTAATCTAAGCATAGATCGGCATGTAAACACCCACAGGAAAGGAATGATGATGGAACGTGTGGGTCCACTTGTGTGTATGTGTGTGCACATGTTTGACACATATAATTTATACACAGTATAATGCTATCCATGTTGTCTTTGGAGTAATTAATCACCAGCAGCTAAACATCACAACATCAGCAGTGTTTTTTTGTTTGTTTGCTTTTTTTAAAAAATATATATATATATATCTACTTCTGCACTGGGACATAAAACAAGGTCACAACAACATTAAAATGGATTTTTTAATTACAGTCACACCATCGCACAGTAATGAACATGAACTACTGCAACCTTTAGAAAAGCGGTTGGTAAATATGACCCACTGTTGCGTGAAATATAAATACAAACCACCATACAATGTATTTTTAGAGCTGAAGAAGTCAGATCCCATTCTCTGATTGTGGATCAGTAAGGTAGGACACTGGAAGAATAAAAAAAAAAACAACCTTTAAGTCACTTTTGATGCCATGTAGCTAGTGGTTGAACTTGAGTGATCATTATAATGTCAAGGCAAATTAGCACTCAGCCTTGTGGCTTCTCTTACCAGCTACTTATTGGTAGTAGCATGTAATAAACGCCACTGTTTGCCATCAAAGAGAGGGTGCAGGTGCTATCTGAGCTCTCATAAAACTGTCTTCACTCGAGCAGTGAAGGAGGCTCAGTGACGATCAAACGTCTCCAGCTGTGCACTTACAGCTCAGCATGCTTCAGTATTTATTTAACATAGTGTATACACCGATGAACAAGAGGCTGCTTAAGGGGTAGGTAAGAGTGTACAAGAAATGTCCATTAAGCTCTCAAAAATCTGATTAGTTTTTCACTATCCTCTCAGATGAGACATCCTTTCTTGGCGTTCAGAAACAAATCAATGTGAAGATGATAACCAAGTAACTGTTACAGTTAGGTGTGTGCACCACAGCTCTGTAAACAGTTCACTCAGTCATTGCATGTGTATTGAGTGGGTTGGATAACGATCTTATATAAGAAAGGCTAAGTATCAATACATCCTCAAAGCATTAGAGATGGATTGCAATCTGATTGCTCCAAAATCCTCATGAAGGTGATTTGAAATGCTTTCAAATCCAGTGATTTAAATGTTGATCGCAGTGTTATTTCCACTGTTAACACATGTAGTAAGTGTAAATGAATGTGTATTGAGTCGTATTTGCATTTCGTGTGGATATTTGACACTTGAATCACAAGTGTAGATGGGGTCCTTGAGTATTCCTGATGTCTTTTTCTTGCATATTTTGTTTGTATTTTGTTGTTTTTTTCAACCGCTTTGTGAACATCGTGCAGCCGCCTTGTTTGTTAAATGCAACACATCCATCCTTTTTCATTAATGTAGAACACCTGTCTCGTTTAGTGAATGTAACCCACCCATCCCGTTGCTGAATCTCACCCAAAGGCTTTGTTAATTGAATGTCATCCGCCTACTCTTTTTGATGAGTGAATCTCATATGCTTTGTTTCTTGAATGTAAGCCGCCTGCCTTGTTTGGTGAGTGCCTGAAATCTAGACGTAACCATCACCATGCAGCCTTCACTGGGTAATCACCACTTCACACACAGGAATCCATGATGAATGAGCTGGGTCGGGGTGGGGCAGGAGGGGTGTCGGGGGGTGCTACATTTGAGCCCCCATAATTCCCTTTAATCTGACTCTGCGCATCAACATACAGTGAGGTTAACTACTTCGGTAACACACTCAGAGACACACACAGGCATCCTCCAACAAAATCCAGGCACTTTCTCAAGGTCACACGCACAGACACGCACACCCTCACGCAAACACTCAGTGCTCAGTATCCATCTTCTGTTCTGTGTGCGTGTGCGTATTGGGTTGATGTGTGTGTACAAATTGGATTGGCCTGACAGGTCTCCATTTACAGGGTCAGGCAAACCCATTCAGCATATTCAATTTGTTTTCTCTGCTGACAGAGAGAGAGAGAGAGAGAGAGAGAGAGAGAGAGAGAGAGAGAGAGAGAGAGAGAGAGAGAATGACAAGCAAGTGGTAGACAGTCCAGACTTTATATTTCCTTTGGAAAAGGTCTGGCATTGATAACAATTAAAGGGTCAGTTCAGCCATAATGTAGAGGAATAAACAGTATTTTAGCCATCTTGAGTTCCCTGAGATTTCTGCCTCCACCCAAGTACAACTGGGGTGAATAAAATCTAATTTGTACCACTCACTGCATTAAAAAAAGACACTTAAACAAAAAAAAGTCAACAAAAATATAAAATATATCTGTAATTTTTCAATGCTGCAAGGAACACAAACACAATTCCATTCCCCTCTACTGTAATGAATTGGAGGAGAGACAGATATCTCAAATAATACCAAACCTATCTTCATGGCTACATATCATTAGAGATACAGTAAGTGGATTTGGGAGAACTGAGGCTTTAAAGTACAGTGGTAAGCTAATAAGGACTGGGTTAAAAAAAAAAGTCTTATGGATACATATTGTTTGAGAGCAGAGGAGTTTGATATTGCAAATGTGAAACTCAGCGGTACCCTTTCTCAGGATGATGCTGATCCATGTCATTTGAAAGTAGACTCAGCAAAGTATGACAAATGAGTGTTCAATGGCAGCCCAGTCACTGTGGTTGGAAAAGGTCGCCCCGTCTCTTCTACCTCAAGTACAAGGCCGCTCTGCTCATCTCCCGCTTGTGAATTCTTTATCATGTGTCATTTGAATACCAAAGCCCCAACCGTCTTCTGGAACGTCTGTACCGGACGTACAGACTTAGTGTGTCACTCACTCTGAACTAATAAGGCCAGCTTCTTGCGTAACCACGCAAAACATTAGATGAAAGCCGCGGATGTACTTGGCTCATTTGTTCAAATTACAGCAGGTTGTACTGACCTTTGATGCTGGACCTGTGTTGAATGCTCGCTTGCCTCGGAGCAACAGAGGAGCAATGTGTGTCACCAGAAACATACAAATGGTGTGTACGCACAGTAAAATGTCTGCAAATACTCGTGTGTGCGCATGTGTTTTCATGTGCATGTGTGTGAGATAAGGAATGCTGGTGTTTCTTGAGTCTAATTACTCCATGGGTTACAGTTTTGCTAATCAGTACTGGAACATACACACACACGCAATCCTGTTCCCTTAATACGAGTATAAAGTAAGAAGCTTCTGCTCTACATAACTAGTGTAATGAGTTGAGTGTTGTCCTTCTGCACATGTCTGTGTGTATACATGTGTGTGTTCAAAAAGGTGTGTGTGCGTGTGTGTGTGAATACACAAAGTGTCCAAGATCTGTATTTACAAAGAAAAGCTGGTGTTGATGGATCTTTTTCACAGCAGGCATTTTGGCTCGTCACACCAGGAAAGCGCCTGTGTAACAGCGAAAACGACTGCATTCTATTCGAGCTAGCTCCAGTGCCTTGCTGTTGTGCCTGCTGGCTCACTGTCATGGTTTACTGGGACACTTAATAGAACTAAACCGTTGCTACCATAATGTCTTTCACCGGTGTCTGCTTTGAAAAAGGTCTATTGTCTGCAGGAGAGGGGACACAACCCTGACCTTCAGACACTTTTGTTGAACAAAGTTTCCTCCTCTGAAATTACCTTTTTTTTGTTTTTTCTTTAAGGAGACTGGTCTGATTTAAGTAGCATATTTCACATACACAGCCTTGGCAGCATGTAGTGTAGATTTTATCATATGGACTCACCAAAAGTTGCAGCACTTCATTTATTAAAAAAAAAAACACATACATTGCCTCTGAACAGAAACCAGCCAGCGATTATGTTTCCAACGTATTTGCTGTCTCAGTTTAATTGCATAGAAACATAATTCCTTGAAGAAGAGAATTTGCAAAGCAGGAAACCCTCACAATAACATCATGCCTTTCAAACTCAGCAGTGAAACCTGTGCTCGTAAAAAGTCAAGAAAAATCCCCTGCTCCCTCTGTTTGGCAATATTATTTGCTCCTCTTTGAACCACATTCACGTTATTACATTTCTTTTCCATTATGTCCCTGTAGGAAACTGTAGGGCTGCATCCAATTATCTGTCATTTTTGATTACTTATTACAATCTCTGTATAATTTTACTATTTTTGATGCCTCTTTATTAGCTCTCATTTTTATTTATGTCTTTGAAGGAGCCCCAGGTTGACAAATACTCTGATGGAGGCCAGAGTTAAAATAAGGACATAGCTGTAGTGTCATTACATTACAGCTGGCTCCCACTCCTTCCAGCCATCCATCATTTGACTTTGAGAGAGAGAGGGAGGGGAAAAAAAGAAGGAGAGGATGGAGAGAGGGAGAGTTTATAGCTGTGTTTTATTAATTCTTGAGGCTGGTGGCTAAAAGGATTGCAGTGGATGAAAAAAAAAAGAAACAACTGAGAAGTGGTTGTGTGATGAGGTAGATTTATTCCAATGTAAATAGGCTTGGCCCAGTGGCAAGGACTTCTGGTAAGGAGGAAGAAGAAGGAAGGAGGGAGGGAGAGGGATAGAGGGAGAGGGGTAATGGAGGAAGAGAGGGGGATGACTGAAGGGAAAATGTAGAGGAGGAAGAGGAGACTGTGTAGAGAAATGTAGGTGGGTGGTGGATGGGGGGGTTGCAAGGGGAGAGAGAGACAGAAGGGCTGACATTGAGAGAATGAAGAAATCGATGAAGGAAAGAAGAAGAAGACGATGGGTGTAAATGTGAGAGAGGATGAGTGAGGGCATAGGTAGGGGGATGGGGAAAGGTAAGAGGGAGAGATTGATGTAAAGCAGATAAAGCACTGGTGGGGAGAGAGTGAAGGTAAGAACGGGAAAGGTGGAGGAGTGGAGGAATAGAGAAAAGAAAAATAAATAAATGAAGCTTTTGAGTGTTCTCTTGCCACATGTTAGACAAAATGGGGCTGGAAAGAATTATAAAACACACACAACTTTATGGAGGGAAAGAAGGAAACAATAAAGGAAAAACTAAAGGAATGAGCTGTTAAGTGTCACCTGTCAAAGATACAACAAGTCCTCCAACCCTAACAGCCAATTAGGTCGTTTGGGGAAGACATGAGGAAAGAAAACCAAGGAGTAATAGAAGCATGGACCTGCACCTAAAGGATGTAGAGGCTCAGAAAGGAGGTGAAAAGAAGGTCAGTGGGAAGGAGATAAGGCAAAGACACAAGAAATCGTAGAAGAAGTGACGACATGACAGAAATACTAATCAAAATAAGAAGAGGAGGAGTCAGCAGTGTCTTAACTAAATAAAGAAACAAAGAACGATGGTAACAAACAAAACACAAAGGAGGACTGATGTACAGACATCAATTTATCCCCAGCAGTTTGAAAACAGGTTTCATATCCTCAGACACTAAATCCCAGTCTATTAGAAAAGGGGATTATCATGATCATCATTAATAAGCAAAATGCCAGCAACCCTAAGCCTTCCTCTATCGAATAAATCCTCCCTGATCCACACAGGAGCATAATTAAGACAGGAGGCAAGGGGTAGGAGGTTAGCATTGACCAAGCATGAGTTAATAAGGAGGGAGTGAAGGAGGTGTGAAACCCTCCTAATTTCGAATTGAGTCTTTTTCATTCTGAGAGATTGAAAGTTTTCAAGGCATTGAGGAAATAGTATAACCATGCGGAAATCATTAACTGTACATGCTGCCATAAAAAAAAAATAAAAAAAATAAATAAATAAAAAGCACGTTGGTGGATTGGAAAATTAAACTGGAATTAGTTTTGAAAGCTTAGTTTTAGGTGACAGGAGAATTTCATCTAACTTGAAGTCCAAGGGAATACCAGCTTGTTTTCTGCACAGCCGACTGAGATGAACCAGAGCGTGGAACAGGGCCATCTCAAAATGTTAATTGCACAAAATGAAAGTGGTTGAAATTTTTTTTTTTTTTCAAATAGCACAGCTTGCAAATTATTCCTCTTGGCAACATCGATGGAAAAATAATTGCATTTTGTGTATGTGTGTGTGCATATGTTTGGAGGGTTCTACTCGTGTATGCCCGAGTGCATGAGAATTAAAAAAAAATTTAAAAAAGGAATTTGTGTTAAAGGACCATGCTCTTGAATTTTTTTTTAGCCATTTCAATTTTTCCCAACCCTTTTGTTGCGAAAGTAAATTTATAAATTGATTTCTAACTTTCATACAAAAATTAGAATAACTTTATTTCACTGAGCAATCAGCTTGCAGAGATGTGGAGCTTGGTTGCCATAGATAAATTGACATTGTGGCCCAGTACTTGTGCGTTTCTTCATAAGAGACCTTCAAGGAATTTCCAGCAGAATTGTTGCTGCTGGAAAAACTGACTGTCAAATAGCTGTGAACTGATGAACGACCGTGCGCTGAATAGCTCAACAAAACATAGCAATGAACTTTGTGTATTCAGCAGTTTCTTCATTTAGAAGCATGGCATTGTGTGTTTCTCTTTAAATGCCTACCTATTTCAGAATCTGCTCCATTTTCGTTGGTGTGGCGTAAACTTTGGAGATCGTATAAAGACTTGATGAGCACTTACATTAAGACGTGAAAGCCCTTGAGTAAAAGCACTATACTCTATGCTCCCTGGAGAGAGAGATTAAAAAAAGGACTAAAATAAATCTGATAAAGAGAAATTTAATCTTCCCAGCAGAGTTGTCCTTGACACATTCTTTAATGACGACAGCTACTCTCTTTGGGTGAAATCTCCGGCTCAGTAAGTCGGCCCACATCAGTTGAGAGAAACATAAAAGATGCATCTGAGCACAAAGGTCAAGGTGAGCATTTTATCTGAGCTGAAAGGAAAGAAAGATGAAACACCAGGAGATGCTCTCTGTATTACAAGGCTAAAAGCTTGAGGCATTGTGGGTGGTTACTAGGGTTAACTTTTGTGATAAATGTGTTTTGTTTTTTGTTACGGCCTCTTACATTCAAAGGTTTAATTGAAAACATTTAACAAAATGAACAACGCAAGCAGAAGCGTGAAGCATGAATACCTACTGTAGATCCTCAGTTTTTGTTTTTTTATAAATATAAGTTCCAGTAAGGAGCTTAAAGGCCAAGCTTTCCCTCAGTTTATGTTTAAACATGACTGGAAGCTTCAGCCTTTATAGTTTATCTCTCCGTATGTTTTCTTAAGTGCCGCAAAGGTTACTAAAGCCAGAACCCACAGTTCTACTAGCACACTAAGTGCATTTCTTTGTTCTGATCAAAACTTGGCAAATGGACCAGAAGTAGCTAAAAACTGAACAACACTTTCACTGCGTGTAAGTCAATAATATAAGAGTAAGAGCCAGTGTGCCCTGACAATATTTCTGTTAAACAGAGAGCTTTTTCATACGGAAAAAGAGAATTAAAAGCAAAACGTTTTTTTTTTCACTCATCCATTAGAGGTTTTTATTGCAAGTAAAGTGGGAAGGTTAGTGAGAAATTTTAAAGCTAAAATTTGGTTATGATCTACTATGGTGGTCGTGAAAGTAGTCCCCAAACATGCATATATCTTGTAAGTAGTAGTAGTGAACCAGTCAGCCACTGGAGTCTATTCTTTTCTCCTCCAAGAAGTCGCTCTGGGGGTCACACAGGACTATTTGCTTCTTTATCACTGGTGGGAGTAGTCTTAATGTTTCATCACAATACCCCAGACACAATTTTTAATATACTTCCACACACGCATGCACAAAGGCATGACCGTGCACGCACTCTTACTCTAACAGCCCACCAGGCTTGCTGAGAGTCCTGATTAAAATTTCCTCCATGTTCTGCTTCAGTTGGTGGCATGCTGAATGATGTGTGTCCACACACAGATGGAGCCCTCTCACAGAGACTCACATACACACACACACACACACACACACACACACACACACACACACACCTGTCAAAAATCTTCAGGTGTGTTAAATTCCTCATCTGCATGAGAAAATGGGAAAACACCTCAGATAAAAATGCCTTCCCTCTTCTCCAGTGAGCAGTGAGCGGAAATCTGCTTTTTTCGTCACAGGCCAGCTGAACGGGATAAAAGAAAGATGACTTTTGTCTTCTGCATCTCTGATTAAGGTCAGGAAGGCATCACAGAAAACCATGAAGAACAAGGAAGCATCACCAAACTGTATATACGGTATTTGCATTTCATGAAATAATGCAGTGGAAAAATATATGACATTGGTTGAAAGAGACATTTTACTGTTGGTACAGTGTCAAACCTCAGCATGTCATTGATAAAAATTACCCTCCAGCAGTAAACATTACCGAGTGAATGTCATTACTCAGTGTGCCAGACAGTTCCCCCAAGGGCTTTCTATATTATATACTATACATGATACAGCATGTTCTCAGCTATTTAGATCCTTTAACAGATTTAAATGAACATGAATTCTATGGCAAGCCAAATTAAATGGATAAAGATGTCATGCTAAGTTGAATGTGGCCATACAAGAGAGGCTGTGCTGATGGACTGCCAAAATTACATGGGCGGGAAGGGAAAGTGCTGATTATGAGTTCATTAAATGAAAATTTAACGAGTTAAATGAAAGAACTATTTGGGAGCCACCAATCTCACTTTTACAATTAATCAGTGCCCATCACTTGAGCCTTTGGTGGGAAAATGAGAAGAGCTTCTACAAAAGTGGAATCAGCAGATCAGACACCCAGAGCTGGATTTTAATAGAATTTATTGACAATGACACAGAAAAAAAAAAATCATCTGAGAGGGAAGACTGTGAGGTTATGGATGAGGTTCTCTCTCTCTTCCTGTGCATGTACATCTCTGTCTCTCTATCCGTCTCTGTCTACCACCCCATAGGGAATGTTTCGTTTGAAATTAATGGCAGCTGCTTCACTGCCCGTGTTGCGTTTAAGCTGTGTTACATTAGGTGGAATTCATTCACTTTCTGAGCGTGTACAATCTCAGCTCACTTCAGCCAGGCTAGTACAACATTTAAATGTTAAAGCCACTGGAAATGCATGCACAGTGTATGATTTATACGCTGAAGTGACACTGAAATATTCTCAACAGCTAGGACAGGTGCAGTTAGTCCGATAATATTCACTGCTGTAGATTCAGCACCTCATCGTGTGGCAATACAACTCATAACATGCGGGAGCAGGAACCGCAGTCATTAGATAATGTTTGTATTAATGGATTTCTTCTGCTACGCCTTCTCCTCTTCTCCTCTTCTCCTCCTCTTTGCCTTTATCTTTAGTTACTAAGGGCCAGAGTCAAACTATCCGCATCCCTCTGTCCCTTCACTCTTGCTTTTTGTTTCTGGGACTATTACTATTCAAGTCACACCCAGCAGCTTCAGCATGCCTCTGATCTTTTTGCAGCAATTCCTGTCTGCCTCATAATTTTTCCCCCCTCTTTCTTACCTGTATTACTTTCTCTCTTCTTTTGTTCCTATAAGACATAGTTTCAGCACTATCACCCATCATGCGTCAGCGTTTGACCTTTTCAGTCTTGATACAGTCACTTCTGTTCTCGGAAAGATCAACATGCAGGTGGAAAAAAGAAGCTTACATAAAGCTTACATTTAAAATAGAATGATTTTGTTCGCTAAGCCAAAAAAAAATATTTATAAACCAGTGTTTAGTCATCACCTACTGACTGTCTTAGGAGCACAATAAATCATGGAACACGCTGGTGAAATAAATGAGTGGTAAAGAAAGAAGATTTTATCCACAGAATTAGTTTTATGCTGTACTGACTGGGCTCGTACATGATATTTAGTGAAATTATTTACTTCATTTTATTATTTCTTAACGTTCTGCATTTTCCACATCCTTGTCCATTCATCCCTTTACCTGTCATCCTTTCCTCTTTCCATTTGTGATGACGATCAGACATCACTGCATTTTCCTAGTTCCTCACGATTCACTTCACCACCCCCTCGTCCATTTCATTCTGTCATTCCCTTTTGTTCTCTCTATGCCCTCTTTCCTTATTTGCCTTTGCAATTTCTTTAGGAAATATGTCAAGTGGTAATGTATTGCAGCAATAAACCATTTTGTTTCTCACTATCCTTTCTTTCTTCATTCCCTCCTATTCTCTTCATCATCTCTTTGTCTCTTGTCTCTTCTTTTTTTTTGTTGTGTTTATATGGAGGTGGAGGTCAAGACTCTTTGTTCACAAGGTTTATTTTTTGTTGGTGAGATAAAACCACAGTTTATTTCTGACCCTTTAAATGTATCTGTTGATAACATTCAGCTGCCCACATATTGTACTGTATTTAAAGTACACCATTGTGCTCGATTTCCACGTATTAATGCACAAGTAAGCAAGAAAACATCCTTATTAAAGTATTTATGTCGAAAATACAAGCTTCTGTTTGGGAGGCATCCAATTCTCAACAGAGAAATAAGTGGAACTCACTCCTCACTTAATAATAAAACAGTGTAAGTGCCCTTGAGCAAGACACTTAACCCCCCATATCCACCTCCCAGCTGTTAAGGGGACAACAAGTAGAAGATCATTGTTGTACTGAGCTTCTTCAAGGCGAGTGGGTGTTTGATTGTATGAATATGAAACAGTTTGGGCATTTTTTTTAAATGCCCAAACTGTTTCATATCACTTAGCTGCTTTCCCTTGGTAATAAAGTTTAGAACCACGAGCATCCACCGTATAAAAACACTGTATTTTCCAACCTTCTCTCTCTTGTGTTTTCTTTGACTTACCAAACCAAAACGTGCTGTGACTCGTCCTATCCGTTTGTAAGGAAAATGTGCTGATGAGGGAATAGTCAGATCACATGTTCTTGAATAGATGCTGATACATTACTGTTTTGTTGCACCCCAGTGAGCATTTAAAGGAACAGTGTGTAGGATTAAGGGGAAGGAATGGAATATAATATTCACGTTGATGTTTTCATTGGCGTATAATCCCCTGTAACTACGGCTTGTTGCATTTTCATTAGCTTAGAATGAGCACTTCATATTTACATATGGAGACGGCCCTCTTCCATGGAGCCTGCCATGTTGCACCGCCATGTTTCTACGATAGCTCAGAACGGACAAACCAAATACTGGCTCTAGAGAGGGCCTTTTGCGTTTTTACGTTACCTGAAGGCAACCGTATGTGCTCCTACACGCTTGAAAAGGGGAGGGCGAGGGGAGGGGTATTCTGATGGATGCAATCTGCAACTCACCGCTAGATGCCGCTAAATCCTGCACACTGGTCTTTTAAGCACCCACATCCACCTCGACTCTGATCTGAGATGAGTTTACCTTAAAACAAGCTGCCACTTTATTGTTTATCTCATGCCATGCACACACACGCACTCACGCACACACACACACACACACACACACACACACACACACACACACACACACACACACACACACACAC
>JBBMJY010000020.1:16468852-16487039 GCA_037833715.1 Toxotes lorentzi | reverse complement strand
TGTGTGTGTGTGTGTGTGTGTGTGTGTGTGTGTGTGTGTGTGTGTGTGTGTGTGTGTGTGTGTGTGTGTCAAAGTGTTAAGAAGAGGAGGAAAGGGAAGAAAATGAGAAAATGAGGCAGTGGCTTCTGTCATGCGTGTGCGTGTTGCTACATTTGAGTGTGTGTGTGTTTTCTCTCCTGACACACAGTGACAATTGTATTAAAGTAGAAGTGGGACCCTGCAGTGTCTCTGTGTTAAGTGAAGTCAGTGCCATTTAAACAGGCAGATGTGACATTTGATACAAGGAGAAAGGGGGTTGGGGGGTGGGAGGCCACAAGCAGGCAAACAGACACACACTTGTAAGCTTACCACTACACATACTGCAGGCAGGAGTATTTGCACATTTACAAATGTGACATTTGTGCTGAGGGTGAGGAATAAATGGAAACAGTTATAAACTACAAGTGAAATATTCCTCCAGAGAGGCAGCATAAAAATAACTGCCACACAAATTCAGATTTTTAATAGATTAGCCTCTATTTTTGGATGTTTTAAAAAAAAAAGAAGAGAAACAAAAGCATTACTTTAAGCAGTTGAGGAGCGCAGCAAATTCATCCATCACTTTCCCCAGCTGTGATGGGCTTAGACATGTGAGGTTTCTAAACTAATGGGCTGGTAAATAATGCAAATGCAAAGCGTGTTCACTGGTTTCCACAACATGCACCCAGAATTCGTGAGCTTAGGCTGAACTTTTTCATGTGTAAAACAAAGCATTTGCAGGGATGACTCGACACTGAGATTGTGCTACTTTAGTTACTTTAGAAATCATTCAGTGGGAAAAGGTGGAAAATAAAAATCACATAAAAATGTTTAAAAGCAAAGATAAATGGTAGATTCAGAAAAAGAGTAATTCAGCTCCCATCATTGGTCATCCATGTTAATGCAACAACCTAGACCTTATGGGCTGATTATGACACATGAAAAAAAAAAAAGACCAAAAGCGTACATTCTTACAGAATATTTTTTTCTTTTCAAGCTGCTGGAGACAGAGGATAAAAATCTTCATGGGTGTATTGGCCCCTCATACGTTCCTCTTCGAGGCCCAGCTGAGTCACACAGCTCTAGCCCTGAGATCTCAACAAATTTGCTGCTTGACAAAACACCACAGCTTACCTTTTCTCTAAGGGCAAGGCTGCCTTTTTACCGCATATGCCAAAAATGATACAGCGTAGAGGTGGATTCGTGTCTGCTTTAACACATTTCTTCACATGCAAACGTGCTCCCCTGACCTTTTTCTCTTGACTTTACCCTGAGCATTGCTTCAGACAAACATGATAAGTCAGTTTCCAGTCAGCCATGAGGTCACATGGCTGACTGCTAAAAGACAAAGAAACAGGCGCAGAGGTGCGACTTTCTTGAGTAATTATGATATGATATGAAATGAGCCCTATTTTGTCATCCGCACAAATTTGGTTTTGGCATAGGTAAAATTTCATTACGTCGCTCACACACACATACACACCCACCTGAGTGCCATATGGTGGCACAGTGAAGTCGGTGGTTACAGTGAGTTACATCAGATAGGTAAGCCAAACCCGTGAGCCAGCTGGACTGAAAACAAACACTGACTTCATATTGTGACATGCTGCCAAATGATAAACTGAATCATACAAAGAATGATTTCAGCTCAGGAGATGAATGGATTAAACAGGCCCCATTTAGTTATATTTTTTAGCATATATCCTAGAGACCAAATATATAAGCATCAACGCTGTACTGAACTTTGAGTCATTTAATTCACTTTTGGCCTAAATGCAATATAATTCAACGCAGGTGCATGATGACGGAGGATATGGGATAATAGGCAAGGATGATATGATGATATGGGCTTCAAAGGCAGACCTGAATCAGCTGAGACCAGGAAATGTTTAATTGTTTGTTGTCTCACTATGGGAGTTATCTAGTCAAATTACAGCTCACACTGAGGACATGAAAGAAAAAGGTTTTTTAGTCACCCTGTTTTCAGATCCATGATGTCTGTAGTGACTTTACGTTTAAACTGACTTTACTTTGTCCTTTCCTAATATTCTTCGGCTTGGCTCCATAATGACACCTAACTTTTTCAACACCTGACCTGGCTGAATTCCCTTAGCAGATCAAAACACTCATCTTCTCCTTTATCTTTTCTTGCAAATTTTCCAGTAACCTTTACTTCCAGTTGCAAAAGAAAGAGTGCAGTTGTCCCTTTTTACACGACTGGCCTGACTCTCACAATGGCAGTAATCCAGTCTAATAAACCCACAATATGAGGCCACTGTTAAACATGAAAAATGATAAGAAGGGAGGCAGTTGTATTAATATAACATTAAAGACAATATGCTAAACTGAAGTGGAGCTGCCAGCAGCTGGTAGTCATTAGCCATTTTAATCATTCAAAAAGATAGTTTGGTAAAGAGAAATTTTATGTCAGCTTAAAATAACAACATACTCACTCACAATCATTTAATAAACCAGCTCACTGAGCATAAAATGAATTTAGCAATATTGTGTGAGCAAACACATCCTGTAGACCAGTGGTTCCTAAAAGATTTCAAACCACATTGTACTTTCATAGAATTTAAAAAAAACAAAAAACATGCAGTCTAATTTCAGCTCTTTGGGGCCAGCAGAGGTTTGTTGTATGATTTTGATAAATTGTAACCGTGAGCTGTCATGTCATTAGCTGGGGAATAAATGCATATTTAACAGGGTTTTTAATAGAGCAATTTGACATGTAGCCTATGTTTTTCATGTGGATGTGATTTAGGAAATGTTTTCAAAATTACACAGTAAATAAACAATGAAATGAACTAATCTCAGGGGTTTAGCAGGAACCACTAGAGGGTTTGAAATCAGAGGTATTCAAACTGTGAGGCATGCCTCGGGGTGGGAGGACATGAGGCAAAGATACTGCATGAGGTGAAAGGGACAAGCGCATGCCGTCTTTTTCCTTTTAAATCAATGGGAAGTTAGTTATTGTAGTTTGGCCCGCTGATTGAGCTTGTTTACCAGCACAGTCAGCAGATGTGGCAGCAGCAGCATCTGTGACACACAGCTCATGAGGCACCTGAGGTACTTTAAAGCACCTACTGCCCAAATGCAGCACTTTGTGGAGTCATAACCCAGTCAGATCTGAACACTCACATGATATACATATTTGTAGCATCAGCTCCTCATGTCCATCACAAATAAACCTCCAGAAAAAGGTTTAGAAATCATGGGGAAAAAACTGTATGCTAAAAATTGGGCTCAAGTTGTAGCAGCATAACTTGTTTAATCCATGGAAACATTATACTTCTTGTTTAAATCCTCTAAAGCATTATAGAAACCATGGTAAATTCAGTCCCATCGACTTATTTTAAATATCAGATGGATTACCTGATCTTTATGTCTCCAGAGCCCCTCTAATGTCCGAATACACTCATGCATTATCTTGATTAATGAATGTGACTGAAGACCAAATAAAATTGTTTTGTGATCTTTACTTCTAAAATCAGGAAGCCGTGCAAGGCTCGCTCTTATTGACCCAGCGCTGTTAGGTTTGCGCAGCTCACATTAATTATTGACTACTGTATGTTAGGCTGTGGAGAAACTGATAAAAAGCAAAAACAATGTTTTGCTGCCTTGTCAAGTCGGGGCTTGATTGCAGAATTGAAAAGAATGCAAACACCGCCCGGCTAGCGTGTCACGTTTTAGCTAGGCGCCTTAAAACAAGTGAGCAAGAGTGAGCTGACAGGTGAAGGCCGTCATTCATTTTCTGAGACACCCTGCATTGATCATGACAGCCAATAGATGTCCGTCCTCACCTCTGGGACAACCAATCATATGTTCTCCCCTGAGTCACAAAGGGGGGGCAATGGGCTTCTGAAGAGCCAGGCATCAATAAAGTCATGAGAGGGCCCCTGGGTGACTGAGTTTAGTGGTGATTAATGAGATGGCCTCTTAATGGGACACTGACACACTATTGGCTGAGCATCAGACAGGAAATCACCAATCACAGCGCAGGACTGTGGGTACTCAGTCTCCTCTGCCCCCCTGATAAGAAGCGGGCGAGTCAGAAAGATAGAGTGGAGGAGATAGAGAGAACAAAACTGAAGCTTTAAGAGAGAAAACAAGAGGAAAGAGGAGGAAACGGAAACAGTGGGAGCTTGACTTATAAGTGTGGTGCCACATAATGGTGAGAACCGCAGGAAATAAAACAAGTCAAATGCACACAAGATGATGCAAGACATCCTCTCAACTGCCTCTCAATAACACACACACACACACACACACACACACACACACACACACACACACACACACACACACATACGGACAGCAGTACTGACAGCTGGTATGAGACTGACTGCTCTGAATATCAACATCTGCATTCTTCTGCCTACATTTCCCTCTTTGTTCTGTGCAGCTCTTTCTGTGTGTGTGTGTGTGTGTGTGTGTGTGTGTGTGTGTGTGTGTGTGTGTGTGTGTGTATTTGCTGTATATGTACACACTTTCCTAATTTGAAGTGAAAGAGAACCGGCGAGTTCATGTGTGCAGTCTGTGTGTATTTGTGCTTCTATGTATGTGTGTGTGTAACTCTATAGTTATGAGTGTGAAGTGTACATACAGTAAGTGTGTCTGTGTAATGTGTGTGTCTGTATATCTCTAGTACCCGCGTAACTGCCTGTGGTGTTATATTCCATTTGAAGCTGTTTATGCTGTCTGGTTAAAGTTTGATGAGACCTCTGCCAGTAAATGAACACAGTTAGAAATTTGGAGAGAGACGCATTGCGGAAAATACATCAAGTTCGTGTGTGTGAGTGTCTGCCATGCCGTCAAAATTTCCTCCTGCCTCAGACAAAACTGAGCTCTGTTTGTTTGCTAGTGTGCAGTAAGTGTGTTACATGCTTCCAAGCACAACCGGCCACGGCTGCCTGCGATCTGGTGTTTGCGTGCACGGGCTTCGTCTAGGAAACCAGCCTACATAGTGTGTTTGTGTGTGTCGATGGCGGAAATGAGAGTGTGTGAGATTGGCATGTAATTATCAGAGTGTCAGCTCAGTGATATTCTGCTGGGTCATTCATCCTCTGACTGTCATTGCTCGACACCCTCTAGGACTCACTATTCTGAGAGTTGGTGTAAGTATATGTGTGAGAATGTATGTGTGTGTGTGTGTGTGTGTGTGTGTGTGAGAATGTGTGTGTATGAGAGAGACACATGCCTTCACTGTAAAATTCCAAGTGAGAGAGAAAAAGTGCAGAAATCCTTCAAAGAAAAAATAAAAGAAACATCATGGGTGAAGTCCAGCATTACTTCAAAGCTGTGTGCTCAATGCTGGGGTGAAAACTAACATTCGCTGTAGTTGCTCTTAATTCGCATTAGGACTTAAATTTGACAAAGTCTGTGAAGTCACATCACACTGAATAAGAAATGATGCAAAATCCTTTGGCAAACATGCATCAGCATAAAAGACAGGATCCATTACAGTTACAGAAAAGCATAAAGTTGTGTTTCTTTTTTCTTAGAAAGCCCTCTTTTTTTATATATATAACTCACATTAACTTCACACTGATCATGTGGGATTATGAAGGGAAAAAGGTCACTATGCACAAAATACAGCACATGAAGAATTGACAAACATCCAGGTGAAGTTTGAAGGAACCTACATCTGTTTAAGGTAAACTTTGTCCCTGATTCCAGTCGCTGTTGTGAAAAGAGAACTTTTTGGTTTTAAGTTCCCTGTCTAAAACCATCCCCATAAATCGTAAAACTAAAGTGGATGAAACTGGACGTTGCCCAAAACTCCCAACATTTTAGACAAATGAATCCTAAAATGGCTGCCAGAGTGAATACCACCTTATTAGTATTTTGATGCAGTGCTTCCACTTTCAAGAGCTTCCATTATTACTCCTTCCATTTATAAAAGCAATCATTATTGCTGCTACAATCAGGTCAAAAAGACATGCCGTCGAATCCAATGGTATTCTGTGTTAGTCATGTCGTTTAATTGGCGAGATTGTCTCTCCAGAGAACATGTTGCCCTCTCTTCATAAGTCCTCTAAGTGCATTTTCAGACACACAATCCTGATTTTCCTTCTATAAAAGAGGTTTTCTCCATTTTTCTCCTTTTTCACCCCTTGACCTCCGTCCTTTGTTTCACCCAACTCTTAAAGCGAAGAGTTCTTCCACATTTTAGGATCCCATGGTTGGTTGAGTTGAAATGCCAAACAATATGCTGCCTGTGCCACTGTTTGTAAAGCCAACAATTTCTCTCCATTTTCATCCACTGTGTGTTGCCACTAACTAAAAAACAAACCAAAAAAAAAAAAAAAAGACCATTTGTGGAGGGGCTTGCAAGTGAAAACCACAGTGACTCTCATTCTGTCAATCATTCAGTCCGGAAGTAAGATCCAAAAAGATCTGAGCTCTGATATTTGAGTGATATTTACTTTATGTCTATGTACTTGAATGACTGTGTTCAGAAATCAACCCATATTTTTTACTTTATGATAAAAGAAACCATCTGAATATTCACTTGTCAGTCATGAAGATTGAATTTAGTGTCACAAAAAAAAACAAAAAAACAACAACAACCTGGAAACATCTGACCCTGCAGACTTTCTGATAATAAAACCTGTGCTTTTGAAGTGTGGTGCTGCCTAAAACACGGATCGACATCTCAACCATCTCTGTCAATGTCAAGAATGCGAGAATGTCGTAGAGCTGCACTAATAATTAAAACGTGTCGGGAAGCATTAGATGGAATCAGCTCTTCTGTTGCTGATGAGATGTGCAATAATGACAAAGTAACTGTGATGGATATGACTGCTGAATCATGCATCTAACCATGTAGCAAACAATTAGATGATCAGCAAGAATGCTGCTGAAAAAGAGGAAAAGAAGTTTTTTTTGCTGTTGTTGGTCTGTTTTCCACATCCTTCAGTCAATCAGTGCTGTTTTGTTTTCTACAAACAGCTTTTATTCATTCGGTTTTATTAGAACAATAAAAGTCACGTACTCGACGACAAACATCTCCGCGACAGTTGTGCTCATTGTATTTACTGATCAATCAACCAGCTTGTGTGCTATCAGGCTTTGTGAACCATGAAGAGTAAGTAATTACATAAAACTAAACAGAATCAAATCTTTATTGTTGACTCTGAAGCATCCCCGTGGTCACATCGGAAAGACGGATGTGTTTATTGAAGTGTCATACAAGTGTTATTAGATCAGTTGGAACCCCCCCCATCAAGCATCATGAAAAATAAATATCAAGCAATTAAACAGAAACAAAATGAAACAAAAGCCATCATGTCTAGGACTTCACAGCAGCTAACGAGGCTCGTGTTTGACTGTTTGTCTTTAAGTAAACGCACTGTCTCGCTTTGTGATCAACCAAGCAGAATTAATCTGAGATTTTTAAAAAATCTGTTCTATTATACAAACTACAGCAGCAAAACAAATATGATGGTTTTGCTCAACGTCTTAATTTGCAATTATATATATATATATATATATATATATATATATATATAAAACGAGTTCATTAACAAAACTGCCACTGAGGTTTTTGTGCAATAGAGCCAAATTAAGCAAAAAAAAAAAACATACATCATCATCATTTTCTTGAGCTGATGTATTAACTTGTGTTTCAAATGTCTATTAGTCACACAAAGACAGATTGCTATCATGCTTGATGAACAGTAAAGCACAGCTCAGCAGAAAAGCAGGAAAGGAAAGAGTCAATTATTTGACTTTATGGCCCTGCAGCCTGATTAGCCTTTAGTGTTCAACATGTCGGGATTTTCTGTTCCAAATGTGTAAAATGGCTCCACATAAATAAATTGTCTAATTATTTATAGGAACTGGTCAAGCGGGAGGATATTGGAGTGGATGTGGCTTCAAACTGAAATGCAAATAATGTTTGATCCATTTACTAATAACACATTGTGTGCCTTCAGCGAAGCCTAACTTTTACTAATGTTCCAGTGCATTAACATGATTTAAAAGTAGCTAGAGTTTGAACACTTATATCCTGCCTTTCATTTCAGGTACAGACATGAAAAAGAAAGAAACAACCACAATCAGAAGTTGTTACTAATGTGGGTTATTGATTAACTTTTTTTGTTGGTAATTTTCCTCATGAGTCCAAATAATGGCTTTATTGAAAGACTTAAACCTGGTAACCCACTGTCCAACTTCTGTTCAAGAGACAAAGTCCTCTAGGTGCCAGGAGCAAAAGAAGAAGAAGTCAGGGGACTTTATTATAGAATGTAAGCAGAGAGAACAGGTCAGGTCGGACTGGGTGGGTCAAGGAAACTCTAACACAGGAGACCTCTGTTTGTTCCTCATTTCAACTATGACTCATTATTGTTTTTTCTTTTCTTTTTTTTTTTTTAAAGCATGACCACAATCCTTTCATAACCAAACTTACCAGTAGTGCTGTCACATGGTAAAACAGGTTTATTTTTTCAGCTCTGGTTTGCAGTGGTCTTGGACGGTGCGGACAAATTATGCCTTGGAAGTGGTCTCTGTGTGTTGCTCTGGAGTGCAGAGACCAACAACGTATTTTGACATTTTATTCGGAAGACTCGTTGGGGAACCAAAAATTTTTTTACTCCTCCATTTCTTGTTCCACTTTAAATCTGTCAAGGTGCAGCAGGAAAACAGCCATGCTGATCACCTTAATATAGTTCTGTTGGCTGGGAGTCAGCCTTTTGATGTTTTAGCTCCAGATGCTTCCATCTCAGAAATATACACCCATTAAATTAGATCACAGAAGTGTGCGTAGATATAATTTGTCTCTTTCCTCGTGTGAACTGCTGCTCACACCAAGCTGGGTATACGTCTTCAAGAAGGGCAAGGAATTTACAGGATTATCTAAAGATACATTTCACAAATGAGCCTGAGTTCAAGAACGATGAACAAAGCTGTCCTTGCTTTTCATTACAACTGATGCATGTGTGAAAATGGAGAAAGGTTTTAACATGACATTGATTTTTCATTCTGCAAACAGGCAACCTTCACTGTGTGGCTTCAATGGAATTGGAAAAAACTGAGGTGTTTTCAAAAGCTCTCTGGCAAGTGTGGTCTTCACTTTTTACAGAAATCTAAAAAAAAAACAAAAAAAAAAAAAAGGAAAAATTTACTGATGGACTCTGCTGTAGGAGTGTTAATGCTTTCGAAAGAAGTCTTCGCCATGGTCTCATTTGTCTGGAGTAATTATAGCAAGGTATCACAGTTAATTAGACAATGCGACGTTCAGAAATGCTTAGAAAATCTGGTTAATGTTCCCTGTGGTGCTACATTTCTGGCATCCACAATACATTACTGATGATTTGGCTCGGCGTCCCAGGGTGGTGAAGCATTCTGCGGATGTGAGAGATGATGTCAGCTGTACATTACATGCAATAAATTACAAATTCACAAAATATACAGAGAGGGAATTGATAAATAAAAGACAGCAACAATTCTCCAGTAGCAGTATAATGAAGATACCCTGCCCATTTTTTTTCCCTGACTGCATCCTCATAATACTGTTATAAAGGCCAGTGAATGGGAGTAAGTAAATAATATACTGCATCTCCTGTATATCTCTCTCACACACACACATACGGGGACACTTACACACTTGGTGCATATATCCACATAAACCACATGTTTAGTGAATATAGGCTGTCAGCCCTATAAGTTCCTTTAGTTCTTTTAGGTCTTTGAGGATATACTTCATTCAGTTGGCTACTTCCATACAAAGACCTAAGACAGAGAAGTAGCCAGAGTAAGGGAAAAAAATGGGGGAGGGACAAAGAAATCAAGAGCAGAGAGAGAAAAGGAATAAATGATAGTCACGCCACACATCACATTCCACTAGTCTTTTCAAAGCTGGTCCAAGGTTAGAGTAAAACAGAATAAACTGTCTATTTCACCGGGGGAATGTTCATGTCATTAAAGCACTGATAGTGACACGAGGATATTAACTGAAACTAATGTTTTTACTTACTGTAAGCCACTGTGGCTAAGAGCACTAGCTAAGTGGCTAAAATATTAAATGTAATTACTCAGATTTGCAGTGCGGCACTTTAGGCATGAATAGCCATGAGGAGGCGGTATACAGAGAAGTATCTGAGAGACACACCAAAGCCCAGCGGTGACCATAAGTGGTGCTAATGTCTGTCTTCTCCCAGCTGTTAGCTTACCTTTGTCTGCGTTGTTTTAGGTGTTCGTTTTTTTTCTCACAATACACAAAGAATCCTCTAAACAAAATCTGGAAACCTTCGCTGTACTGCTACCTGTACATAGCTTGACTAATTTCAATGCAGTGTCATTTCCACTGTAAATTTAGATCTATAAATTGACCCATGTAGTATTCAGTGGTAGCAATATTGCCAAATTCTGTGGGCACGGCGTGCATTTCGCAAACCATTTTGCGATTTAACTCTTGATACCAAACCACAACATTTAAAACCTTAATATTTAGCAGTAAATGATCAACGCAAGGCTCGATCATGGTAATACTAATCAAACTTCCATAGACACCTGCATGCCTGCCACTGTAAACAGCAGAAAATCAGTTTCTCGATGCAAATTATATAATCATAATGAGTGGTTTAAGGTTTTATGGGTTCAGTCTTTATAATTAGTACTTTTAATTTATATTACTGTCAAATTATTAATCCCTCTGATTTATGAGATCTGTGGAATATCCAGATCCCTCAGCCCACAGGGATATGTGCCAAATGAAAATGAATGCATCAATTTCTCACAAAAATTCAAGCCACGCCATCTTTTCCTTCGACAGCGTCGTCACTGTGTGCATGCATGTGTGTTTGGCCGCCCTGAGGGTTTCTTGCTGCCACATTTGAACTTCTATTCCAAAGAAGTTTTACTTGTTTCACAGTTCCCGGAAAAATAACTGGAATTGGATAAATAAAACCTTTTTCTTTGGACATACAGTGATTAAACCTAAGCATGCATGCCCGCACGCTCACACCATCCTCTCACAGAGCCATTAACAAGAAAGACACTGAACGCCTTAGACAGGAAGAGATTAGCTTAGTGGTGTACTAATTATCTACTGGAATGCTGTAAATGCCAAACAAATTCTGAACAGAAAAAAGCAAAAAAAGGGGGAAAAAAAGGCTCTGGCACTGATAACTGTCACTACAACAGAATGCCAGCGCACTCTCACATGTACACAAGGCATAATACTTAAATGAAAAAATGCTTTTGGTGAATGTGCGTGAATAGCAGTGACTCCTTTCTCCATTACAAGCCTCCACATTAGTAGATTAGCGAGGCCACACACAGAGCTATTCGTTATCGCATTTATTCATAATACATAATTGCCTGTTGGAAAAGAGAGAGCACATGAAGGGAAAGAGGAGAAACGAGAAAAGGACAAAGGGGAGAATAAGAGCAGGTGGAGGAGGACAGAGGGAGAACAGGTGGAGGATAAGCAAAGGATGCTCTTTTTCCTCTTCTTCCAATTTTACACATCACTCACTATACACTCTCTCTCTCTCTCTCCTTCTCTGCATCCCGTCTCCCTCTCAATTAACATTGCTGCTGCAGTTGCTCTCGCTCTCTCTTGGCTCATGTTCTACTCGCCCTCCCCTTCCTTCCTGTTTCCTCTCCTCGATTCTCCTCTCCATGTCCTTTTCCTCTCCTCCCCTCTGTTCACCTCTCTTCGATTCTTCCCTTCTCGTCACCTCTCCTCCCAGTTTGTCTCATCTAATCTCCTTTCATCTCTCCTCTCCTTCTCCCCTTACCTCTCACTGCAATTAATGACAAGCTTGGCAGCAGGATTTATTATGTATCCGGATTAATCAACCCGACTTCGGGATATTTTTAGTCAAACTACCTTTCTGTACTGGATCATTTTGCTAATCTTAATGAATTAATCACGACACTTGTAAGCACCGGGAAGCATCAACAAGGAAACAAATATTCATCCGGACTGCTGAATGTTGTTGATACAGGACTGAGCAATTTTCAGAAAGAATTCAGATCATTCACATTTTCAAATAAAGTCTCTGCAGAACCAATCATCATTTTCACAAAAATAGCAAAGTTTATTATCGTTCTGTTCTCATGTCCATATTTTATGCAGTGATTCTCAACATGCTGTTGCCACATATCTTCAGTAAATTACACCTTGTTTTTCAAAGTCTTTTATCAACACAAGAGCTGATGTTCATTTGAGTAAAGCTGATACTGCTATTCATATTGGTATTAGCACAAAACTGCTGCACAAGTTAGTGATGTTGACTTGTGCAGATGCTTTATCAGGACTGACAAAGTCCTGATCAAGTATCTGCACCATTACTCACCACCTAATTTACAGAGTATGCGCCTCCTTGCATGTTTCAATAGAGTCATGGTCTAAGAAATGTAAAATCACTGTGAATTTTACATTCACCGCCCATCTCATCTCCTCCTCCTTATGCTCCTCTCTCCTCATTTACAGTGAAAAAGGAAAAAATTCTGGATGGCCTTTGATGCATTTGGCCAGGTCTGGCTTCTTGCTCACTAAGTAAAAATGGAAGGGAGGAAAGGTAGGGAGGGAGAACGAGAGGGAGCAGAGTTATTACATGTTCACTGCTCTCTTCAGAGAAGTCAAGCTGGGAGCTCTACCAGTCTCAGACCATCCTCTTGACTTTCTGTCTCTAGTCTCCCGCATCCCTCCATTCTTGCTCTTGCTCAGCAACCCTCTCATCCAGGCCGTATAATCGATAGAAGAGTTCTTACTGGAGATCTTATTGACTTACTGAGACTCACTCTGCTCATCAATAGAAACAATGATCACTGGGAGAGAGGGAGATGGAAAGAGAGAAAGAGAGGACACACTCGCTACAATGGTTTCTTCAGTACATACTGTACTTCGTTGTGAAAAATAAACTTAAATATAACTAATAGCCTTCTCTGCCCTGAGTTACATTTCTATGCACTATTGATTGACAACGATACCGAACCAAGGTCAGGATGGAAGTTTCTAATTAGCTGCAACAGTCAGAAGAGGCAAATATAGTGTGCTCATTATGTGTCTCTGACGCTGGACTAATAGAGATGGTGTAGAAAGATGACGGCAAAAGAGTACTGTAACATTAAGTCACTGATTGAAATCAAAAGGATAGAAATGTTATATAATCCTAATTAAGCTAGTCAAGTCAAGCCAAATCACTTTTATTTATAAGGCCCAAAATCATAACACAAGTTATCTCGGAGCATTGTTCATATAGAACAGGTCTAGACTGTACTCTTTATAATATTATGTACAGAGGACCAACATTCCCCCATGAGCAAGCACTTAGTGAGAGCAAGGAGAAAAAAATCCTGGTTAACAGGAAGAAATCTTGGGCAGAATTGGGCTCTGGTTGGGAGGCCATCTGCCTTGACCAGTTGGGACCAGTAAATACAGGATCCACAGTGGAGGAGCCTGAATGATGAAGGGTCTGCCTCCCATTCTACTTTTGGAGACTTAGGAACCACAAGTAGGCCTGCATTCTGGGGGTGCAGTGTTCTAATGGGGTAATAGGGTGCTATGAGCTCTACAAGATATGATGGTGTGTGAACTTAAGTGTTGGATTTTACAGGGAGCAGAGAAGCTAATACGGGAGAAATGTGATTCTCGATCAACTGGAGAGTCTTTAGAAACTTGTTGGGGCAGACTGATAATAAAGAATTGCAATAATCTATCCTAGAAGTAACAAATGCATGGAGATGATTTTTCTGCATCTTTTTAAGACAAGACGTGCCTGATTTTTTGCAATGTTGCATAGGTGAGAAAAGGCAGTCCTTGAAGTTTGTTTTAGTTTGTTGGAGTCCAAGGACATATTCTGATCAAATTTAACTGCTGGTACTGCAGGCCAGGGCAATGCTATCTAAAGTAAGTATATCATTAGAAAATGTGTTTCTGAGGTGTTTGGGGCTAAGTTTTGTCTGACTTTGAAAGTAGAAAACTGCAGACCATCAGGTCTTTGTGGCCTTAAGGCATGTTTGACGTTTAGCTAACTGATTGGCTTCATCTGGCTTCACTGATAAATATAGTTGGGTATCATCTGTATAACGAAATTTATGAATTTTAGGAATGTTTTAATCATGTTGCTTAGAGGAAGGACATAAAAGGTCCAAGCACAGCACCATGGGGAACTCTGTGAAAACCTTTGAGTATCCATGGAGGATTCATTGTTCATGTATAGAAACTGAAAACTGATCCAATAAAACGGACCTAACATTTAGATGCTGCGGTCTTTGCAATAGCACTAAGCTCTAACAAGACAAGTACAGAGACAAGTCCTTTGTCTGACACAATCAGGTCATTTGTAACCTTCAATGGTGTCTCTGCGCTATGATGAACTCTGAAGCCTGACTAAAAACCCTGAATTAAATGATTGTTATGAAGAAAGTCTCACAGCTGATTGGCTACTGCTTTCTCAAAGATATTTGAGAGAAAGCAAAGATTAGATATAGGTCTATAGTTGAAGTACTGTGTTACATAGCCTGGTAATAAAGACAGATTGATCATATCTAGTAAGGAAGCTCTAACTAAGGATAAAACATCCCTGAGCAACCTAGTTGGGATCAAGTCTAAGAGACAGGTTCAGGGTTTAGATGAAGAAATGATTGACGTTTGTTGAGGAAGGTCAATCGGAAAAAAAAAAACAGTCTAAATATAAGTCCGGTTTTAGTGCTATTTCTAAGGTTGCTGTGTTTGAAGATAAATCAGTGCTGACTGAGGGCAGGAGGCGATGCATTTTTGTCTCTAATAGTTAGAATTTATCATTAAAGGAGCTTGTGAAATCATTATTACTGAGAGCCATAGAAATACATGGATCAATGGAGCTATGACTCTGACTACAGTGCTGAAAAGAAACCTGGGTTATTTTTATTTTCCTCCATTAACGATGAGTAAAAGGTTGCTCAGGCATTACAGAGGGCCTTCCTATTGGTTTTGAGACTATTTTTCCAGAATAAGGGAGATTCCTTGAGTTTGTTGGAAGGCCATATCCTTTGAAGCTACCTGCTTTAATTTGTGGGATTGGGAGTTAAACCATGGAGCTAACCTCCTTTGTTTTGTTGTCTTCCTTATTACAAGGACAATACAGTCGAGTGTCATTTGCACTAAGCCTGCAGCACTATCAACAAGATGATCAGTTTGGAAGTTAGCAAAGGAGTCCTGTGTTACACTGAGTCATGGTATTGAATTAAATGCTGATGGTAGCTACAGTACTATCAGATAGACATCTAGTTAAGACATTTTTTGCCTAATGGCGTTTAGTCCAGTAATATGAATTCTAAAGTTATTAAATTATGGTCTGATAAAAGAGGATTTTTATTTCAATACCATCTACCAAATCAAGGTCGAGGGTGTGGTTAAAACTGTGAGTCGGTTTATTTACAAGTCACTTGAGTCCAATAGTGAAATAAACTGTGTGGAGGCTATTATTATCGACATCCACATCAATATTAAAATGACCTGCTATAATTACTGCATCTGTACAGAGGACAAAACTTCATACAAAAACACATTCAGAGAGCGTGGTACCATATAACGAACTGGCTGTAGTATTTTTCAGGTTGGGGCTGAGAGAACGTCTTTCGAATGAGTTATGATTGAGTTTAGGTTTAAGGCTGATTAATAGGCTTGAGTCGAGTGTGGCTGCAACTGCACCTCCTCAAGGAATGTGAGTATTAATATGACTCGGGTGAGTGGATTCATTTAGGCTAACATATTCTTCATGACACAGCCAGGTTTGAGTAAGAGAAAGTAAATCAATATGATAATCTTATATGAGATTATTTACTAACACAGCTTTAGATGACAGAGATCTAATGCTTAAGAGTCCACACTTAATTCTCCTCTTTTATTGTACTATTGCTCCGTCGGTGTACATTTTTATTAGGTTTTTGTATATAACTTCTGTTTAATTTTGATTTAATTAATTTCAGTGGTTTGGGGGCAGACACAGTCTCTACAGGGTTTTGGGTGAATAACATTTCTAACAGAAATACTGAGAATCGTGTAAGATTGCAGCTCTGCCTCCTGGTCTTGACTCAGCATTGTCATGGTTTTGGTCTACTAATAAACTGGGTCAGATTTCTAGATATGAGAGCTGCTCCATCCAAAGCTTCTGCTTAGTGCCATGCGTCCTTAGGATGGTCACCCGGCCACCCTGGCTTCCCGGCTGCTCAAGAGCTGCCAGGGTAAGAGCAGGAGCTATGCTGGGTCTGCTAACACCAGCTACTGGGGGACTGGCTAACTGCAGCAGCCAACAGCTGGGTTTCCATGGTGCAGAGCAGGTTCAGATTGTTTCAGATTTAGAGGTGCAGACTGTGTAAACAACTGTAGGGATAATGAGAAAGTTGCTAAAAGAAGGACAAAGCTATTTGTGCTTAAGCAGATTTAGTGTAAGTTTACATATACGGTGGCTAATTGGTCTCTGTAATGAAGAATGACAGGAAATAAACTGGATTTGAGACAGAGGAGCAAAAAAATGCTACCATTAACACAGAAACGTCAGCAAAGGGAAATGAGACAATACTCTTTCCACAACATGTCAGCACATTGGCATGAGAAGAGGAGAGGAGGAAATCAGTCAGACATAAAAGGACTATCTGATTGATAATTCTGCCTTTTGCATTATAGCTCCTATCCTGGCAGGGCAGGCTGCACAGGACTTTAAGGGGACACTTTGTATTTAGATGAAGAGAAGATGAAAAGAAAGATAGTCTGAATCCTTTTTTCACAGTTTCATTTATTTATTTGTTTATTGTTTGTGATGTGACCAGTGTGATCCCTTGTCCCTGGGGCAAACTAATAGGTTGACCATTAAACAGCCTTGGTATGTTCAGTTGGTCAATATTTCAATATGAATGAACTCAATTAATTCGCCAATAAAAATGAGCTGGACTGTCCACAGACTATGATCTGATGCTGCTTATATTATTGACAAAGACACTTACTGTATGTGCCTACTTTGGTTACTGTACAACCTCAGTGCCTCTCATTTACTCTGCAACAAGTATGTTTAACAGCTTCAACAAGCTCACGCATTCACACATTTCCCTGTTAATTCAGTGATTAACATTATGTGACATCCAAATGTGTTGCTTCAAGGCATCTCTGAGGACAAGCACATTTTGGATCTGTTAAAGAGGCAACCAGCTGACACCCATCATAACAGGGATGTGTAGCACTCCAAAGCATTGAGATGTGATTGGCAAATAGCCATGTTTGAGATGAGATGTAAATGCTGAAAAGCAGCTAGTGGATGTTCCTTATTGCTGTAGGACTAATGTAATAATGTAAAAAAAAAACAAAAAAACATTAAGTTGTCAGTCCTCCTACTGGCTGACATGACATGACATGACATGACATGACATGACAGAGTGGCATGCAGCACCTGTTCATCATCTAAACTCACTGACAAAGCTATTTTCGTTGTTTTTTTTTTGCATAATGGGGTGTTTGGGCATCTTGACTACCCAACTACAAAATACACTCATGCAATAGGAAAGTAAAAAACAAAACCCCTGACAAAATTGCATTTACATTTTTTTAGCATGAGTCAAATCTACAGCCTGTACCAATTAAGCTTAAAGCAATGATGGTCAGTCGTTCACCTCCTCAAAGTGCTCAATGGAACATGTGATGCTCCCTCCTCGGTTAAAGACTGATACAATGCTTCTGAACAAGGCACTGGCCCTGAACATCTCCCAGTGGAGCTGCTATTGTCAGTCGTGTAATATGTGTATGTTCTGCTTCATTTTTTATTTTTTTATTTTTTTGATCCACTAACTTAAGAGTGTGACATACAGTGGGAAAAAAGGGCTTCAAACGGTCTCATATAGAGAAAACAAAATATAAGCAACTGAAATATGCAGAGGGCACCATGCTTCAAGCCTTTTCAGTGCAGCTTCAGGAGGAGCCCTGAGCTTCAAATCAGCCTCTCACTGTATGAGAGTCTTTTCTACAGCCCATATATAAATAAATATCTAAATTGAATACGAGTAAATACTGTAATTTTTGTATGCAACATACTTTCAGGGTTCTATATATGTGAGTCACAGTCTATTTTCAAGTACTGCAGAGGTTCAACAGGTTTTACAAGCACACACACACACACACACACACACACACACACACACACACACACACACACACACACACACACACACGCACACACAC
>JBBMJY010000020.1:16437360-16457744 GCA_037833715.1 Toxotes lorentzi | reverse complement strand
CATTTTTATACAATTTTAAACTCATGAAATTGTCCATGAATTATTTATTACAACAACAAGTGCCTAAAGGCATCACAGGTACCTTGACAGAAATGTGAAAAAAAAAAATTGGCTGTGGGAAAAAACAAATTTTTATTCAGCGTTGATACGAAAACGCATTGGACTGGCTCATCATGTTACGTTATGAAACATATAATATACAGTGCATATGGTAGAGCGTAGTATAAGCATGGCATAAATGGTGTGGGAATGTTCAAACATGAGCAAACACTGACAGTGACAAAAAAAGTGACATATTTGTGTCACCGTCCTACTGCAGATGACAGCTTTCAGTCTGCTGCTTAAATGTACCTGCATGTTCTTCATATGCATCATTGTACATGGTTCACATTTTGTGCTGCAGTAAACAAACACCATGTTTACTGAATTGTAATTGGTAAGTTTTAAACCAAAGTTGTCTTCCAAATAAAATAGTGCCGAGGGGCTCCTAAAGAGTGGAGCTGGGCCTCCCAAACCTCTCTCTCTCCTCTCTCTCTTTCTCTCTCTCTCTCTCTCTCGCCCCCTCTGGTGAGACCAGCTGTCTCATAGCAACAGGATGACACTGTTCCTGACTGCCTGACCACCTCCACACACACGCACACACACGCACATGCACACACACATATATATACCTAATGTATATTCCAGAGAAATTAGTCACTGCTTCATCATCACATCCACAGCTCCCCGTTTACTTAGTTTTAGCGTAACTACTCCCACATTTTGCTGTGATTATTGTTTCTGAAGCTGAACTGGTCGTCTGCAGAAGAGTTTTAAATGCAAAGTCTTGAAGAACTGAACGTTGCCAAACATTACTTGACAATGATAAAATAAGACTGAGGAAGATGAAGGCATGATGTATACATCACTTTTTCACCACACACAGCTGTTCCAATTAAATGCATTGGCTCATGTAAACACCAGGTTGTATTAAAGTGAATCACATGCACACAGTTGATCCGAAATCTTCAATCAGAATGATAAAACTTGTGCATGCTACTGTGTGTGTATTTCTTCTTAATCTACACCTCCATCCCTACCTCTGTGTCGTTGTCTTTGCTTCTTCCCTATCCCCTTAATTCACTTCATTTCATTATCATTATGAGAAAGCCTAGCATCGTAGGAGGCTTGGATTCTGTGTCTGCACACTTGATACACTTAAGGTAATATATTCCAAACTTAGTGTGCATGTAGTGTGCACATGTTTGTTTTATGAGCCTCACTGCATGCAAAGTAATGTACTATTCCAATTACCCATATAATGTTGCATCAGGTGAATTGGAGTTTCCGTGTGAATGTATATATTTATTCAGTATGAATGTCGTGTGTTTGAGGGTTTAATGCACCTGTAAGTTAGACAGCTGGCAGACATTTAAAGAAAAGAGAGGAAAATAACCTCATGGTGAGTCAGGGGTGTATGTTCATGTATGTGTGTGCACGAGTGGTTTGGCGTGTGTGTCCTTTTTGCCGTAACAAAGACAGATCGATGGACACAGCAAAAATCACAAGTTCCGTTTCAACCAATACAAGCAGGGCAGAGCAGTCCAGTGTTCTGCTTTTATTTTGTTCTGAGAGCAAGCCCCCCCCCTCCACTATCCTCCCAGACGCATCTAAAGTCATCAGCACTATTTTGTTCCCAGACCCCATCCTCTGAGAGGCGAGTAAAGCATGCTGCTGCGATCAATGCCCCTTCATGACTGCGACGGTTAAAAAAAAAAAAAGAAAGAAAAAGAAAAAAAAAAGAAAAGAAACCTCTGTAAGCTTTTTCAAAGAAGCCACTTCCTTTTTGTGGCATCACTTTCAAATAGAAGGAAGACGGTAAAGACAGCCTCCTCTTGCAGAAATTACAAAGGTTGCATGCATGATGCCCTTGAAAGGAATCTTGTAGCGGTGTGAGGATGCAAGACACACACAAACACACGCAGAGATGCAAACTGAAAGTCAAACACACACGTACACACAGAAGCACAGACACATCAAACCCATCCAATACAGACGCTATCTGCTCCCTCTTTCATGTCTGAGGAAAAATCAATACGGACAAAAAGTATGCAAGAGGAGAGAAAGAAAGAAAGGAAGGAAGGAAGGAAGGACAGAAGGAAAAAAGGAAGAATGAAAAAGCACCATTTCTGCAGAGGTGCCCCTCGCAAGGAATCTATTACACATCAAAGGCATTTCACTCACTTTTTTCTCTCTTTGCTCTGTTTGCCTCCAATAAAGAGAATAGGTTTGAAACTGGCAATGAACGGAATAAAAAGGGGGGAAAATGTGGCAGAGAGTCATGGTGGAAACAGAGAGAGACGCATGGTGGTGCACTTACAACTCTGATGGATTATTTCTCTGGTGTGTTAAATCTAACATAAACATATACAGACTCAAACACAAGTTCTTTGACGCTACAAAGGCATGCGTACACAATCAAGAACACACTCAGGCTCATTTAAAATCTTACACACATTTGTTTTTTAACTCAAACTTTGTTGAATTATAGATCGTAATTAATGATTTAGACTGAAATACTAAAGCTTGTTTTGTGTCTTTTATTCCCACTGTGGTTTTAGCTTAAAAAAAAAAACAGACTTTGTCAAACAAAAAAAAAAAAAATAGCATCAACAGCACAAAATCAAAATAAGTCTCTTTCATGTTACTAAGAAAAGGGAATAAGTTATTTTCACACAATGCACTTTTCAATTTCATGAACGAAAGGCGTTACCCATCTTCTTTTGTGGCTCAAACAATATGTAAAACTATTTCAGAACACACAACTACAGAAGTAATAAGCTCGGGACACAGTATATGGATCAAGCTCTGGGTGTTTAACAAGCATCTCACAGCACACTGGTGGTTCAGCGTGTGTGTTATTGCTTTGTTAAAGTTTTTCTACCACAAACTCTATTGATCTCTGAGGGATAGATTAACCCCTGTAGTCCTCTGCACTCACTCACTGAAACACACACTCACATATTGTACGCATAGTTCACAGTAACACAATGCGAACAAACTGAATGCATCCCTAGGGCTATAGTGTCAGTGCGGCTGCAGGGTCATGAAGGGTCAAACATGGGAGCTTCTTCATGTGACCACCACGCCCTCAGTCATTACCCATTTACAGATGTGAATTGTGTGTTTGTGGAATGTAGGATGTAATGTGACTAAGAGTCTACCGCCTTGTTCAGGGTTTGTGTACTTATAGGTACAGAGGTGTTTTGAGGTAAATTCTAATGTCAACATCCTAACATACACCCAATGACAATGTTAACATGGTCATGTTTAGCAATTTTTACTATATTTAATGTGTTAGCATGCCAAAATTTGTTGAGATATTTCAGTGAAAAACAAAACTCCAAACTGTCAGCCTCATACTACACAGGAGCAATAGCCAGGGGATCACCAGGGGATCAGCAGGATTCATGCTCTGGGGACCACAGATTTCATGGCAATCCATTTAATAGTTGTTAACATGTTTCAGTTTGGACCAAAGTGTTGTACCAACTGACCAACGGTACAGTAAGAGTGGGAGATTCGAATGCTGTTTAATATTTACTGTCATGTGTTCTTTTTTTAAACAAATAAATCAATGTGACTGACTGTTCTGGGATTAGATGTTTACAACTGTAAATAAGACAAAATGCAAGAAGTGACTAAAATGTGATTTCAGTGTGATGCATTTTCATTTCATGTCCCAATTTAATTCATCTACATGCAAACATGCTGCTGAAATATGTATATTATTATCTTACTTACTTATCTTATCTTACTTAAAAAAGGGAAAACATACGAAACACAGCTCTTTCTGCATCAAAATGATGCCAGACTACCTCAGTGGGTGGCCAGATCTCAGCCAGGAGTGTGTGCACTCAGTACTTTGTGTTCTCATTTGTGAGAGAGTCCTGCCCTCTAGAAGCCTCGCTCTGAAATTTGCCAGGCAACGAAGAATTCCTGCATGACCTGTTCCCTGTGTGTAACTGTGTTCATCACATCAGCTACCTGCTTCAAAAGCATGACAAAACGTGACTCCGTCCCTTTCAAATGGAGATTTAATCCAGGCTTCGGTGTCCTATCTCTGCACCTAACACCATGCCATGCTTAGTCAAGCTGACAGTGCCCCTGTTCAACCTAGTGTCTGCATAATACATGCAAAAAAATGTATCACAGGGAAAACAGAACAGAGGCAAATAAATACCAGCTGCAAATGCAAAGGCAATGATCAGATTGATCATTATCCAAATAACATATGTGGAAACAGATTGCATTTTCCTAACAGTAATAAAGAGGGCATCAAACTAGTTACAAGACACATGCTTATGCTAGCTGTCAGTTTACAATGTCTCGGTCAATCTGCCTGATAAAATCAGGCTTGAATTTGGCAAGCAGCCCAGCAAGCTTTTACAAATCTCCAGGGTTTATGTCTAATTCTGGCCTTCACTTTTTTGCCTACCTTGAACTCTTGTTCTCAGACTCAGCTGCATTATCTAAACCTTTCTCTACCCCATGCTTACCTCTTCCTCTCTTTCTTCACCCATCTTCTCATCCCCCCCCCCCCCCTCCGTCCTCTGTCTATTGCTGCATTATCATTACTCTCCATCTGTGACTCTCTGAGGCGAAACATAGCCCTCTGTCCTCCTCTCCATCACACCATCTCTATCCTTCAATCCCTCACTCCTAAATGACAGGGACAGGCAGTGACAAGGACCTTGTCCAATTCAGCTGTGTTTCTCTTACACATGCACTCTTTTTTTTCTGCTCTTTATTTTGACAATGTAGGTTTTTTCACTTTCTCCGCCTCTACCCACCCCCTCACCCCCCACCCCCCCACACTCCCCCACCCCTTTTTATTTGAATTAACATGAGCTCTGGGAGATCAAAGTGTAACTGGAATAAATGCAGATACAAATGCCTCTAAAATGAATTTGAGATTCAACAATCTGAACAACATCTGGAGGAAATCACAGCTGCATTTGGCCACATGAACAGCTAAGAGTTATTACAATGCATGACCAGTCAGCGTATGCATGAATAAATATCAATCTTTATGTGTATTTTTAACCAGATCACTAACACAAATCAGAACATCATCAGGTGACCCACTTGTCAACATGGACTGTCAGGATATCGATTCATGCACATGCAGGATAAAGACGTTTATAGACACTATTACAAGATGGGAATATTACAAAGGAAGTGACATCTGCATTTTAGCAAATGGCAGAGAAATCCAATTTTAATGTGTACACAGCAGGCATATTTCATCAGGTGTGAATGTAATCCAAGTGAATTAAAGAGGAAGCACGATGTGGAAAGCATGTTAATGTGGTCTGGAAAGAGGACGATTATATCTTTCACCTGCTCTATTTCTCACAGTCGGGCTGTCTGGCTCACACACATATGGTATTAAATGATTCTATCCCCTTTTTTCTGTTTCACCCCATCTTTCAATTAAAGTCAATTTAAGTTTGCTGACATGAAATACTTTGCCACAAATTACTGCAAATCAGAACAAGCAAAAACAAGGAACAGATGATAAAACTAGATAGACAGCAACCTGGATATCATCACATTAATAACAAAAAAAAAATCAATTACAGTTCACTGAAGGACAAACAGGAATCCCCTTTTACTATTACTGAGCATACATTTCTGTATTAAACAGATCTTGATGCTGAGGTCCGTACCAAACCAGAGTCTGGCATACAGCATGTCTCCCATTCCCTTTCTGATTTCCACTGCCTGGATTATGAGGAAAACAACATCTGACAGATCCAGGGGGATCCAGCGGACCCACTTTTCCTAACTTGAAGATCTAGACTTTGTCCATGACCTTGCTGTTCTCTCCTCAAAGCCAAATCCATCTGCAGGAGAAAACTGACAGACTGAACAAGTTCGCCAAAGAGACAGGTCTGAACATCCATGCCTCCAAAACCCAAGTCGTATGCATGAATGCCACTCCAGATGCACCAGTCACAGTGAATGGAGACGCGCTCGACCATGTCGGGGGGATTACCTACCTTGGAGGTCCTGTCAGCAAAGACAACGCAGCACGAAAGGACATCAGAACAAGGCTTGGGATGCCTCACAGTGCTTTTGCTAGGCTCCAGCCTATCTAGAAGTCAAACCAGTTCAGCCTGAGAACAAAGGTCCAACTGAACAGGAGCAAAAATCAAACCTGTGTTGTTTTATGGTTCAGGATGCTGGCGAGTGACAACTTGTGACATGAAAAATTCTGCCACATCTTTTGGCCCTGAGAAGATCTCAAATGAAGAGCTGTACAAGATGTGCATTGCAACGGTGTGGTGTTGGAGATCTACCATGTATACGTACATACAACCGACAGTTGAAACTGTGGCTATGCAGCCTTTCATAAGTGCTTCATACAGCAACATACATAACACATAACTCGATATCCTTCTTTCAGGCAAGTTTTTTCTCTCCATTCTTCACTTTTTTATGCACCTCCGAGCCTCACTTTCTCTCTCCCTCTGTCTCAGTCCCTCCACATTTTACCGAGCCTATTTCATGCCCCTAAAATCTGGCGACCGGTGCCGGTCGCCTCGCCGGCATATAGCTCCATTCATCCCCCCTCCATATTGCTCCATCGTTCCGCTCCATCCATCCCTCCGTCTCTCCTCTTTTCCTCCTCCTCTCCTTGCCACTCTTGCTTCATTTGGCTCATGATGAGGTGCCACCGCTCTGCCCTTGAGTGGGTGAGAATCCTCTCTGACAAAACGTGTTTGTGTGTGCGCGTGTGGATGCTGGCTTGTGTGTGATGTGATTGCCTGTTCCTGCTTGGCAGTGTATATGTGTAAGTGTGTTCTGTATGTGTGTGGCCCAGCCTGGCCTGCAGAAGTGACAGACATCGGGGATTGTGCTGTCACAGCAGGAGAGGAAATGATTTACTTGTCAGTGGGCTGAGGGACAGGAAGGCAGATACAGCAAGCAGATAAATGCACTGTGCTGCTGGTGGGACAATGTAAAGATACTAGGCTATACTCCTGGGACATATATAGTAGAGCTTATAGGACCACTGATGCAGAGTGAGCTTGGGCACATGTTGCCTTCCTGCCACAGCGCATGTTTGTTACGAATTATGATTCAGCCCCCTGTCTCTGATATTTCTGACTTACTCTCCAGCCAGAAAGGTTATACTTTCCTGTGATCATGTGGTGTAGTGCTTGGCTGAAAGCACTCATTACACAATGTCAAATAAAGCTGAAGTATCATTAAAATAAGACCTGACTAGACTATTACACTGACCTGAAATGCCCTGGCCTGGACCAGCCTTGACTGGACTGAACCAGACTGAGCTGAATAAACTAAACTGAATAAATAGAATAAGCTCAGCAATTTATTTTTAAAAATTAAATTACATGAAATGAAATGATTGAATTTGATGTCATGATCGGACTGAATCGTTATCTCATTTTTTTAATTTTTTTTTTATTTTTTTTTTAATATAATGAACACAACTGAACTGCTTTGTCTAAACTTAAGTGAACTGGACTTCCTTGTCTCCTCTGTTGACAGTGGAAGCATGGCTAATTATCAACCAGGCTAAAAAAACAAAACAAAACATCACTCCACCCTAATATTTCCTTTGACTGTGATCTTGAGCCGAGTTCATGTAATGAGTGGCAGAAGAGGTGGTGGTTTGAGGGGGATGACAGACAGGACAAGATGGAGTCTGAAAAGACGAATATTAGCCTGTCATTCCAGTGTCACTTCTACAGTCTCTGTAAATGATAGCGATGCTGGGGCACATGATAGCTAACCTGCTGCAGGGGAATGACAAACTAAATTTTATCAAGGAATAAAGGTTATGCTGCAGCATGTGTGAGTTGGAGGTTGAGGAGACTTGGAAAGAAAATGGAGCCCCTTATCTGCTTAGAATTATGTACATGTCATCTTACATGTCGATAACATAGATAGACAAAGAGTGCTGATTTGGTTAGAAATATGTGAAATACAGTGCATAATATATAATGATCATATTTTCTTTTAGTTTATGAAACATTTGGGTTAATAAGAAAACTTTGAAAACTAAATATTACACCAACTTTATTTTAAGGCGAGTTAGTTTAGTTTCGGGACAGTGAACACTGATGAACATAAAGGCAAATGTGCCCCTGCAGCTAAAAAACATTAACTTTCATGTATAATCAATGTTGAAAACTGCTAAATCAGCCTCTGTGTTTGCACCACAGCCACAATAAAGAGGCACTGATTTGTGTAACAGACAAAAACACAAGTGATCATTAGCCTGTCATAGCAGAATCAGGTAATAATTACCAGATCATGATTACCTTGTCATTGTAGCATAATCCAATTTTAAATTATAATGTTGTTGACAAATTGAGTCATATTGCAATAATCTCCAAATGATCATGGAAATTTGGGGAAAATTAAATGACTGCGATTAATAATGGATGCGAGTCGCTGTTTAGCCCCACGGTGCAAAGCAGTCTATTAACTTGTCATTGCTGGACATGGGGACATAGCCTGCAGCAGTGCACATAATGACAAATGTAAATGCCCCTTCATGGTGGGATACACCTCATATCAAAGTGTAACACTCCATATGTAGAGAACAGGCTTGTAGCGGGAGCAGGGATTTAGGCTGCCAATGACATGGAACAACATCATTTCAACAGTGTGGACAAGGACAAAATTATAATCTTGTCTTGAAAGGGCTTAAAGGGGGAGCAGGTAGGAAAATGAAACATGTATGAAACCCAAAGTAACAAATGCACATCCTATATATAGCTATATAGAAGTTATACCCTGACTGCAGATATAGCTTGAAACTGTAATATAAACAGCAATTTATGCAGCATGTCACTGGCAGGCCAGCTGACAGTAAGCATTTGTGGTGTCATTGCCAGAATCAGAGAAATCGTTAAATCAGGGTCAAGCAATCAACCAGGTTGACATATCAAGGATAAGTTTTGCCATAAGCCTTGGTCACTTTAATGAAATCAAATTCTGCCTGACATGGTCAAACAAATACTGCTCTTCATTTAACCTTTTCCTTGAAACTTTCAAGTCATGCCACAGATTCTCAGCTGAATTGAGCTATGGGATTTGACTGGGACATGTTTAAATGTTTCCCTTTAAACCACTCCAGTGTAGCTTTAGCAGTATGTTTGGGGTCATTGTCCTGCTGTAAGATGAACCTTTGTCCCTGTCTATAGCGGTGCCATATTCTTTCCATTTTCTTATAGAGGATTTACTCTGTGGGATGGTCAAAGTTTGTACAGCCATTCATGGTGCCAAGAGAACGAATTCTGCTTTCCTCTGGTGTTAAATTTTCACTTAACCAGAAAAATATTTCAGCGTTCAATGGATGGATTGGCACAAACTTTTACTTAGTCATTCGTGGTCTCCAGTTGATGTATCCTAAAGACTTAGAATTTGCTGAACTTCTGACTTCTCCTCTAGCAGCATCAGCAGCTTCAGGTTTGTGGTTTGAGTGAAATATCTCAACAACTATTGGATGAAACTTGATACAGACATTCACCTTCGACATGAACTGTAATAACTTTGGCGATCCCTTGACATCACTTGCACCACAACAAAGTAAAAATTTCACTTTGTCTAATAATTGGGGTTACAGCCAAATACCTGCAAAACTAATGGCATGCCCATCAGCATCACCTGCACTCCAGCTAATTAGCTGGAATCACCGGCCACATTTATCCACATTGCAGAGCTACGTTGTGATTTAGGCAGGAAAGATGGCTGTAATCTTGTCTAAAGCAGCTGGAATCACAAGCCGGCTTTATCCACATTTTCTCAAAATGCCAAGCTAAAATGGCAGATTTTGGTAACTGGTTTATTAAAGCAATAATACACAGACCTCCAGTAGACATATCACACAGGCCATGGAGGGAAACTCTTTCCTCTCCAAGTGTGTAAACTGGTCTATCATTGTTGTAGTGCTTTTGCTGGGACAGGGAGTAAGGAGATGCCACTTTAAGGGTTGGTGCTATGAGCTAGTGATGTGTCGGTCGCACATCAGGAAACGCAGTAAAATTTGGATCCATTTCAATTAGCCTTATAAATAATAAACATTTAATATGGTTTATGTTTTGTACATTAGTAATTAATTTTACACATAATATTACATTATTTTGGTAATGAATTAATTTAAAAAATGAAAAAATCTGAGGAGCCACTTGGGAGCCGAAAGAGCCGGCTCTTTATAGTGAGCCGAGCCATAAGAACCGACTCGGAGCCGGAATTCCCATCACTACTATGAGCCCACCCACATTAATACATACACTGCCTTTACTGGAAAAACAGCAGTGAAAGTCAAAAAACAGGACTGTGTTGACAATAACAAGTAGAAAAATCATCATGTGAAACTATGACAAATATTAGAGGACCTTACTACAAGACAGGATGCATTATATAGGCTCTATACTGCAGAGGAAATATAATGCTGATGATTTGCATTTGAATTACTGTCCATACACAGAAACATACATATATATAAGCTTTGGGGACAAACACATTTGCTTGCTCTTATGCACACATATACGAACATCAGAATGACTGCAGCAAAAGAGGGACAGTGTAGCTGAAACAGTATGTCACAACATGAAGTGGACAAGGTATTACCTCATGCCAGGGTCAGTTAACACAGGAAATAAAAGTCACACATACGCAGAAACACATGGACACACTGTCACACACACCCTGAGGCTTACAGAGGAAAGGTTGAATGGCAGGTGGTGAGGTGAAGCATCAGTCACTGTTAAGACTGAGCGATCATTTGGGAGCTTTAGGGTCTGTGTGTGTGTTTGCGATTACTGCCATGAGTGGTGATCTGGGGCCAAGGGGTACAGTATATATGCCAGAGGCAAGCATGTGTTTGTGTTCATTTCTGTATGTGTATGTGAGCATGGAGGGTAATGTCAATGAATTCTCACACACATTTTACCCTCAAGTGTTGGTCGGTAGGGCTGTGTGTGTGTTTCTGTAATTATTATCACTGTACACTGATGTGGACCCTAGGGGCCTCCCCAGGGCCAAGTTCATCACCATCACTTATAAAACACCTTTACAGTCCACTCTGCTTTCACTTCCCCAGGTACACATCTACTTTGGACCAGTGCATCCCCACACACACCTTCTCTGTCAATAATTTCCTCCCTGTGGGTTTGAAAAGGATTCTGTATCAGTAATTGTTACTCCAAGGATGGTGCCTGTGTCTCTGAAACATCTCGGATGCTTCAGTAAATTCTGCTTGAATGCTGTCAGTGTTCAGTGTGTAATTTCATGCTGAGTGTGTTTAGCTCCTGACACCATTTACTTGCAGAGCACACAACTTAACTGGCAGCACTCACTGGTTTCTGTAAAACATTAGCTTGGCAGTGCCAGTATTTCTTAAAAAATAATTACATGTAAATTTGCACTGTTGAGCCCACAGCTCATTAACCTTCGGTTTGACCCCCAAAGTCTATTGGACGTTATACAAATAAGGATAATAGATGACATATAGGTTAGTGGTCTGCACAGGCCTGTGTTTTTAACATCACACCCATCTACACCTGCTGCTCTGTGCACCACCTGCCTGCACAAGAGTTTCAAGACACCCATCTGGTCCATAATCCATTGTACCTGTTAGCTGGTAGTCTGCATTCTGTGCCTGTCGCCATCATGTTTCACCAAATTAATTTGAACTTTCAGAATATGAAGAGCTTTATATGCATGTATAGGCAGTAATACATGCTGTTTTGGTGTTATAAAGATTTAAGACCATTGTGGGGAATACACTACATAGACTATTTAGACTATAGATACCACATAAAAAATTCAGTACACACACATGCACGCATATACACGCACAGACTCACATTTAATATAGTATGTGGCCTCAGGCAAGATCCAAGAAAGGAATTCCATGAATGCACAAAGCCTTAGAACAAAAAAAAATAATTGAAAGCACTTTTAATGAGATTGCACTAATTGTTTGTAATGTATTGTCTAACAGATGGAAGGAAGTTCATGCATGAGTCTAACAATTAACTTTTGTTCTGAGTGTGTACAATCTTGTGTCAAACATTTGAAAAAAGGATGTGTTGCTTTTGTGTGTCTGTCACAAGCCTTAAGAAGCTTTTAGGAACATTCTGGGAAATGCACCTGTTTGCTGCTTTGCCATGTGTTAGATGGACATAAATTTCAATCTTGTGCTTTCATTTCACAGAGACTGTACCGTAGATCCAGGACCTATTAAGGATTAGTTTAGCCCAGCTTGGAAACAGAAACAAAGCTAGCCTTCACCAAGAGAGCAAATATCACCTAATTCCAACAGGTCCAAAATCACCTTTTTATATGGTGTATCTTGGTAATTGTAAGCTAGCCAAAAATACTCTGGGAAAGAATCTGGGAAAGTATGCCAAGTTGGCAACATCACAATACCTGTGTGATGCTGCGTGAGGCAACTGGGCTTCTCTTTTGTTGGTCATTAAATACATCCAATGCATATTACTGTTCATTAAGCCAGAGGGTCTTGTGTTAAATACACACAAACAGCACACTTACTGTACATACAGAACATATGAACATTTGATATGTTGGAGGATAATCTGGTTGGAGCTGGGCTAGTTGTTTCCCTCAGTTTCCTCTGTTGTGTTAAGAAAATGATCTCAAACTTCTCATCTAACTCCTGGGAAGATAGCAAATAAGTGTATTGCCCAACATCTTGGTGTATATCCTTAAATGCTCTGCAGCACAGCTGATGTTTACCTTCAGCCACTTATTTATGAGGAGTGATGGGGAGCTCACACACAGACAGAAAAGCACACGTACACACACGACTACAAGTAATGGAGAGGTGAGGGGTTCCAAAGTGTGAATTCCTTCACTCAGTTGCTCATCAAACATAACAACAAAATTACTCTGACACACGAGAATATCTACACACACACATGCACGCAGTCTAAATACTGTAAGTTAACCTTCCAAAGGCCAAAGGTAGCGTGCTAGCAATTAGACCTCACGGCACTGCTTGACTACTTGAGCAACACACACACACACACACATACACACACACTACTGTGTAACGATAGTGGCTTTACTGCAAAAACAATTAATTAACAGTAAAATGGACTGATGGCCAAAAAAAAAAAAAAAAGATGTTTTGCTTTGGAGAAGAAAAACCCAAAGATGTTTTTGATCATTGGATGATTAAGGGAAATGCAGAGGGATGTTGGCTGAAAGCTCTTCTAAGAATAGGAAGGATGCTGATCAATCTAAATGAAATGTTTGTATCACTGTGGATATGCAGATGATAAAGGGAAGAGTAATAACAAACAGAATCAACTTTTTTTTTTTTTTTTACAACCATTAGGTAACAACTGTAGCTGGCTTCTAACAGCTGCTCCATTGCCGCAATATCAAATGGGTTGCAAATGAAATGAAGACATAAGACGCTGGAGCTGACTTGTTTTTGAAGTCCCAGTCTTTTTTTCTTTCTTTTTTTTTTATCACCACAGCAGTGTATATTTAGTAATAAAGTTGCCATTAGGTTGAGTATTGTACTCTTTACTATTCTGTTTGCAGGAGTAACGAGGGACTTCCAAATGAATTATAAATGACAATGACATTTTCAAACCTATTTAACTGATTCATTTTTGTTTAAATAAATAGGGGTGATGCATGTGGGGTCCCTTTGCAAAGGCTGAGAAACTTCCTGGTAGTTAAACCCACAGGTGGCTGCCTTTCAATACAAAGCTGTGGAACCGTTTGGCACCCAGAAGAGGCTTTGTTATTAATGTGATGTCAACCTCAGTAATCCTAATACATCATAGCATATCTGCTATGGTATTTAAAGTGGAGTGAGCACACATGCAGATGTTTGGGAACGCACCACCATAACAAAAATGAAGTCTGGCTCGAAGTGAGGTGCCCAATTTTCAAATTGTGCAGCTGTCACGCTGGCAGCTTCAACAAACAAGACTGTCACCACAATATAATGTATTTCACACTGCAGCACATTAAGTCATCAGTGAATGCGTGGTTTACGCTTGTGCTTGTAACATGGTTAAACTGAACTGGAGCCTGCTGATACACAGATGAGGAATTGTGCATGCCTGAAGGTTAGAGAGGCAGGCATGGGGCTGGCTAGCTTAAATGAATGACTAATGTTCTCCCATCTCTCAGCAGCTACTGTTGAAGTGCCCTTGGAAAAGGCACTGAACCCCCAACTGCTCCAGTTGAGCTGCTCAGTGGCCAGAAATGCAAAACTGTGGCTGCACTGGGTGGTTACCAAATGGGGTTGTGTGAAAGAGTACAACCAGGGTGGGAAAGCAGCCACCATGCAAATACTGGTTCATTCTGGCTGAAGCTTGTACAATAACTTAGTTTACTTTGCCAGCCACTTTGGCGGGTAACTAACCACCATTTGGCTGTTCTGCTCTATTGTGAAAATCTAGTAGGCCTGTAAAATAGTGAAAGTATTTGATAAATATATCTAGACCAGCAGCCACAGTGGCAATAAATAAATAAATAAACAAACACATAAATAAATAAAGACAGGGCCTTATAAGTTTTGACATTTTTGACAGTCACAGTGACCAGTGGAATCAATTTTTAATGCCCTGACATGACATAATGGTGACGTAAATATCATTTTGTTCTCTTCTCTCTTACCTTCAGATACAGGTTTCCAAAAAAGGAAGACACAACAGGTTCAAGTTTTAATTTATCCCATATCTGTGCCCTTTAAAAGATTTAAAGGCTGTAATTGTCTTCAGTTGTCTTATTGTGTTTTTCTTATGTTTAGGTTTCATGTTTGTTTGTGTTTTTATGCCATTTGCTGCACAAAATAATTAATTCTTCTGGAACACTAAAGATCTGAACTGAGCTGAACTGAACTGGTTATAATTATAATTTGGACCTAGCAGTACCAAAATTTAACTACTGCAATACCTATTCCTGTTACAGGTTGAGCGCCTCTGATCTAGAGGGTCAAATTCAATCGGACTGCCTTTATTATACTGCATATAATTTATGGTGCAGCTATTACTAAAGATCAATAGCACTTAAACTGCTCCATTGATATTGAAACCTGCACTGATTTACAAGCAGATAGGTCTTTGGTCAAATCCAGACAAACACACACAGACTAACAAACAAACACACATACATGCGCATACCACTTGTATATTTGATATAATGCAGTGTCTTCCCAATGTCCCGGTGTTGTCCTTGCTCCTTGTTCATTTCCTGTGATTCCTCTTTGAGACACACACACACACACACACAGTAGAGTGACTGAAAAAAATTTGGCGTTTCATTAGATTGGATTGCTGTCTGTGTGTGCATCTGTTTGTCTCTGCTTTTAAAGTTTAAAAGGCCAGCTGGCCAGAAAACCTGTACACACTCATGCAAGCCCACACACATACACAGTTTTTGTACACGTCAGACGACACTGTATTGTTTTTAAAAGTACAGTGAGCTATGAAGGAATCCTCACAAGTATAGATGTCCACACCCACACAAACACACACACACACACACACAGGTGTGTGACCTTCACTACACAAAGAGCACACTCCAGGAGAGAGTGTGTTATTGTGTGTGTGTACGTTTGAGTGCCAACTACCTATGCACTAGGACTCGGGGACTGTCAGCACTGCCAAGGATATGACACCAGCGCTGCAGAAAACCACCAGTAGATGGATAGATAGATGAACTACTGGAAGTAAATGGAAATCCTTTAAACTCAAGGGGCAGAGTGATGGGCTAACACTGCCAGGGATGAGATTTGGTAGCTACTCGGTTCTGTCGCCTGGGGGGGTGATGGGGGTGTCCCACAGCAATTCTGCACATTTGTGTTAATTGCTTTTTCTATAACGAGGCACTGGCAATGGCTGTAGTCTTTGAATTTGGAGCTACAACACTTAATCCCTCAACACTTAATATTGCAATCACTCATCAAACTATAAGCTTTTGTGTCATAGTAATGGAAGATAGTAGCGTTTTTCAACTTGTGTATTATACACATAATTGTGGCTGTTCTGACTGTGGGGCATCATGAATTGTGCATTCACCACCTCCACTGCAGAGACTCTGGTAACACAGAGTCTGAAAGATAGTTCCTTACGCAGTTCGCTTTAAATGCTTACCCAGGGGGCTAATTTTTGTTTCTAGTTTCGGTCGCATACATAGACAAGTGTTAGGAAGAAGGTATAAAACTGAAATGTATTTAGAAGTATCAGGGAGGCTTGTGCTGCTTGCCACAGGCATCGCATGGGTGGTGTTTCTCAAATCTCTGCAACAGAGTGGTCACTGTGACCATTACCTGTGGTTAAAATTACGGGAACAGGAAGCCAGGTTGAAAAATTCCATTTAGTATCATGATCTTGGAGCTTTAAGGTTTTCTCTGGTAGTGCAGTTCTGTAACTGCATGCTTAAACTCTGCTAGAGGCATGTTTAAAAAATGCAGCAGAGGAGTGAGGGAGCAACGACTGTAGGAGGCACGACACCATAGCCTGTGAGGTGGAAGGTCAGGGGACAATGGGTGGGGGGGTTGGGGATTGACTGCTGCTCAGTTTAACATGGGCAGAGTCACAGCTAACCAACCACGAGAAACTACTGTCAGATTTTCTTTTTCTCTGATGTGTCGTAGCTGAGCTACTGGCTCTGCAGTGAGCGGCTCTCCAGTGTGTGTGTCTGTGGGGGAGTGTCAGTACCAAAGCCAGCTGTTTATCACGGTTAACATTGCTGTTCGTGAGTTCATTTCTTGTTAAGCTCCGGATATAGTGCAGTTATCGGTGGGCCGGTGCGTTTAATGCCACTGCAGAAGCAAATGCTACCATCAGCTCTGTGTCAGCTCTGTCTTGTCTGCTTTGTCACAGTTAGGCAGGAGCCAAACTCTCAAATCCTAACAGACAGAAACAACCTAAATTTGAGAAGAAAAGACCTGCTTTTACAAACAGTATGAATTTTGTTGGAGAAATCACTTGTATCAAAGCCATATACAAAGAAAACTTCATGTGATTATACACAAAATTCAGCACTAATATATAATCTGTTTATTCTTAAATCTTTAACTCTTCAAGGATTTTTGAATTACACCACACTAGGTTTCCTTGATGACAAATGGATAGATAACTTTAAAAAAGTCACAGAAATGCTCATTTTGATCTCACATTGGATTATTCTTATTAAATACAGGATATTTACTTTAAGTATGCTCTCACTTCGGTTACACTCTCTGATACAGTTTCAGTAACCTGAGCAAATGTCACAAACAGGCTGTGGCAAACGTGACATCAGAAAAGAGCAGCCCATACAGGTGACCAAAACATCGATACTCAAACCGTTGTGCAGGTCAAGCTCATTGGCTAACTTTTAAGGTCATTTTTAAATCAGAACGTCAATTTCCATCTTTGGAATCTACAACCAGCCACAGAGTCAAAGTCAATTTGGAGCGCTGCATCAGCGCAGTATCGAGGTCCCCCTTCTCAGAAATTTGATCACATAAAACGCTACTTGAAATGTCAAACCCCTGGGGAATCTCATCGATTTGCTGATTTATCCAATCACTGGATATCAGTAACAGCCGCAGCACATAGAAAATGGACATTTCCACTTACAATTCCTGTCAACATTACATTCCCTGATGAAAACCCGGTATGGCATCAGACTTACGCATATGGAATTTAATGTCTGAAGTGATACTGGCCTGTGTGAAATGTCGGCTTAGTATTGCTTATGGTATCAATCACATACTTCTAAACAACATGTTCTTGAACTTGTATTCCTGTACGGACCAATACTTTTGCCATGGTAAACTGTTTTCATTATGTCACTCAAATGTTAACTCTATCCAGGTTTTGGATGGCTTCAATATACAAGTGTGCACACTCATGCACATACACACTTCCAAATAGATTTTCCCATGTTCTTGCATTATTTTGTTCTCAAGTATGAAGTGCAAGATTTCTATTCCCATGCACACACACACAAAGTTTTTCACCTGTACATAATTTGGCTTCCTTAAACTCTAAACAACATGGGGTTTTCACTGCAGCATCACACACGCATGCTCAACCCTCTACCCACTCATCTCCCCACTGACATGACATCCACATGATGCTGGCCATATGGACACACACACAAGAATACCGGGGTGTGGAGGTGGGGCAAAACTATCTAGGAGCAAGTGAGAGAGATGAACGGTTTAAGCAGCGACCCAGATCCTCCACTGTTCACACACACACACACACACACACGCACACAGGAGAACGCGGAATAGTCACGCAGCCACTCAAAAATCGACGGGCACGCGCGCACACAGGTAGAATATGTATTTTTCTCTTGACAGTTTGGTGTGGTGGACTTCACTTTTACGCAGCGAAAACACTGACCTGGGAAATTAATGCAAAGTGAAACTAATATGTGAAAGAGTGGGGAAGACAGAGAGAGAGAGAGAGAGATGTTTACAGGGTAGCGGCTGCATCTCTTCCCTCAATCTCTGCTCTCATCTTAAAATTTTACACAGACCCTCTGCACAGTAGATGCCGCCCCGTCGGGCAAATCCGTCCCGTCTATCGAGCGTCCCACCGACGCCCACACCACAACAGCTCTCTGCAACAACTCTCCGTGCAAGCAGAGCATATTGAAATTCACCCCACGCACTGAATACTGACATACAGACCGACACCCCCCCTTCTCTCTCTCTCTTTATTCCCGATCCAACATAGAAAGAGCGTGAGTTTATCCGTATGTGTGAGACAGAGCGGGAGAGATGTGCTCTTGGATAGTGTTGCAACAACCTAGAGCGGGGTAGGCTACTCCAGCTGTGAAGGCAAAACCGCTCCGTTTATTGCGTCTCAGCCTTGTTCCCCAGAATCCTAAACCTCACTGGGTCACTCAAGTAGCCCAAACAGGCACCAGGTCACCCTTCATTCAACCGGTCATCTGGCATACCAGCTTTACCTTTCCCCATCAGTCACTGCTGCAGATTAGTCCAACCAGCCACTCAGTGATAACAGTCATCCGACCAGCCACCCACCATCCCCAGTCACCCAACAAGGCCAAACAGTCATCTATCCATCCATCCACCCATCCAGCCGGGCATTGCAACTCTCTCCCCGAGAACAAGTGCGCGCCGCCGGGCTGCGAGCGCCTTACCTTGAGCGCTTCTATATCCAAAGACGTCGACCGGTCCATGACAGAGAGTGAAGTGCTGCGAATCAGTCACGAAAATAGCAAGTCCCACGGGCGAAGAGGAGGAGAGGGAAAGAGGTTAAAAACGGAGACCAAAAAAAAAAAAAGAAAAAAAGAAAAGAAAAAGAAAAAAGAGAAGAAAAAGTTGGGGTGCTCTCTAGAGTGTCAAACTGTACTGCAACATCCCCTGGATTATTGTCAGGATTAGGTTATTAATATTCCACCACGGCGACGGGTTTTCTCAGTTTCATTCCTCCCGGTGGGTCGCTTGGTAAAATCAGGACTCCATACCGTGGAAGTCTCCCCCCGCCCCACCACCACCACCTCCGGTCCCCGGTTCGTCCGTCTACGGGGGACGGAGGGAATAGAAAATAAATTGAACGGAATTAGCAGCGCGTAGCCTAATGATTCAAGCTGTGCGCACTTGACGATCCGGTGGGTTTTTTTTTTTTGTTGGTTGGTTTGTTTGTTTTTTGTTTTTGTTTTTTCTTGGTTACATCTGAGAAAGAAATATTCCCCAGCGACTGGAATGAAGCCGGGATCTAGTCTCTCCTGTTAGTCGGTAAGAGGAGGAATGCTGTTATATCCCGTTGAATCCCAGCAGTTGAGAGTGTGGTGTTGTGTCTGCGCGTGCAGTGGTCGGCAACTGGAGAGAAGGAGTCCGGATCAGACAGACTTCCATGCGGCAAACCGCCAGAGATACCAGCTCTCCCCGAAAGAAAAGAGACGGAGAGAGAGAGAGAGAGAGGAGGGAGAGAGAGAGAGGGAGACCTGGTGGGAGAAATACTGAAGAGAGGAGATGAGGAGAGCTGCGAGAGTTGAGCCGAGAGGAGAGAAGGAAGGAAGGTTTATGCTGTATATTGTTCCAATGACTGACGCACCGGTGTGTGCCTGTGTGTGTGTGTGTGTGTGTGTGAGAGAGAGAGAGGGGAGAGAGAGAGAGAGAGAGAGAGGGAGGGAGGGAGGAAAGGAGTGGTGGGGGGTGGGGGGTCTAATCAAGTAGATGAATCGAAAATGCTGCTTTGCCACTGAAGACAAGAAAGATTTAAATGCAGAGGCTGTTGGAAGGCTGTTGCAGAAAGTCTGGGGTTGCTTCCTCCTGTGTGTGTGTGTGTGTGTGTGTGTGTGTGTGTGTGTGTGTGTGTGTGTGTGTGTGTGTGTGTGTGTGT
>JBBMJY010000020.1:16417608-16437260 GCA_037833715.1 Toxotes lorentzi | reverse complement strand
GTGTGTGTGTGTGTGTGTGTGTGTGTGTGTGTGTGTGTGTGTGTGTGTGTGTGTGTGTGTGTGTGTGTGAGGGAGAGCGAGACAGAGAGAGAGAGAGAGAGAGGCATGTTCATGTGTACCAAACTGATTAGCTGACAGTTATATTCTGTCATTCGAATATAACAGAAATATAATCACATGACTGTGACTGTGAATATAGATTATATTTATTTGGCTGACAAAAACTTCCTCTTTCTTTCTTCCTATCTCTTGTTTTCTTTGTTATAGTGTAAATTGTCCTCATCCTTCTCCTGCATAATAAGGTGTCGCCGCCTGCCGACCACCAGGGCTTTTTATTATCTGTCACACACCTTTTGAATAAGGAGAAGAGCAGAGCAGTGGGGAGGAGAGGAGGGGAGACAAGTGAATGAGAGGAGAGCAGTGGAAAGCAGTGGAGAGCGTAAAGAGCGGAGGAGAAAGAAGAGGGAGAAGGGAAATATGGTGACGAAAGGAGGAGAGGAGAGGGGAACAGAGGAGGTGGCAGAAAGATGAGAGGAGAGCACTGGAGAGGAGAGAAGAGGGTTGAGGAGAGGGAAGGAGCAAATATGGTGTGCTGGCAGGAGAAGCAGGAGTTGGGGAGAGAAGAGACAGGCTCAGGGAAAGAGCAGTGGAGAGGAGAGAGGGAAAAGAAAGGGGGAAGGAGAGGAGGAGATGAGATAAGGGAAAGAAGAAAGAATAGGAGGAAAAGACACAAGGTAAGGTGACAAAAGGAGGGGAGGAGAAGCGGGGAGAGAAGAGAAGCGCTATTGTCCATCTGTACAATGTAATTCTCTATTAGTGACAAATCCTTTGCTCATAGATAGTTTTAGTACTGTCCTCCTGACCTATCATATTAGATATGATGACTGCAGGCGAGGCAAGACAGGTAGGATATGCTGAATAATGTCCTCTCACAGACTCAGACCACCTCTGCTAGCCAAGCGGAAAACACCTTGCCATGCTGTAACAAGGAGGGATATGATTATCACTTTGCCCAATGGTATTCTGCAGAGGATTTAAAACAAGTGAATTATTATCAATTTTATGATTTGTATTTTGTTTAGATTCTATAAGTCTGCAGATCCCAACCATTGGGTGTTCAGCTTCATCATTAGTGACATTTCATTTCTAAAAACAGTATATACCAGTATATAATATATAATTAAAAGCACTTAAGTAAAAAAAAAGAAAAAGGTGTATATAACAGACCACAGGATAACCCACTAACAAACTAACAGGTTTGTGAATTTGACAACGGCAAATTTACATGATCAGAAAGACCACTTATTTAGTTTCAGGATTACTTTGTTGATCCACAATCTCCACGACTCCTCCAAGACATCGCCGTCCTTCTCTTCCGCGAAAATTTCTGCCGCAACTTCAAAGCCTCTGCATTAAGGACCATTTCGAGTCCTTTCTACTTTACGCTATTGTGATGTCCTATAGGCTTCAAGCGCAATAAGCTTGTTTTCAATTTAATGCATTTGCCTCTGAGAGTGGGCACACACATGCATTCACACTGAGGCAGCACATACACACAGGTAAACACACACACACACACACACACACACACACACACACACACACACACACACACACACTCTAAGGCACACCCAGCTATAGGCCTATTGAATTGCACACAAGAGAACACAGAGGAACATTTGTTGAGGGAGTTAGTCAGAGATAACGAACATCATATTAATGAATGCCTTACTCATTCTCTCTGCTCCTTCCTCTCTGTTTGTCTGACTCGCTTCTTTCTCAGCTCTCTCGATGCATGCCTCTCTCTCTCTCTCTCTCTTTCTCTCTCCCTCACTTCTCCTCTTCATCGCTCTCACTGTCTCTCTCTTCACCTCCAATCCCCCTCTACCCCGAAATCTCTCCTACTCTCCCTCCCTTTCTCTCCCTCCCTCTCTGTTTCCCCTTTGATGTTGCACTCGCTCAACCTCTCTCTCTCACTTGTGCTCTTTTGCTATTTCCTCTGTAACTCAGGGACCCCCACCACCTCCACCTCCCCACCACCTCCACCTCCCCACCACCACCACCTCCCCACCACCACCACCTCTCTTTCTTTTCTATAAACTTTGTGCTGTCGGGCAATTAATCATTCTTCCGAGGACTCGTAATTTTTTATAAGAGAGCGGCTGACCTCGGATATGGGCACCGAGTCCTGTGCCAGCTGGAAATGACATCACCCATCTCTCCCCTCCTCCTCTCTCTCTCTCTCTCTCTCTCTCTCTCTCTCTCTGTCTCCAATCTCGCCTCTGCCTTTTCCCCTGTATTTTAAAACACCATAAACAGTTTTCTCTCCTTCCATACTGTCTCTCATTTACCTGGCTTTATATCTCTGCTGCTTGCCCAGATATGCAAATATACAAAATCCCCCGCACTAATTTCAGTGACTTTATTGCAAAGTTAAAGCAAAGACAGCTAAGCACTACACTAAATGTCATTTGCTTCACAAAAAGCCACATAAATTTATCATGTGAAAATAAATTTCACATGGGATATTTTTCAAATAGGCACACGTGGTTTGTTGAACCTTTACCAAAGATGGCGCCCACCGAGGTGTACGTGTTTGCCACGCTCTCCCGACGCCAGTGTGTTTTATTGTGTATATTTGTATAGCAGCTGCTATTTCTTTTACTATATCTTCTACTTTTACCTTTTGTAAGATCTTTTTTTTTTTTTTACATATAGCAATGTGTGAAGGTGTGAATCTTTTTGAATTTATCACGGCATACTGAAGTCTCCATTATTTTACCTGCCCCACTACTCTCAAGAACGGCGATGCAGCTGTGCAGTGGCGGTTTTACTCTCTGCAGAGAGAGTAGAAGCTCATGGGAGGGTCGTGTTACTCTTGTTGTCACGGAGCACAAACTTTGACAGCAACTTGCAAGGTACTGGTTAGCGGTAGCTAGCTAATCCGAGGTGACATATTGGATGCACATGAAAATGGAGCTGAGAAAGGTAGTGATTGCTTTGCTTGGTGTTTAAGAAAGATAACTGAGGGAGTACCAGGTTTCCTCAGTAAACGTAAGAATTGTTTATTATTGTTTAGTAATTCATTCATGAATTAAGGATAATTCGTGTATTAGTAGAACTGTTCAGCTCTCCCCACCTCTAGTACTTGTAACATAAACTAGAATCACATCACTCTTCTCTTCATTTCTATTTGGCAGTAAAAAAAACTTTGTAAACTCTATTATCATCTCAGCATGACAGTGTATTATGTGATTAATTTAGTGACAGAAAATTATTTATTATATTAATTGATTATGTCATTTTAAGCAAAACTGCCAGAAAACTATCTGGTTCCAGATAGTGAATATTTTCTTCTTTTTTTTTTTTTTAAGATAAGACCTTCCTTAGATGCAATCTTTGGTACAGCTTATTAACTTATTTGACATTACATTAAAAAGTTCAGAAACCTTGATGCTATGGATTTAAATAAATTTTGCAACCAAGCCCACCAGTCTGGGAATGTTTCCATGACCGAGCTTCTATAGAGTGAATGAACTGTGTTTAACAAGACCGCAACACGTACTGATTGTTTCACAGTGCATTGGCTTTAATATTCCAACATGCGTTTCATTTCTGCAGTGCGTTCGTGCATGTTTGTGTGTGTGTGTGAGAGAGAGAGAGAGAGAGTTTGTGTATGAAACAGAGTTTGTTTTTTCATATATACATTTAATCACATCGTTCATTCCTCACTTTCATTCCTCATTTTTGTGTTCATTTGTGTGCAATTAATCTTTAGTTTGAGTTACAGAAGAGAATTCCAGAGCATTGGGCCAGTATCACAGGTTCCTTTTCGTCTCTTCCAGCAGGTCATTAGACCTTGCACAAGCCATTTACGCATCTATTATTGGGTCATTAGCGCCCCCCACCCCAGCCCCTTGCTGGAGGGATCCATTCTCAATGCCTGTTTTTCTGAAACATATCAGCACACAAACTACCATAATATCTACCTCTGTGTCCCATTACATTGATTTTGTGACCACTGTTTGTTTTTGTATTTGCTTCTGAGGTTATATATTAGCACTACTTGCATTGCTGAGAATGTGGTGCACTATTTGTTCATGCATTTTCGCATTCTTGTATTGTGTTGTGTATATGGAATGACAAGTTCCAAGGGAAACTAATCACTGACTTACAAGAATGAAACAAATTGGCTTTTTTATGTCCGTATTTCTTTCTTTTTTTTCTTAATTAAAGGCTTTGAACAGGTCTATCAGTGCGTTTTCAACACAATTTACCACCTGAAAGTATTATTATGCTGCTAAGAGCCAAATTGAGTAAATAGAGGGTTTACCACCTCAGTAGGCATGCAATCTAAAAGATAGACAGGATGCTTCTGTTGCACAACAGAGAGCGGATGTAACAAAGTAAACTAGAATAGGCACTTCCTCTACTTTGCCTCTAGGTTATAGATACAGGGAATTATGCCAATTGGCCAGAAAAGTAGAAAACCATGTCCAATGTAATGCAACTCAGTACAATATCAGTTGTGATGCTTAAAGGCCTTTTTTGTGAGAGTGTGTTAAGGGAGTTAGACTGTGGTTTCTTGCAGTGTTGCATTGGACTGAATTATACTGAAAGGTGTACAACATTTTTTTTTTTAAAGACCATCGTCGCCACTGCTCCAAGAGTGAAAAGTTTTACACAGGTAATATTTATTGCATGGCTAATGTACTGCATTACATTAGTCACAAATTGCTTAGGTGTAATTTCATGGGGAGACAGGGAGACAAGTCACCCCCAGTGGTTTCATATAAATCATTTGTCCCCCTCAATTAACTCTATCAAGTGTCTATGACAAACTCACCCCTCCCAGAACATATGAGCTAGAGAAACAGAGAGACAATCTCTGCAGTCCTTGGTTCAGGCATCACATTCGTTTATGCTTTTGACAAATTGTTGGCCCAGCCACAGACCAGTAGTTTAATCAGGGAGAAACGTTCACTCAGTCACTTGTTCTGAGACTTAAATTCATTCACATTCACATTAGAAAAATAATAAATGAATTAAGCTTCAAAATGGCAGCAGCTTGATTAAAATAATATAAATAACCTTGTGTAGTGACTTCTGATTGGAATTGGAATATTCACAGATAATTCTCTGTCAGCTGAGGTGGTTCAGAAAGTCCCTAAAAGCCTAGTTAAGAAACAGGTTTAATCAACCTAATGTGGCGGTTTCTGCTTTGGATTCCAACCATAAATTACGTGCTCAATTATTTATATAGTCAAATCAATTGAGTCCATTATCATCAGTGACAAAAAGAACTTGTTGCTGCTTTTTCTTTCTCTGTATAGATCAGAATTAGGCCAACAGCTACCTTGTCCTGTTCTCAAGACACGGTTATGGTCAAGATAAAATGTTAAGTGACAAAGTAGCTGTGACTTGTGCTACTTCACTGTGCCATGTGTTGATACTTTACACAGTTGTAGTATGTGCCACAATTTAGTTCATTCCTTCCTGACGATTAGGCCACAAGTTCTTGTCAACAATGCACCGGATATTTTCCCTTGCAATGACCTGAAGGAGAAAAAACTGCTTGCATGACGTAACCATCCCCAGAAGTTCTCTGCACCTGGTGCAGGGCAAGCAGCATTCATTTCCTCCATGAGGGACAACTGTTCACATGGCCAAGCAGAATGGTATGTGGCAAAGGACACCAGCATTGGAGATGACAGCACACATGGTAATACTGACATCCCTCTGACCTGGCACTTAGAGAGGTTGAAGCCAGCCTCATTCCACATAAATGAATATGTCATGTGCCGCCTTCAGCTTCAAGCTCCTCTATTCTCTAATAAAAAAAAAAAAAAGCTAATTCATAATGCAAATTATTCCAATTGCATGTAATTGTAGGGTATGACAAGGCATTACAATAAACAAATCCTTACCTGCACATACTGTAGTTTTGCTTCCTTCATGATATCAGATTTTCTTTGGAATGGAAATCTGTACAGCTGGTTCATCCAACAGTGTTTTGTGTAAGGACTTGATCAATAGTAGCCAAACACACTGTTGATATTTCTAAATGCTCCCTGATCTGCAATTACTGCTGCCTGGATTTCATACAGTCTGATCGCATTGTTTGCCGACCATATCTGCAATGGCAGCCTCCTCTTCAGCACTAAAGGTCTTTCCTCTCCCACCAGTGTATTTTAATCTGTTGATTCTAATGAAATAAATGTGAAAAGCATGTCAAAATTGACATTATGACAGTTCCGTAAATGGGATTGATGAAACACCTGCATTACTGTAGACACGCTTCATTCTGCCAACAGGACAATACACTAAAGCCGAAATAGACAGTGGTACACAATAACGTTGTGGCCTATTCTCATTCCGAAAGGGTCTAACAATAGTTACTACAGTGCTCTGACTCAGAATGGGCTTTCTCCAGCTTCTCTAAAGGACAAGCCATGATTAATGATATGGTCAATAATTGTTGCACAAATTTTGTTTGAAACTTGAGCTCTATTTTCTCCTCTTGCTGCAGCTCCTCCACCATGCATGCAAACTACTTATCCTTGGGCCCCATCTGCCATGGCCTCCTACTCTCATGACGTGCCCTCGGACTCTTTGATCCATGCTTACAAACAGCAACACAGAAGTGGCATCTTTTATAGATGGATAAGGACTGATTTTAGAGTTGCGCAAAGGATTTTTCACACAGGTTCATTAGAGATTCATAATTAGGCAAGTCATTTCTGTCAGCTGTGAATCGTTGTTTTCCTTTTGTGTAATACAGTTAAATACAGTTAATTCAATATCATTTGGGGTCTTTCTATGATTTGTGTTAAATGCTTTGAAAAAGGGTGTAAAAAAATTGTCTGTGAAACCAATGAAAAAAGTGTTAACACATTTGCAAGTGTTCTGCTGTGCTAGGAAGGAGATCAAGAGGATGCCAGTTTCATTGAGCGTGTCTTAGCAATTGAGAGAATCTGTGATACTGAAGCATCAGCGTGTGAGCAGTATGTTGCTGTTGTAACTGCTGAAGGTGAAGCTGGTTTGAACTGCTTTATATACAGTGTTATACACAGGGACATCAGATAAATCTGAGCAGTTATGAGATGATTAATGGGAGAGGAAAGAAGACAAAACAAAGTTCTGATATAAAACTCTGTGACTTTTTCACTAATCTTGGATTTTTGGTGAGATATTGGATCATTTGAACATTTATTGAAATGAAAGAATGTAATAAGTTTAGAGGGGAAAAAAACACTATTTGGTGGAACTGTTAACTCATAGACATCTGAAATAGGGACGGGCGTATCGATACTCTGGTATCGATACTTCGATACCTGCCCGTCAATATTTTAGAGTCGATACTTTTTAAAATATTGAGATACCACTGTGCTGATACAAAACGTGCAATTTGTTTTCACTTCTGAGAGTTTTAGGCATTAAATTTATGTGTGAAAACCAGCCTGGTACTTTAGATCCATGTCACATGATTATGGCAGCAGCCTATCAGATGTTAGAGCCGAAGGATCATTGCGCACCGTCAGACAAGCCTCAATGTCTCAGTCCTCACGCCACTGCTCAGAGTGAGCTCAGTCAGCAGCGCCACATAGCAGCAACACTAGCAACCTCTTTAAGCATTTAAAGGCAACACACCCTGACACTTTTAAAGAGGCTGAACATCAAGTATTTATGTTCATGAGTTTTATTCATATTTCATATTGCCCTTGCAATAAAGTTATTAATGAACACTGTGCAATCATGTGATTTTCCTTTAAGGGGCAAAAAGTATTGGTACTGGTATCGCTTGAAAAGCACCATAAAGAAAGTATAAAGTAGCCTAAAATAGAAATACTCAGGTAGAGTACAAGTACCATAAAATTGTACAGTAAAGTTGTAAAGTAACAGTACTGGAGTTAATGTACTTATTAGTTTTCACCACTGGTTCTCAATGAACTCACCTGGTTAAAAAACGGCATTAAAAAACTAAGAATCTGTAAATAAATTGGACAAGATAACTTGAACCTTTTTAAGAATGTTGACAAGTAAGAAGATAACCAGACAACAAAACTAGACAACTAAACAACAATTCACCCCATTAGTAATTTGGAGAATGATTTGAATAATTAATCCCTCTCCCTTCCGCCATATATCGTATGCAGATGCAGGATGCCAGACGGTCCTAACCATGGATGACACTGAATGGATGGAAGATGTTCTGAAGCAAACCACAACAGAGTTGGGTGGTCTTCAGACTAAAATATTAGACACACAGTTTAGCCAAGATTGAAGAGAAGACAAAGTTTTATACTGGACTTCTTAGTTTTTTAATGCAAATTTTTAAACGAGCGAGCCTTATATCACCTTGGGCAATTTTCCCGAGCTCTAAATTTGAACAAGTAATTTTAGTTTTGCTGAGGTTGAGACTAAAAATCTTCCTCTGAAAGATATGACTTTCAGGTTTAATGTCTCTTACTCTTACTGTTTCTAGAGTTTGGTACAAGTTAATTAGGATACTGCATGAGAGATTGGAGTTTTTAATTGAGTGACCAGAGTTACAATGCCAGTGGAAATCAGGCAAGTATTTGGATGTAGAGTTACTGTGATCATAGATTGTATTGAAGTTTTTTTTTTTTTGTTTTTTTTTTAAACCCTCTAATTTGCTTGCTAGAGCACAAATGTGGTCCAACTATGAGCATCGCCTCACTGTGAAGTTTCTGATGAGTGTTGCTCCCAAAGGGTATGTCTCTTACATATCTCCTGCCTGGGGAGGAAGAGTAAGTGATAAGGAGATTACAGAAGAGAGTGACCTCCTAAAAAACCTGTTCCCTAGAGATATTGCTCTAGCAGACTAGAGCATGGGTTTAATGTTGGGGATTCTAGTGTGCTCCGCTACAGATACCTGCTTTCACTAAGAGGAAAAGACAGCTGTCAGCTTACAAGGTGGAAAATACTAAGATAATGTCCTAAAATAGCTAATGTCATATTCTACAGCAGGCCCATCGAACACATGGCGACCAAACCATACCAGTCATTGTAATTGACTGATGAGACTGGAGCTATTTGCTTTGCCTTGTCAAATCTATCAGTGTCCGTTGCCACACTAGACTAAGAAATTACAAAAAAACGACAGGAACATGGCCCATAGATGGGTCATGGTTGGTAAAAGTAATGCTCTACCAAGTGGTTGATTTGTCATTTCAAGGTAAAACTAATAAAGCTAAGTTTTGCAGACTAATTCAATAGTTATTGACAAAAGCTGTGAAATGAAAATAAACATATTATCATTAGCAATGATTAATATGACTTTTTCTTTCTGAAAAAAAAAACAATTGTTACGAAATGAAAAAACTTTGGATCATTAACTGCTGCTAATATAATATAAATATTATATATATAATGCTGGCACAACAACATAACAATACAGTGTGTTTTTAGTGATTTTTAGTCAGGGGCTAAATTCAATCAAAGGCACTACGGAGCCTTGGAAAGTTTCCCAAGTGGACAGTTGATCTAGCTATTCACAATTTCAAATCAGTGTGAACACAGGAAGATATAAAAGCACAAAGCTCTGCAATACTTCATCATACCCTTGTGATTGAATATAGCCCTAGTTCTGAGAAGTGGACTTTCATGAAATTGAACCCAGTTTATACACTTTTAGTTCTTGTACATATTAAAGCCCTTTTGCCTCTGTTGTATTATTTCTTCTCAGTAAACATCTGATTGCCAAAAACAACATCCACTTGTTAGTCATATGTTTTTCATGTGATGTGGCCTAGTGTCCTTTTATCATATTACATGTAAACATGTTTGTAACTTGCTCTTGCAGCACATCTTGAGGTATACTGTTTCTGTAAAAAACAATTTAGGGAATCACTTCATCCCAAAATTCCATGTCAGGTTAAACTCTTTCAACAAAAAAGGCATTATAGTTCCTCACCACAAACTCGTAATACTTAGTAATCACAATGTAAAGCTGTGCCTGGACTTGGAAGTAGTAATCATGGCTCCTGTCCAGTCTAACATCATCCCCATCATTGATAAGGCAGAGTCTCTCGTCTCCAGCACACAGGCGCAGATTAACCTCATCTTTCTTGCAGTGTGGGCACTAAAATTCACAGTGAAAAGAGCATGTAAACAAGAGAGTGGAGAGGTTAATTGTGTCTGGCTTTTAATTTCATTCACTAATTCTTATTTAAAGACAGGTGGTTTTTACCTGACCATGTTTTGACTGCCAAGCACTGCAGTCTTCATCAGAAGTGTTGATGAGACTTCCTGTCAGCTGCTCTATGTGGACATCATCCTACCTGTTACCACATAAATCAGCTGAAGCCTGCCCAGCCTTTGCCTCATAAGCTTATACCTGATGTTGACCCTGTGCTAGTCTTACCCCAAATCTCGCCTCCTCTTTTATCCTAATTCAAACCCTGAAAACCTTGCCGTGACTGTGGTGAACTTGTGTGCCTCTGGGTAGCCTTAATAAGGCTCTTGAATGGTTGCAGAGAGTTAGTCTTAAGAATTTGTTTAAGCTTAGAGGCAGTTATGCATCCAGCTCTTTGTCAATACCAAATCCTGACCCTGAGAAGGGGTTAGCTCTTCCAGCTGGAAATCCTGGCACAGCTCTCAAAGCTTATTGGGGGGTAGTAGCTGCAGAGTCCCTTTTAATTTATTTTTTATACTAAATGGAGAATATAATAAGCTTTTGAAATACAACACATCGGATTCACAAAAGATTAAACTGGTTTCTAGCCTTTTTGGCTTCTGACATCTTGCAAAAAGCAGTGTGTAGTAAGGGTCACATTTCAGATGTTTATTACCAAGCAAAACTTATCACACACTTTAATTTCAATAAATGTTCAAATGATCCAGTATCTCACCAAAAATAAAAGATTAGAGAAAAGGTCCAAAAACTGAAAACATTTTGTGTGTCAAATTTTTGTTTCATCTCCTTTTCTCTCCCATTAGCTAATCATCTCACAACAGCTCAGATTTCTCTGGTGTCCCTGTGTATAAAACTGTATATAAAGTAGTTCAAACTAGCTTCACATCTAGCAGCTAAAACAGTTAAATGCTGCTCTCACACAGAACTGAGACTTTAACCGTCACTTAACTTTTGTGACCATGACTGAAACAAAGGTGGCAAAAATATAAAAACATGACGTGTTGCCATATGCAAACAAAATACTGACCAGGGTTCTGTGTTATTCTGCCCTTTCCATAATCTGAAATGTTGTGTTTTGTGAAATATTTCTGTATTTTGTGAAAAGTTGTGATTTCTGAAATATTGTTGTCTTTTCTGAAATGTGTCTTGTGAAATCTTGTTTTGCTTTGTGAAATGATGTTTTAGTGAAAAGTTGTGTTTTGAGAAATGCTGTATTCTTGAAATATTGTTGTATTTTTACCCTCAGGCTGAACATAGCATGTGGTGTATTACCTTTACACATTAGTAAACACCAGGCTGTAAGTACTGTGGCGTCAACAGCTGCCAACAGTCAACTAATTGTGTGGTGTGTTAGTTTCAAGTACAGGCTATGGTTACTATTGCTGCCATCCTCAAAAACTACAAAACCCATAGGCTTAGGCGCGTAAACCCTCTTTACGGTGATTGGTCGACTCAGAATCCAATCAGTTGGCAGAGACGTGTCTCTCAGTCAGAGCATCCTTCCGTCATGGCGTCTGTTTGGGCGAAAACCGTCACCAATCTGATGGTCCCGTCTGTTTTCTTTCTGCTGCTGCTATGTCTGCCGTCCGGAGGAGGGCAGAAGAAGAAGGAGGTAATGACTCAACTATCGGAATTATTTTTTCAGCGAAAATTGTTGTGGTGTTTAATGAAGGGGATGCACAGGTTGAATCTGCCGGTGTGCGTTAAACCAGTGAGGGTTAGTCAGAGTAGACAGGAAACTAGTCGGGGCTAAGCTCTCATAATCTGGTCTTTAGGGAACAGTTATTGCTACTCGTATGATGTAAATGACGGGGACACAACTTACTAGTTGTCTTTTTTTATATTTTGTGGTGTGTGGCTAAGCCTTGCGCGCTTTCTGTCTATGACATGCAGACGTACAGGATCAGGCTTAGCCAGCTAACCAGGTAATGTAGCCTAGCTAATGCGCTGGTAGTGTGTAGTCTATTGTAAAACGTCTGCTATGTTTTATGGAGCACCACTAACACATCCTGCATGTTTACAATGACATTCTTACATTGCCTTGAGATTAATTTCACTCCTTCACAACATTACCGCATTACTGCCAACAAGGATTTTATTTTGAAAGTCGTGAGTGCAGGAAGTGCTGGGTTTTACTTCTCGGCAGCTTAACGATGACAATAGACGGCGCTTGCGAGAATCACACAATAACCACAGGAACACCTAGCTTCCTGCTAGCTGCGTTTTGGGTTTATCAGAGCTCCGGAACTGGCGCATTTGACTACTGTTGGTCTAGTGTAAGAAGCTGTCTTGTGGTTTTTTTTATTGAGTAGGTATGTTTCAGCTGAACGGGAAGCGAGGAGGAAGCTGTTGTGGTTTGCCCGGCTGAAAGGGCTGTTTGATCACATGCTGCTGTGACTATTCACCTGCTTTGCACTGACTCCACTGAAGTGATTTTTTAAGTATGCTGTTGTTTATATTAGTAATATGCTCCCTTATGATAACACACAAATGTACTGGTGATAAGTTTGCATTTTGCAGTGTTACAGCAACATGAGTGTGTACTGTTTTCTGTGGGAGGCCCGAAACAGACTTGACTGTGTAACCAAGACAGTGGAAGTGAATGTGCAAGTTGTGATGTCTGATCAGGGGTAATCTTTATTACTCTGATTTATTCATGTGTTCATGCATGCTTTGATCTTTTTTAAAATTACTGAAATCAGAGCCACTGTATCTTTCATTCATACACTACTTTTATGTGATGATGTGAAACAGCATCTCTGAACATTATTATGGTTGGATTTTTCTTTATTACTACGCATATTTTAGAACTATGACAAATACTAGAATATACAATCTGTTTTTCTCATATTTTTACTGTGAGACTGATCTTTTGGTGCCTTTAGTTGCATCTAACATGAGGGTTGTCTGTGATGTAGAAACAGTCCACAGTCCACAAAGTCAAAAGAAATAAAACGTGTTGTGGACCAAGGGTTTTGAACCAAGTCAGAGTCCTGCTGGAATGCCTCATCAGCATCTTTCTTCTCAGCCCGTTTTGCATACGAATAGAAAATTGATTGAGTGGACAAATTGTGGAATGAATAAATGAAAGGAATGCATAAACAAACACATGAGAGGTCAACAAATATTTGAATGAATGAATAAAGAATTGAATATGTCAACAAATGAATGAACAAAGAGCTGACTGAATGGAAGAATAAACTGTTAAATAAAAGGGCTGATAAACTGATGGAAAAGCATTTAAATGAGCGAATGAATGAATAACTGACACTGACATGTCTGACATGTCTTGCCCTGCCCACTGTAAGCACTTAGTTTTTTTCTATCACAAAAAGTTTAATGGCTTGCGTGGTGTTTGTGTAATTTTTGTATCACATCTTGTAACATCTAGGAGACCATCTCTTATTAAACAGTAACATCTTTAGCCACATTTACTTTCTTACTGCTTAACTCAGGGAGTATAGAAATTTTCGTTGAGAATTATTATTCGTTGAGAAAATGCATTTCTTTAATTTTTTTTATTTCTGAAAATGTGACATGGATAAATACTGTTATGTCATGCAAAGTAAAACACAAATAGCCAGTGTCTTTACATACGTATATTTATACTTGATGCAAAATCTGTTCCATGACCAGCATCCCACTTAAAGGGTATCTGTTTATCAAACCTTTGTGGGAAAAATCTTGTCTGTGGATGACTGAAACCAAATTATAATGTCTCTAACAGTTGCAATGAGAAGCTTAAAGCTTCAGTTTTACAGTTATTAATGAATAGTCTATTAAATTCCTATTTTTAACCTTTTTACCCAGGGACAGTCTGCTAGCATTGGTGCTTATTTTCAGCAATGCCTTGCTTCACATTCACAAAGGTACACCAGGGAAATGCCCATTATAGCCACAGTCTGCTGTTAGGCACTGACCGGCTCAAGGACACCTCTACATTATCTAATGAGTGAGAGAAAGACCATTTTTCAATCACTTACCCAGCTGAAATTTATCCAGCTATTATTAGTTTGCTTCTCTGACATTGAGGCGAATGTCTTTAAAACCCTTGAGTTAAATATTTTGTTAACTTTGTCCCATCCAGTCTGAAAGGTTTGAGTGTGACTCTGTACAAGTGGCAGACAGGAGCAAACCACACATACCTACACAAGCACACACAGACATACTTTCAATGAGCCACGGGAGAGATATTGAGGTGTTATAATGTGAGAAATGTACTTCCCAGTTGCCTGCCCGGGGCCATGGCAGAGGAGGTGGAGGAGGCAGAGGAAGATCTTATTTAGCTGAAAATGGACAAAATGGTGAAGCAGCACTTTGTATTCATCTCACCAACTTCAGCTCTCCCTCACTGCTTTAACTCTAAGCTGTAGGGCTGGGTAACATGGGCTGAAAGTTATAATAAAAGCTGTCCTTAAACATCAGTTAAGTCAGTATTAACATCCTAAGGATTCAAAGTGCAGTATATTTATGTGTTTGTAGTATCATTACCTCTTCCCAGTTCACCAGGTACTTCAACATTGTAGTGATTAAGTAACCAGTTTAACAACATACTCACTACCTAGTTACTGTAATGCTCTCCATTAGTTAGAAGGACAACTACATGGCAGGCTAGATCATGTCTTTATTTCACTGGCCTACTAAATGCACTGGTCCAGCGCTACATCAGCAAATGTCTGTGTGTGAGTGAGTGATGAAGTTATACCATTGGTTGGCAGGCTGAGTTTTCCCATTGGCCTTTGCTTTTTCAAAATGAACTGTTGCGAACAATTTCTAATATTTCATCAAGGCAGTGTTCACAGGCAGTGTTGTGCAGTGTCATGTTAGTTGTATAGTATGAATTTCCTCCTCAAGGTTGATTCACAATTTCTTTGTTATTCATAAAAGTCAAAAGGGACTAAAGTGCTGCAGGGAAGTTAATGAAATCTAACAAATATATGAATAATAATAATATATATATGAAGTAAGAAGTCACCATTATAAGTGTTCTGCATGAAAGAGCAGTAGCAAGTGTTGAATTTGCATTGTCAGTGCAAGAAACAAATGATTTCATTACAGTTCTTGATCTTATTCATTGGTGCTTTCATCTGTTAAGAGCAGAGTTTTGTTTCTATGGAGAGAAACTAAACTCTCCACAGCTTTTCTATTACCCAGGACATGCAAAGTTAGTCTTTTAAACATCTCTTTGTGGCCTCCATAAAAGCTTCGGCTAATCAGTTCACAGAGTTGACAGAGTTTAGCAGAGGATGGGCAGTGTGACACACTGGTTCTGCCAGGGCATGTTTTGTTTTCTTGGTAATCTTGCTTCATGAGTTTGCAGTGGAATTTCAGATCAGCACAAAACACTACAGCACTTTGCAGCAAAAGTGTCCTGTATCCTGCTGATGGAAGATGGTATTATTCTCAGAACCAGACCCCAGGGCACTGATAATGGTCACTGTTATTTATACCCTAGAAACTTTCATGTGTAAGAAAGCAAAGGAAAATTTCCATTTTCCTTATTTTCCTTTTCTTAGACCTAATCAGGATGGATGTACGGGTGGGTGGAAGGTAAAAAAAAGGGGGAAGGGGAAGAAGAGAAGTTAAGGAAAAAGTAGAGCATAGCATCAACAGTGTGACAGATCATAAGCGAGAAAGAAATTAAAAGAAATAAAAAAAAAAAAAAAAAGTAGTTAGGGCAGCAGTGCCGGACCCCTGCCTTTTTAAATCCTGCTATATGCCCCTCAGGGAATGGAAGAAATAGTCATGGAGAGAGAAATAATATTTATATCCCTTCAATACTCCCTCATTCATCACCCCAGCTCTGCTAGATATTATATCTAGCTTGTGTTGTGTTTCTGTCTTAGGGCTGACTATAGCACAAAGAAAGAACCAATGTAAGCACTTCCTGTACCTAGGCATATGGAGTCAGGGGAGGTAAAGAGAGAAAAAAGTCCAGGGCAGCGAGTCTGAGGCAAGGAGAATTATATATCCAGAGAGTTATATATCTACTGAGAGATAGAGACTGCAAAGTAGTGGGCTTGCTACCACACCTGGAGACCAGTCTAATAAGCGGATCGGAATAATAAGCGCCTGCTACCTCTGCACACAGAGGCGCAATAAACTACCAGGTAGGCCCTTCAGGGCACAAGCCACTTGCTGAGTTTTGACTGGGGCTTATGATGCTAAACACTATGTAAGCACTACTGACTCTTGGTTTTCTGTCTGACCTGTTCATCCAAAAACTATAAGTACCGCATGGCGGTGGTATGCCTCCGCACGGTTGGGTGCCTGTTTGTAGCAGATGTAGAGGTAGAGGTTATGGGTGTTTTGTAGTGATGATGGCAAGGTTTGGGAAGGTTAGTGTTCGATGTTCACAAGCAAAACAAGATCACAGTGGCCTTGACCTTTGACCTCTGACCTCCAATACATATTGACTCCATCTTTGAGAAGCAGTGATAATATGTGCAAACTGTGAAGGACATCACTCAAAGCACTGTAGAGATAACACATTATGAAGCACAGCATTTGCAAAGTGACCTTGCCCTTTGACCTTTGACCTCAACGCTCCAAAATCTACTCACTTCATCTTTGAGTGACAGTGAACATGTGTGCAATCTTTAAAGAACATCCTTCAAAGTATACTTCAGATATTACATTCGCCTGCATAAAATTAAATGTACAACCGTGACCTATGACCTCTGACCTCCAAAATCTACTCATCCTTGAGGGACAGTTGACATTTATGCAAAGTTTGAAAACCATTCCTCAAATGGTTCTTACGATATTGCATTACCAATCCAAACATAAACATGGTCATAGTGACCTTGCCCTTTGACCTTTGACCTCCAAACTCCATTCAGATCTGCCTTAAGTCACAATTGAACATTCACAATACTAATTCAACATTTGTGCAAAGTTTGGCAGAGAGACCTCAAAGCGTTCTTGAGATATCGTGCGTAGAAGAATCCAGGACGGACAGATGGACGGACAGTCCGAACACATAATGCCTCTGGCCTTGGCTGTCGTTATTAGCTCCATTAAGTTTTTTAAATGTTATTGTTAGAAAGTGGAAACTGAAATGTTATAGTATGAAATACTACAAGTAATAGACTGAGACAAACTGAGTGGAGTTGGGAGTGTTTCTAAGAAGAATATTGGTTGCCTGAATTTTGACCACCTGTCTGTGCTAGTTACAATGAGAGTTTTTGGCTTTCGGTGGCATTCAGTTTGCATAGCTAGCATCATATTCTCCCCACCATCTCTATTCTTGCAGGGAAAGTACTGATGTGTGGTGTATGTGCAGGAATTTGCGAGTCAGCTCCGTCTGCCTTGTTGTACCTTGCTTGGCTATGCTAGACCAAAAGGACATGGGGAAGACCCATCATTAACAAAGAGGCCACAAGTTTTAGTTTTAAACTTTATGAATCAAACCTAGCGACTGAAGAGTCTTTTCAGCCACTTTTCCTGAGCTGTTTTAGTGCAAAAATGTGAGGCCCATTAACAAATGTTGATTTGACAGGATAAGAATACATGTATAACATTAATACAAGCATGTTTATCTCTTCAAGTTATGTTAAATTTCTTATTTGCTGCAGCTGTTGTGAGGCCAGATGCTGGTGGTTCAGGATTTCCATTATCACTCTGACAGTCAATACCTGTGGTGATTTTTGTGCGCAGGTGTGCGTCTGTTTGTTTTCAGTGAGGTTTAATAAGAACTGTATGTACTACACATAGCGTGCATTTCCATTTTCATTCATTGTAACTTGATCAAGGTTTCTTTTTTCAACTCTTGTCCCAAATTTGTCTCAAAATTAATTTACACCTTTCCTCGGGGTGACAGGAGGTCCTTAAGCTCAAACCCTGCTTTAGGTAAAAACATTTTTTGGCAGCAGGGCCAGGCCTATAAACGCGGATGTTGCTGACTGACTTTATATCATCAGCGTGGTGTTTACAGGCAGTTTTTCCAAAAGCTTTTATGCCTTTGTTGCTAGATTTACAGACTTTTCAGAGCTATTTAGCAACTTTTTTTTTTTTTCAGAAAAAGCACCGAGCAAGAAATCATGCAGGTACTGGTGTCAATACGTGGAGTTAGGGTGAACAAAGTTGTTTACTGCTTGTGCATCTGCATATGTTTAGGTGTGTGTTAGTTAAAGTCATCTGTCCAATAACAGACAATAAACTGGTTTTGATTAAGGCGTAGAGCTACCAAGTAGCGCTATTTGGGGTTGTCTTTACGTATCTGTCTGTCTGCTGCACATCAGCCGTTTCCACTGTCAGTGCTCTCACTGAAATGACAGATTCTCCTTTCATCGCTTCTCTTCCTCTTTTCTTTCCTTCTCTGCCTACTTTATCACAGACTTTGTTCAATTCTGCATGTATTTCTGCGTCTTGTTAAATGGATCGCTTCCTTTGGTTTTCGTCTTTTATGCATGCATGGTGATGCTCGGTTCTGGTTGATTCCCTCCGTCCCTTTTTTTTTTCTCATGAAAATAAATGCGAATGTTTCAAGGATTCAAGAGTGAGATGAATATTGTATCCAACCTCCTTTCCCTTGGGTGTTGCCAATACAGCCCATACTGCAGCTAAAAAGTAGTCATAATGGTGCCATATTTTGCTCAGTGAAATGTTTCAGTGTTCTCCAAGTGAATTCAGGGGTGATTTGTTTGGATCTCGCTCATTAGCCGTAGTCATCTGAATTATTGATGCAGTAGTGTCAGGCCTGCTTTCCCAATGACTGATGGCCTGTGTTCCCAAGTCATTTTCCTCCTCTGTTATTCCTCCCTCTCCTCCCCCCTTTTTTCCTCCCCTCTCCAACACTTCTATAACTAATTTTCTGAGTGGCAAAAGGATTTCTATCTCCGTCTCTCAGTCCCCTTGTCCACCCCTTTCCACTCCCATGTCACCTCCCCTGTATTTTTTTTTCCTTCAGCCACCCTTCTCTGCACACCCCTTTGACATTTCTATAATTATGTAGTATCATGAAATGATTTCTCTTTCCTTTCAGCCCGTTCCCTTATTTTTTTTTCTATTGAGTCCTCCCCTTGTCCTCTTTGCTTTCTTCTTCCCTCCCCTTGCCCCTCCCTCTTAACTCTTTTGCCATTTTCCTGACATCTGAGGCTAATTTCAGGGCCAGCCTTTATAAATCTGAGAGGAGTGCAGGGTGTGTCCTTGTTGTTGTGACCATTCATTTCTCAGTGCCATTCATCAGATGTGTAGGAACTTTCCCCTTCTGAAATGTCTTTCTCTCGTTTGCTTTTGCTCATTGTCATTTACTCAATCAGCGTTTCAGCGACTTACTCGATAAATCAGTCAGTTATTTATGCATTCAGTTGCTCAATCAGTCACTTACTCACGTAACCACCGTTTCCTCAGTCAGTCAGGCCTACCCCTCAATGTCACATTATTAACAATCATTAAAAACCATGTTAAAAGGTAGTTTTTCCTTGCCACTGTCGCCCTAAGTGCTTGCTCTGGGGTCAGGCTCTGGGTCTCTGTGAAGCGCTTTGAGACA
>JBBMJY010000020.1:16404659-16417508 GCA_037833715.1 Toxotes lorentzi | reverse complement strand
CTCTGTGAAGCGCTTTGAGACAATTTGATTGTGGAAGGCGCTATATAAATAAAATTGAATTGAATTGAATTGAACATGCCCAATTCTTGGCACAGTGACCTGCTCTATTCATGCCACAGCTCAGTCGGACAGTATACAGACTTTGTACTAAGGAGCTGGCAGCGTAATGTCTGTTTAATGTCCGGTTCCACTGATTCAGACATTTGCATCCTCACATACAACTCCTCAGGGTAATGTCTAGAAAAGTTTAGGGTTGCAAAGCGTGTATGAAAGCAGCTTCAGTCAGTCGTTCAAACAGTGACTCACTCACACAGTCATTTGTTGGCTTGTCAGTCAAGTTGTCAGTCAGTCAGTCACTCACTAGACCATCCCTTTACTTTGTAACCTTTTCAGGGAATCATTCAGCCAGAAAGACATGCTTTTAGTGCCAAATAAATACCTGATCAGCCCGTCCCTCAGTCCTGGTTTGTAAATAGCATTCACTTCAACATCGAGTTTATATTTCAGACTGGAAAACTTTTTCTGAGTTACATCTGACTTGGTGCAAAATAATGTGAAAGTACAAACAACAAACAAACAAAGCAAATAAGAATATCTGACATAAGCCATAACTACAGAAGTTAGTTTTTCAGCCTTTAGATTAAAACCATATTTAATGGATATTAGTATTATCTTGTCAATGCACAGGGAATGTTGGGTATCTTTAGTCTTTCCACCATCCGTCCCATATGAAATCAAGGTAGCATTAGTCTCTCAGTCTGTCACTGACTCTCTGATTAACTTCTGTTTGTCTGCTGAACTTAAGCATCCTAAAATCTCAGTGTTGTCCGTCTGTTGTGTCAGGCAAACTAACGCTGAGTTAGATAAGAAGGCCTTTTGGTTTCTGGATAGTCACTGTGTAACTGCTAATTGCTAACATACTCCTTCTCTGGTCATTCAGATCATTCATCCCTGCCTGTCTTCATCACTCCTTATCTCCGGGGGGAAATGTTGTCGTACTCTTCTCTTTGCCCCCCATCTCTCTTTAGCTTTCTCTTCTTTGTCACTTCTCTTCTCATCCCATTCTTTATTTCTTCTTTATTACTGAACTTTCCACCTACGTCCTCCATGCCTATACTGCTGCCCCCCCCACTGCCCACCTAAACATCCCCACAGTGACAGTCCTTGCTGTATAGCTGATATGAGGTGGCATGTTATCCTACTTTGTGTGCTTGTGTCTGTGTGTGTGTCTGAGAATGTGTGTTTGTGTGTCTGGCTGGCTTGTGGCTGATAAGATGTCACACTCTTATCCTCCCAGACAGACCTGTGTCGGCATGATGGTTCACAGGCCACACACACACGCACATAAATACACACAGCTACACACACAAACACATACAAACACACAAGTATAGATGTTAACACATATGTACTTGCATACACACAGAGCTGACTCTGTACTAGGTTGATAGATATAGTGGTACTTTTCCTAATGCTGTGTATGTGTGTGTGTGTGTGTGTACATGCTTCCTGTCACAGATATCTGATGATTCTCTCTTATTAAACTCTTAGTCTTTCTGCTTCACTGGTAGAAAGCCTGTTAACACTCTACACGGGGCTAAAGACTATGTATGTGTGTGTGTGTGTTCTTTTGTGTTTCTCTGCATGGTTGAAAGGCTGTCATGAGACGGCCTTATTGAAAACACTTGTCATGAGAGGGTAAGTACAGAGAAGACGGGGGAGTGAGAGAGCCACATTTCTTTTTCCTAGAGTTCTGTCTGGTCTTGTTGGACCTGAGGACAGCGCTCCTGTGGCCAGATTGAGTCCTTGCTAGGTAAAGCTACACCTTGAAATAATCGAACTGGTTATGAATTATTGAATTATGTTAACATAGCCCTTTGAAAGTATTTATTTGTCCAGGGAATGTCAAGCAATCACCGTGGTCTTTCTAGCTCTTCTCCTGCTTCTCATTCGCTCAGTCAAACACAGTGACACCGGGGAGATTTGGGAGCAGTATTATAGATGCAGCTGGAGGAGGGTGTGGTGGGATGGTGGTGGTGGTGATAGGAAGAGGGGTGGGGGGGGCTGGGCATGTCTAACCTCTAGGCTTTGTTGGTTATTAAGGTGGAAACATTCATCTGAAAGTGAAAGTCCTGAGAGAAAAAGTTAGAAAAGTGCTCTCCCGCCTCCGCCCGGTTGCATTGAGATTTATTAGGAATTACAATTCTGTCTAAGCTTGCCTGTCTAACTGACAGGTTATTTATGGCCCCAAAATAAGTTATTAAACACACGCTACACACACATACACACACACACACGGAGAAATACGGTAATATAACATGATGAACTGAAGCAGTTTAGCATAAAGCTGTAGTCAGGATAAATGCTAAATGCCATTTAGTGTCAGACCTGGTCTCTTTCTCTCTCCTTCTCAATTTCTCCATTTCACTCCTACTCTTTTTCTCAACTTTTCTTTTTGTCTTTACTGCTTTAACTCTTTTAGAAAGTCATGTCATTGGACAGGACAACATTGGGATTGTTAAAAAAATATTAGATTTAACGAACAACAAGACTCCTTTTTCATGAGGAAACGCATGAAAAAAAAACATGGGCGAAGGTGATGCATCTTTACACCCTGTTGTCGCTCATGCCATCACTTTCCATAGCCTTATCAAAACATTTAGTAGTTCTATGATTGGAAAAATGGCAATCATGATGTTAAAACTTTTTCTAATTCACAATTATGTCAAAGCCAGGGCTTTACATAACATGTTTTATGTGATTTCTGCTCAAAATAAACCTTGTATGCACTGAGGTGCCTAAAAATAGAAACAAGGCATAGATGGAGCCTGGTTCTGGATTTTTCCAGAGTAACAAATGTCTTCTCATACTGTAGGTTGTCAGTGCAGTGCACAGACTGGTAGTCAGTATTCTGGTGTGGGAATGATGACCCTTATGGAACTGAAACGGCATTATGATAAAGGTATAAGCCATGTTTCTCTTTGCTGATTCACTGATTCAGACACACCCTCACACAGCTAGAGCTTTAAGCCATGCAACAACCAAATATCAGTTATTTCAGACTGTGAGTCTGATACAGTGATGGAATCAGCAGTTTGGCTATCACTGCAAACTCTTCTGCATCATCAACAGATAAATACAGATGCACACTCACATCATCAAATTAGGAGGCAAAGTTGTTTTTCAGCATCTCCAGCAAACCCATCATCACTTCACTGCAGCAGAGGAGAGGAGGACAGTTAGCAGTGGAGGGAGTGAAGTATTTTGTGTTGATATAGTGTAACAAAAGAGTAACAAATGCGGGAAAAATGCATAATACAGTCACATACACATACACAATACAATCAATTTCAACGTTTGGGCTCAGATCAAACAGGTGAAATCCAAGTGAAGTAAAAACCCATTATTTAAGTCACAGTCAGCACATAACTGGCATCTGTATTGCATTATTCTTTCCATTACTCTGCTCCTTTTTTATTAATGGAGGAATATTTTCAGCTGACTTTGACCTGATTTATTGTACAACATGGTCAACAACAGTCTCTTCCTGCTGCAGGAAGCAACGCAACTTTTAAATGCATGGCACATAATATCTGGGTAAAAACAGTTCTCTGAGAGTTGACAGACGCCCAGCTGGAATGCAGTAAAAGCTTATCTTGTCTTCAGTGAAATAAACGAGAGTAAGGGAAGGCTCTTTGAACTATGGCTGACAGATCATGTCTTTAATGAGGAGCTTGATTTGTGATGATTGTTGCACCCTTTGTTTCAGCTGAGCAACTGGTGGTCACTCCCCTTCCCAGATGTTCAGATTATTGACCAGTCAGTTAGCCTCACCAGCCGAGCTCAGAGCACGATATGATTAGTGCAACTAGCTTACCATTGTGAGACTGACATCACTTTGCAGTTGCCGGTTAGACAGCCGTAGCTTTAGCTAGAAGAAGTTACACAACCGTTATCACAGCCTGTAAGGCTGCATTCAGCATACTTGGACAGGGGGTAAAGCTTTAATGCATGCATTTTTCTCCAGGCAATAAAGCAAGAAAGCTTCTAGACAGCAGCTTTTCTCCAGTGGTTTTATTGCCCGCTCATTCTGCAATGAGCTCTTTAGTCAGAGCGCCAGCCCATTCAGGTCTAACTGCTTCATCAAACCAAGGTTGAGATAAAATGTCAGTGCAAGTGTCTTGCTGGTCATTATGTAAGATGTTCACAGGATGTCATGTTGTATAATGTCTTCTCTCACTTCTCACTTTTGACAGTATGTGTGAACAAAAAGTGAAAGAAAAAAAAAAGCTAATGCTAATTCCATACAAGCAGGCTTCATTTTTATCATCCTTTATGTTCAGTGTTGCAATTTACTAGCAAACGAGCTGTCATATTTAGTAGCGTCAGTAGTGGATATAAAATAACAAAAAAAAAAAAAAAAGCATGGGTTGCTATCACTTGTTCAGTGAACACTGAAGTAAAAATCTGATGAAGTTTAAAAAAAAAAAAAAATTGGTAATAAAAAAAAGTCTGAGGTTAAAAAAATATATTTCCAAACACAGAATAGACACTCTGACCACTGGTGGGGGAAAGGATTGCCTAGTTGGACCAGTGCATCAGGGGCATTATTGGAAAGACAGCAAGTGCCATTACTAAGCATTTGGACTCTGGAGACTGCGTTCCCTCCTCAGGGCACATCCTGCAACATTTTGACGCAGCAGTAAATTGCCATTGCCAACAGGCCTAAGGTGCAGAAATAGGCCTACTTTTGGCCTATAAACAGCATGTTCAGTCTCTGATCATTGGAGGGCGTGGTTTTTTAAAAGACCATAATTCTTTATATAATAATGAAAATAATTAATAAGAATATTATAAATGTAAAAAAATATATATTATTGTAATTTAAATCCTATAACATTATAGAGGGGGTTGTGGCTGAGGTGGCAGAGCAGGTTGGCCACTGTTCCCTGGGTTGGTGGTTTGATCCCCAGCTCCCCTTGAACCCAGGTTGCATGAGGAAGATAATCCTGCATTAAGACCTGTGCCAAATCAACCATGTGGATGGTGATCTGAAGTGGCGACCTCTAAACACACATTTTGCATGCACAAACACTCAAACGTGCTTAAGTGTCCTCTTGAGTGTGCGTAGATTCTGTTTTTACCTTAGAATAAATTAGAAAATAAGAAAACATTGGTGAATGTCAGAAGAAATTTTTACTTAAGAACGGCTGGTGAGCGAGGCCCATTGTTTTTGGCAGCCTATTTACCTCAGGGAAAATTCCATTTTCAGGCAACCATATGAGTAATAAGTGTTTCCTTTGCATACTGAAATTAGTAATACTTTATCTTTGTTGGGGAGAGAAAAAGACAGCTGCGTGAGTCACTGGGCTGTAACACGTTGTGTCAGACCAAAAGCTTAAGTCTTGGCCACCTATAGTTTGCATGTAAATAAAAGAAGTAAAACCATATATGCAAGTAAGTTCATTTTATTTATTTTTCAGGTAGAAAAAAAAAGCCTTAGAGGGACACAAAAAGAAATCAAAGAGACAGGCAAACCATTCAATATATAAAACATAGACACATACAAGCTGCAGTAAGACTTTTAATAATGGGACTTGCCAAAAAGAGCAAATTTCATTTTTAGATGCTCTCTTAAAGTTTGCACTTCTGTAAACATTTTTTTGACATAGCAGCTGCCCTCATGCTGTCCCTTTATAACCAATGTTATACATATTGTTTGTAAGAAATCTAATTAATCTTAATCTCATGAACTGCACTCTGCTCACAGTTGGTGGCAGCATATTTACCTGAGGTGGATTTCTATTTTAAGGTAAGATAGTTGTGTTTCCTTTGCACAATAAAGTCAGGTGTACTTGTGATATTTTTGGAGGTTCCTCTCTGAATTGCATTCAAAAGCTGCTTTTTTTCCATGTGTAATAGGTCTAGTGAGACTGAATGCTCACCTAAGCAGAAGCAAAAAACAAATGTGAATGGCTTATAAGTCTAATTAGGAGCACATTAAGCTCACGGTTATTAGGCAGTAATACTAGTGTTAGCTTCCAAAGGCTAATGAGGTACCATACTTGGCCAATTACACTTGTATTTCTAATATGCTTATACGTGCATTGCGTTCTTGGCCGTGACATTGACCATTAAAAGTGATCACTGCTGGCACAGTCTGCATGCCGGACAGGTGCAGGAGTAAATGGAGGGTTTAGAGCTAAAGGTCACACAGTAGTGAGACGCAGTACAACTGGGGAGCAGAAAAGACAGGGCAACTGACCTGGTAGTCAGACAGGTTTTCAACTTCATGACCTTTAGTGAGTCTAAACCCCTCACTTCCGCACTTCCACCTTTGCTCTGTCTTTTTCTTTTCACATAAGGCAGCAGTTGCCACCTTTTCTGTCTCTCTGTCATCTTGGACTTCCTTCTCTAAGACCAATTATTGTTGGTACAGCACTGCAGGTGAATTCAGGTCAATCCTTCCCGCTGTACCCGGAGACAAGGTTGTGACGAGTGAGTTTGATTTTTGTGTTTGATTGTCAGATCCGCCCAGTGCTTAGGTGAGGATGATTAATAAAGCTGAGACGTTTACTTTTGTAACAACATTTAGTTTATAACCCAAGCCCTTCATACACAAAGTGTCCATGTATCTGTGAAATAGCCTAACATAAGCAACAGAGTCTGTGATCAGAGTTCGATGTTGTAAACAATGTTGCTGTTTTGCTGTACGTGTTGAAGGTCTGACGTTTGCCCTAACATTTCTCATGTCCCCTTTATCATCTGACAGCTCACTGTAGCTGCTGTTTTTGTTTTGTTTTCTGTCTTTCCTCCCTGGAATATTTTAAAAATATCTGCTGTCAAAAAAAAAAAAAAAGCAGAAAAAAGGTCCATATTTTAGGGCTTGCTTTCACACACTTAGGCAGTGTCTGTCAAGGCTACAGGAAGCTATAGTCCCTTCCCCAAAAAATCCTTAAAATGAACTGGCTGATGCAAAACTTTTATTGTGAAGCCTTGACAGAAATTTGAATATTTATATAAACAAAGCCTAACTTTAGCTCAGAGCAAAAAAACTGGCTTTGCTACCTGATTGTTGAGATTAGTAGCTGCTTCGTCATAATTAAAGGAAAAAAAAACAAAAACGATGAGCACTGTAATAAGCTCAACCCCTTAGTCAAATTATCGCAGAGCTGAGGTAATGCTCACCCTGAAAACTCGTATTTCATTATGGGTTACAGCACTTGAGAAAAATAATTTTCTTTTTCTCTTTCAAGTCTCAAATTTCCGCTCTCAAGCCTCAAGTCTCTTTGTTAAGTTGTATCCAATTACTAAATGAAAGTGGACAGTACAGAATATTGGTTTGAAAATTACTGCAGGTTCTGTTGTTATATGCAGGAGAGACTATATTTTATAACATATTAGATTTATAAAGACAATGAAGAGTAACTTAAAACTCCTTTTTTTTCTGGTTGCAACCTTCCACTCCATTGTTATCCCATGGTGTTGCACTTTCAATCTGTCTGTGCGACTATAACTTTCTTCCTCATCTCCTCCCTCAAAATTTACTCATACTCTCTGACATCCTTTGATTGAAATCCTTCCATATCTTTTTTCCTTCTAATTGGACGTAGAAGGATACTGCTGTACATCAAGGCTTGCCTCATTTTCTGTTTTCTCTTCAGTGCTTAATTAAACCTTAAGACCGCCCACAGCTGACCCGTCCAGCTAATGTTTCTAAGCGAGCTGAATGCAAAATGCGTACTCTTTCTGCCTGAATCATTTGATCATACACACACACGAATGTTTGAAGTCAAGAACTTAACGCAAGCAGATGAACACTTTGCACACACACAGCCACGGTGCGAGTGCGACCCAAAACACGCAGGGTCTGGAATTTGTGTGATGATTACTCAAACACTCATGGATAATTCTGTCCGGAGCGATAAGTTGATGAAAGATTTTATTTTTTGTTTTTTACCTTTTTTTTCTTTTTTCTTTTTAGACCACTTCAGACTAAGAGGGAGAGTGAGTTGAAGTAAAGATAATAAGGCGTGGAAAGACTTGATGGTAACATGTCCCCTACATCGTGATGAATTAGCCATGTGTCAGGGAGATGAAGAAGCCCTCATATTCGCTTTGTGTTCCTTTCAAATTCAAGAGAATGGCTCTTTGCTGCAACTGACACATCTCTAGGGCTCCATTTATGCCTTTCTTTTTTTAAAAGATCCTCAGTAGTTTTCAAACTAGTTCCAAGTTTCTTTATTTCTGTTTTTGCCCTCCAGTTGATTTTGATTGTTTTGTTTCTTCGTTTTACTCAGGGCTGAAAAGTATAATACTGGCTGTGCTTTAGGTGCTGTCTAAAGTGAAACTGTTTGTTTTGACCTAAATTAGACTTCGAGATACTCTTACCTGTAGTCAAATCATTTACCACCCAAAGGAACATTTTGTGAAATATCATTTTCTGATTTTTAAGTCAGTTAATCTCATAAATGTGTATCCACTGCACCAACCTTGTGGAGAAGTTGCATAGCTTGCCTAGTTTCTTAGCTTTGCTTCCCTGTTGCCTGGCTCAAGGGTACCACAGATGTTGCTATACAAAGTCTATGCATAGACTTTCCTACCTAACCTCTTACGAAGGACTATTCAAGTCCTGTGATGCACTTCTTTTTGTATTAGATTTTCATCTGATGATGCCTGCTGTAAGCTTACATAAAATCCCCCCAACAAATGTAAATCCTTGAGGAAACCAATTTACACACAGATTTGTTTTGCATTTGCTTTTTTGCCAGATAATCGCGCGCTCCCTTTACAACATGCTTTTGGCTACCAAAAAGAATAAGTAAAGCAGTAGGTTGTTTGTATGTTTGTTTGTTTGTTTGTTTTTGGGATCTTTACAGAAATATAATAGCGATGCTAGTCTAGTTCCTGGTGCCAAGGCAAACGCTGGGTATGTGACTGTGTTTAGGCTTTAGACACTTTGCACACCATGTGTAACAGGCATGAGTCTTCTCCACATCAGTTCATTAAAAAACATATTTGGAATACCTGTATGGGAGGGACTGACATGGAGCTCGAAGGGTATTCAAGACATGAAAATAAACTGTGGCACAATAATACCATCTTTGCCCAGTAGCTGCTCTCTTTAGACATGATCCATTGTACCAGTTTGCAGCTGTAATCATGTTTGGTCGTGTTCGGTATTACCAGCATAAAATATTGTTACGTAAACTTACAATCTCCAACCTGAAACATTAACATTAGCTGCATGTCAGCTCTGCATCACCATGTTCTCCTATTTTAATTTCTGTCTCACTCTGTGACTGAACTGCTTTGTCTTTATTTATTATAGGTTATTACTGTTTTTTATTACTGTTTTTTTCTTTCTTTGTTTCTTTCTTTATTGCTTTCTGTTTCTCTCTCTCGCTTACTTTTAACTTGCCCAGGTGATTTTCCTCGTTTCTTCTTCCTTCCTCATCTCTCATTTTCCTCCCATTTATTTCATTTTCTTTCCTCTCCCGCTTCTTGGCTTTATTGCGGGGGAACAGTATAGTGACCATATGCTCCCTGAGTGCTTGCTCTGACTCCCTATTGTTTTTACAGTAGGACTGGCCCCTTGCCCTGTGTGTCCATCCCCAGTTTTTATTGGGATGCCTTTATAACAAAATCAAACTGCACTGATGCCCCATAAACCAAATTGGAGCTCTGTGCTTTCCCCGGAGAAATGATATCTGCAAACACAGGGAAAAACAAAAATAAAGGAGGAAGGAGGGGTGAGTAGAGGTCAAGCACAGTGACCAAACAATTAGCCTTAGCATTCTGCTCCTGTTTTGTAACGGATAAAATGTAACTAGAATAAATTACACTCATTGGTTTGTCAGTGGTTCAAATGCCCAGGCCAACTGGTGTGTGCGTTGTGTGGTTTGGCCACATGGTGCAATGTATTGTTAAAATAGCCTTCTATATGTTTGGACAGACTGCGGCTGGGGAGGTAAATGAACAATGCTCCTTCCTTGTTCTTTCCTTCAACAACAAATATCTCGCTCAAGCTCTACAGAAAGAAACAATCAATAAAAGCTAAATAGGGAATTTCAGATTTTAAGAAAACTGGGAACAACCCCAGAAATAAAAAAGTGGTTGTCTTATGTGAAAACATGTTGTCGTAACTCAGAGATTTAAATGGTCTTTAGTGCAGATGTGGAGTTCTCCTTGTGAGGATTCAACCCCAATGCATAATGCATTTTATCATATTCAGATTTTATTTCAGCTTTGAAATTAAGCTTATTTCTCCTCCTAAGTGCCATTTAAGCCGTCTGAAAAAGTTTCAAAGTTAAAAGTTGATGAAACTTGCAGACACCCTAAACTAACAAATACAAAAGACTGAGACAGGCACCCGAGGGAAAGGAAATGACACAAGACTTAAAATGTCACACCATGTGCCTGGGAGGGTTAGAGAGAAGCTCACAAAAAACTTTAGATATTCTATAAGCATCATGGAGAGAGGGGCACAACGGCTGGCACTAATGGGGGAAGATACATAATAAAATAAAATCAGTGGAGGGTGACCGACAGGAAGACGCGTGGACAAAGGGAGGGGGAAATGCATTTAGTTCAAATAATTGTTATTAGGCAGATAAGCTGACAAATCCCCCCCCCACCCCCCACCCCCCATTCACTGACAAGTCATGGTATTTCTGGGAATCGCAGATTATGGGCTGACAAATGTGGAGCTGGCAATATGAAAGCATGTTGGTTTGATTCAATAGAGGTGAGAGATGGAAACAATACAACTGACAGACAAACTGACTCACACAGACACACTATCAAAATGTGTGATGTTATGTGTTTTTAAATCTCACCGTATTAACTGTTCTCTCTCTCCCTTTATGTCCTGAATGTCCTCACAACCATAGGAATACCAACATCTGTGTGTGTGTATGTGTCTGTGTGTGTGTGGTCTGCTGTTTAGCAGGCAAACTGCCGCAAAGTGCATGTTTGACCTACTCAAGAATTGTCCAGTGTTCCTCTGCTCACTTGTCCATCCTCATCACTGCTCCCTGTCATCTTCACGTCCCTTCCTTCTCTTGTTCCTTTTGTTTTTCCATACATTTCCTCTCTTCCCCAGTATTTGCTTTTGCCCTGAATCAAATCCCCAGGTCCTTCTCAAACTTCTTGGTCACCTTTTCCCCCTATTTCTCATTTAATTCTTCCCTTTTATTTTTAATTCACAGGAATTAAATATAAAACAGAATTTCTGAGTAATATTGCTTTTTTTTCTGCCCTCCTCATTTGTTCTGCCCTTCTGAGCCTCCTTTGTGTGTGTGTGAGTGTGTGTGTGTGTTTAAAGTATTTTTGGTTTAACTCCACACAGAATGTCCCCGAGTCATCATAAGGACACCATGATTACCAGAAATAAGTTTTTGTTGGTTTTAACAAACTCTCCCTCTCCCTCTCCCTCTCTCTCTCTCTCTCTCTCTCCCTCTCCCTCTCTCCCTCTCTCTCTCTCTCTCTCTCTCCCTTCTCTCTCTCCCTCTCTCTCTCTCTCTCTCTCTCTCTCTCTCTCTCCCCCCCACTCTCTGACACACAGTGGGAGTGAGAGAATCTTTGTTCCTTGTTACGAAGCCAATTTCCAGTAATCCCCCTTTCAATGGGAGAATTGGAGGAAACCGCATAGGAGCATGATGGCCAAAGCCGAGACCCATTCACTTACAATAGACCACTGTTTACACCACTCAGAGCAAGGGATTGTGGACTGAACAAATACTTTTAGCTTTTCATGAGGAGGGTTCGCAGATCAAACCCCTGGCTGGCTGGGGATATCTACACTGCTCCCAGTTACTTGAAGTCACCTCAACTGACTCGTTATTTGATTAAACGACTCGGCTGATTGACAGACATACTAACTAACCTCTGCCCGCTTAATTCACTAATTCTTGAGTGACTGACGTCAACTTATCGATTTACTATTCAGCTGATTGGCTAACTAAATAAATAATTAACTGGCTGACCGGTTACCCAACTGGCTGAGTGACTGAGCATTTGTCTGACAGCTTTGGGGCCGGCTGTCCCGTCGGCAGAGTGACTCTGTGCTTGAATAACTGTTTGGCTGATAAACTTACCGTCTTCTCTGATGCCCCCCTTTCCATAACCTCTTGCTGTGTGGTCATCAGTGCATGAGTCAGTCCTGCCTTACACTCCATGTGTCATCCTCTTCCTGTCTCATATTTTCTGGCCCCACTTCCTTTCCTCACTCTGCTTCTTTCTCAACTCTCTATCAGTTTCTGTTTATTCTTTTCCTCCCCTTGGAGTTCTTTTTCTCTACCAGTTGTTAGATCTCTTCATATCTGATTCCTTTGGGGTGTGGAGGCTCTGCTATTGAGAAAGTTTTTTTCTTTTAAAGTAAATTTGATTGTATTTGTTTAACCTTTTATTCTTTATTTAGCCACGACATCCGGTTCTCAGCTCACTGCAGTGACTTTGTATTGCAAGAAATGTGGGAGCTACTGGCAGATGTTGAAAACAAGATAATCGGGAAAAGAAAAGTAGGAAAAAAGACAACTGAAAATTAAGAGGAAAAATGGGCATAATGAGAAAAGATAACAGAGGAAAAGAGTAAATGGGGAACTAGAGAGTGATTTAGACCACAGTTCAGTGTTACTAATACAATCTGCTGCCTACCCTATGACCTGTAATGTGTTTGTGTGTAAGAGAGAGAGAGAGGTCATGACATTCATAGAGTGAGTAACAGAAAATCAGATGGATAAAGCTGGATATCTGCAGACCATTTGTGCATCTTACTCACACACACACACACACACACACACACACACACACACACACACACACACACACACACACACACACACACAC
>JBBMJY010000020.1:16366948-16404559 GCA_037833715.1 Toxotes lorentzi | reverse complement strand
ACACACACACACACACACACACACACACACACACACACACACACACACACACACACACACACACACACATTTACACACCATAGATGTGATTCATTTTAATGCCCTCTGTGCTCAGTGGGGTGGAAAATAAATGTTTCTAATGGTCCTAGGCTGTTTGGAGTGCTCATGTATTGTACGTATTTGTATATGTGGATTAGGTAAAGGAGGGAGTCATAACACTGATGTGTGGGAGTCACTTGAAAGTCTAAACATAAGATATTTAAATAGCTCTGTGCGAGAATTGTGCCTCAGAAGTGTTTTTAACTACTTTGTAGTTTACAGGCATCATTTTATCTTAATACAGGCAATAGATATTACTGTGAGCCCTCGGATAGTGGCCATATTTAGCTCAACTGAAGAGTGAGCCGTGCCTTTTATTGTTAGTGGCAGATATTTTATTTCTGTTTTCCTAAGGTCAGATTTTAGACATTTCCTTGTTTTCTCGTCTGCTTCTGCTTGCTGTGTTAATTTGCTGCTGATGCTGTTTGCTGGTAATGCAAACTAGACACTTCCTTCATGTTTACCTGTTGTAATGGTAAACTCAGCACATGATATAAATATACATAGCATCCCCAGCATCATTACAACACTATACTCATGCCAGACTACGACTCACTGCTCGGGTTTCTCAAGGTTTCTCCTCTTAACAAAAATGCTATTCACACTAACCAATCAGACCCATTGCCGTTCTTCTTCTCAATATAAAGCTGGCATTGATTAAACTCACCACTTCCTCATCTTGTTTCACATTAAAAAGCTGCCAGTGCTTAAGAGAGGCTTTTAATGTGAAATACAGGTTAAAGAAAGATGAATAAACAGATAATACAATGCCAAGCACCGTAGCGCATTGAGTTTTATCCTTTGACTGCACAAGTGGATTCTTGTTAATTGGGACACAAGGCGAGTTTGAGATATAATATTCTCTCTTGCCATCTGCCCTGCTCTCCATTGTGCTTCAGCACCTTTATCATCGCTTACACTTCCCTCACAAGTAGTACCTCAGTATATTTTCAGCACTGTTGATTGTGTGTGTGTGTGTGTGTGTGTGCAGAACATGAGTAAGGTAGTGCATCATTACTGCCAGTATGATTGGCATCCAGGACTGACAGCTCTCCCTTTTGGGGCTGAATGCACACGGGCAAAAACTTGGTAGATAAATTCAAGACTAAAAAAAAAAAAAAAAAAGCAAAGGTGCACAGAAAGCACTTTGTACCTCCTCTGGATGTGCACTCCCATTTGTGTGTGTGTGTGTGGTGGTGTGCTGTACTCGTTTGTGCTGTGTTTCTTTACGAATCTCCCTCATTAAACGTGGCCCAGTGGTGTGGGAGGGTGTGTGTTGCCTGAAGTGAACAAGCAATACAGCATAAACTCATGTTGTACTACTGTCTTTCCCTCTCTATTTCACTCTCTTTTTCATCCTCTTCCACTTTTTCTTTTTTGTTTGTCTTCGTCAATCTTGTCTCCAGGCAGTTTACTGGAGAGATTTAGTCTACAGCTCCTTCGTGTCTGCAGTCAAGCCTATGAACTGGGGTGTGTGTGTGTGTGAAGGAGAGAGAGAGAGATTTTGTGCTCGATTAGCAGTAGGAGTGAGGTGCAGTGCTAAATTATTTAGCTACTGTCTACTTGATCCAATACCAGTGAACTAAGAACCACTGGGTAGAAACAGGGATGATGATGAGGGATGAAGAGGGAGAGATGGAAAGTCACTGTGCATAGAGTAGCATGGAATGAAATGCTCATACCGCCTTGTGTTACCCCTTTAAAACTGGTGCAAACTGATAGCAGATTGGAAAGAAAATTTTGAAAGAGTGCAACCACAAAAAGCCCCACCACTCCTGCCTGCTACCCTTCAGTTGTGCATCAAATGCCCCTCTTCACAAGTGAGGCTTGCATGCATGTGCTGGGTGGCAGCTGAGAGCGAGAAGCATGAAGAATGTTGCACTTATTTATCAGCACACTCAGGCTGGCTCAGTGGGCAAGACATTGTAATAATAGCTTTAGAAATAAACAATAAAATAGGCACAGCTGTGTTTTTTTTTAAAGTATAACCTAGCATTATTTCATTCAAAAGAAAATGCTTTGACATTTAAACTGATTCATATACTATTAGTTAATGTCATCGCTATTGTAGACATTTTCTAATCTAATGTGTTATTATATTCACTGAGCACCAGTGTACCACAGCAGCCTACTTCGTTCATTCTGTTTCAGCTGAGATGTTCTCCTCTTTGCCCTGTCCAACATGAATTAGAACAGAGCCATTACACTAGGGTCAATTGTATTAGCACTAGCAGTTAACTATGAGTAGACTGATTTAATCAGTCCAAAGCATGAAATGAATATCAAACAAAAACACCCTTTGGGTCTCTGAATTACCCATTCCCATTTAGAGTACGGTAGTTGTTTTAAGGAAATTGGTTAAGAAAGGAGAGGGAAAAATAAAAATCTATCAGTGTTTATGTATGTACTAAAGATGCAGAGATGGTGGACAAAAGTCTTTAATGAAAAATGCATGACAAACCCTCAGCACAGATTTAGCATAGTCTGGATCGCGGAAGGAAGGAAAAAAGTTTTATGCTGTAAATTGAAATATGCTTCTCGGACAGATTTTTTTTTGCTGTGTAGTTTGATCAGCAGAGGTTTGGAAACAAGTGTTTCATTAGCAGTCTCAGTATTTCATCAGCCATCAGTTCAGATCTTAAGTTTGGCAAAGATGATGCTGGTACGAACTAAGCAGTGTCCTGCTGAGAACTTACACAATCATACAGTAAATTTACAGACACACACACAAAGTACAAAGACACTTATGCGCACACATCCTCAGCCAGACACAACGAATCATTACCATCATCACTGCAAAGGCACTAGTGGCTGGTGTGTTTGTGTACACATGTATGCTGTGTGTTGTTTACCTTTTGCGTTGTGTTCTGATGCTGTCACCTTTTAGCTAAGCCGGACCGGATTTAATCAACAGACTCCTACGATTCACACACAAACACAAGCAAGAACTGTGGCTTTTCTGTGCATACACACACACCTACACTGCCAAGTCAGGGCTCCTTTTCTGTAAATAATGGTGAGGTTTGTTGTATTCCAGATTCTTTGCATCCCATTAGTCAATACAGGCCAGGAGTCAAACCTATTAAAATGTGGATTTAGTAACTCGCATCCAGCAACACCTTGCACTGTATCAGCCTTGGACTTTCAAAGCAACCAGTGTATACAGCAAGGCTCCTCCTGGTCATGGAATAGTTTGAACGTTACAGAATACAGAAAAAATACAGAAAGAGGCTGCCGGTTTTTCAGGCAAGAAAAGGATCAAGGATTTTGATATATTCTGTGGGGAATCTGGGCGATATCTGGGGAGTGTACAATTAGGTTATTTTATATGAGTGTATTAGAATGTCTTCTCTATACTGTCATTTGACTGTGCATACCCGCTGCCCCCATGAAAGGGAATAAAAGAATTAAAATACCTTTTATTTTCAAACTGCTGCTCATTAGCATTGTGGGAGTCACCTGTTTGAATGTGAACATTTTAACAGGAAGCATTGTCCCCTCTGCCCTTTTTCCTTGTCTGCGTGTTCAGAACCTGCTGTCAGAGAAGGTTGACCAGATGATGGAGTGGTCCTCTCGGCGTTCGGTCGTCCGGATGAACGGTGACAAGTTTCGTCGCTTTGTCAAGGCCCCACCCAGGAACTACTCTGTCATCGTCATGTTCACCGCCCTGCAGCCTCAAAGGCAGTGCTCTGTCTGCAGGTATGCACACACACACACACACACACACACACACACACACACACACACACACACACACAAACACACAAACACAAGGCCAAAGTGCCTTCTGTAGGCCACAACTTGGCATAGCTTCTCCCATTACAGCCATTCTTCCGTCCTTCTCTCTATTGCTTCTCTATTGCCTGAGATGACTCATGTCCTCCTCCAAGTTTACTCAGTGCACTGAAGTTCACCTACAGTGGAAGAATCTGTGAGATCTCAAGTCACACACTAACACACAAGCACAAATGTCCTAGAACTCATCTGATATTTCACGTACCCTCTTTCCACACACACACACATAGACTTGCACACCTTGGGAAACTGAGAAAACAGCATTATATAACAAGAACCTGTGGGCCACGATGACATTTGGATCAGAGGGACTCCAGCCAGCCGTACTACCAAGGGGGAATGAATAAATTCCTCGGAACAAGGCCAACAAGACCTACTTACCCACTTGCGTACTCAGTGCATTTAATACATTGAAGAGATTTTCCAAAAATTGCAATAGCGAGCTGTAAATTGGATATTTATTAACAAAACCAGATTTGCATCATGTTTGCAGAGGAGTCAAGTGCAACATGCTGACACAAGATTAGAAGTTTGATTTTAAATTTTTCGTTCCGAATTTAAGTGAATTCCCATCTGAATTAAATGATTTTAACTCCCTGTAAATCTCAGTGTTTCAGCACCATGGGCTGGAGCTGTCCATGGTGCTGAAAGCTACTACGGCTTGGTCAGTGAGAACCAGTGTTGGTAGTACAAAATGAAAGGCAGATTACTGAAAATGCAGTATGATGAGCAGAAGTAAACATCATGACAGTAAATACAAAATTGTTATCCTTCAGATGCCCTCATAGTTTTACTGTAGACTTTTAGCGTGTTGATAATATGCACACTACATTCAGCCTCTTAGGCCTTAGTTGAAGCACCTCAACAAGCTTTACACACCCGGATTGTCCGATTGCTTTGGCCAGGAAGCCAGCTCTAGGAACAGTCCTGGACCTTCTTCTATTTAAGAATTCTGGAAGCCACCGTGCTTCCGTGAACCTTCAGTCCCGCAGAATTTTTTTTTTTATAGCCTTCCCAAGATCTGAGCCTCTCTGAGCTCTGCAGGCAGTTCCTTCCACCTCATGGCTTGTTTTGGTTTTTTTTTCCTCTCTGATATGCATTTCCAGCTGTTAGACCTTATATAGACAGGTGTGTGCCTTTCCAAATCATGTCCAATCACTTGAATTTACCACCACTCCAATCAAGGTGTTGAAACATCTCAGACATGATCAAGAGGAATGGGAGGAACCTGAGCTAAATTTCAAGTGTCTTAGCAGAGGCTTTAAATACCTACGTCAGTGTAAAAAAAAAAAAAATCTTTTTAATAAATTTGCAAACATTTCTAAAATTCTGCTTTCACTTTGTCATTATGTGCACCATACAGAGAAAGTCCAACGTTATTATTTTTGTCATGGTTTTTTGTTTTTCAGGTTCACGTGAATTGCAGTCGGTGCTGTTCTTTCTCCAGTAGAATTAGATTTGGTTTTTATCTTCCATGCTTGCTTTGATTGTTTTTCATTTCGTTTTTACTGATGATTTCCCCTTTGCTTTCATATTTGCGTCTTTGTGAAACGCTCTGTGAATGAACAGAGTTGCAACCAAAGGTGGTGGCTGCTCTGATGTTACTGATTTTCCACAAATCACTCACTCCCTCTGAATATTATTATTTGGTAAAACTTTTTCTTTGAGGTGTTTAGACCTGTGTCAAGAAATAAACTAACCAGGCTGGGAACCAGGCTTGTGACTCACTGCTGAAGAAAATTTTATGTCAAGTTAATTAACTGACATTTAGCACATTTAGAAATGTGAGGTATACAGTATGTTCTTGTGTACCATAAACCAGGTAGTTGACCTATGTCCTGGTGTCCTAGGGGACGTCCACCTGGTTGATGAAATCAGTACTGACCTTCTCCATCCTGACCAGGCCTGTTACTCTAATCAGCCACTCTTCAACTTCATCAAGTCACTTGATTAAATAAGTTATTCCGCACTCATGTCTGTACCCTCAGCTACCTCTCTTTCTGTGTGTGTGTGTGTCTCCCTTTGCTTTTTTTCCCTCATAAAATATATTTTTGTTGAAGACAGGCACGCGCACTCCGTGATATCACAACACACAGGCAAACTTAGTTTCTCTATATTGCTCTTTCGTTGCTACACTCTAAAAATTCAAATTGCTTTATTGGCAAGGCGATAATTAAGTGCATAATTGCCAAAGCAGGTTGTACAAGGAGGTTTACAATTTTACTCACACACATTCTCGAATCTCCTCACCACTGGCTGTGGGCTGACCCTTGACACATGAAGGCACACACATGCACACACAGTCAGAAGCAATTTATCTCCCTCTCAACAAGAAACCAGCCTACTTATTTCTATTAAATCACCAGATTTATTCATTAATGTCAACCCACTCATATTCACCCTTATTCCTGTCCTTTTATTCTTTTTATTTAGTTCTGTCTACTTTTTTCATCCCTTTGTTTGGCTGCCCCCCCACCACACACACACACACACACACACACACACACACACACACACACCCAGACACCCGTTTCCCCAGGCATTTTTCTCTTATTAACACCAGCGATAGCTAGCTGATAACATCATTAGTGAAAGAGAGTGAGAGAGAGAGAGAGTAAGAGATGGATGTTAGATGGTGACCTGAGAGGCTGCGTTAAGAGGACCATCAGGCAGTGAAAAAGATGGCTAATCACTGGGGTCCTCACTCCCACATCACTCTTAAGCTTTGTCTCCATACTACAGACTAAGTATTGCTTTCACACTAGAAACAAGACTAATTTAAGTATTCTCAAAGATGACAGTCTTCACACTATGTTCATTTTTAAGCTTGGTGTCAATGATGTGGTGATAGGGATAATAATGGATAATAACACGTTCTTATATTGTTCTACAACAGAAGGCATGTCTGTGACATTTTCTCCTTTTCTTGTTCAAACTAAATACCAAATGTTAGTTGTATTAAGTATCGGCCGCACACTGGTCTTCCTCAGGGTCAAACAATCAAATACTCAGACAAATGGATTAAAGGAAGTGAACTCACAGGCTAGCAAGTTCCCATTTTCTGCATTAGCTGAGAGAACGAACATGACAAGGATGTAGTTGAATGGCTGGGCGGAGCCTAACAGAGCCGGGAGAGGGAGGGGTGATAGGAGTAGAGTAGATGGATTTTGAGTCACATGCTAGCACTAGTTTGATTTCCAGAACTTGCATATTGTAGCTTTAAGTGCAAGCTTATATCACACTTGTGAGTATTTTCACTGCCACATCCAACACACCCGTACTCCAGATAAACACCGCGTCACAGATGATGGTTGCGAAAACGTGTAATGCGTATAATTATTCTGTTATTTACAAGCTACATAAAGAAAACTAAAGAAAAAATGTAGAACAATAAATGTACAATTCAAGTAAAAAAAAAAAAAGTCATACTAAAACACATAGCATTAATGTTGGAGTTCAGAGTGGTGTATTGCATTTTCATTTCACTTCTAGACTTTAAATTAAAAAGAAATATGTAATAAAAAAAACCTTTTGCATTTTTTAAATAATTAATAACCCTAGCTTGTCGTGCTATTTAATTGCCTTGGCGAGACAAGTACGGAGACTGTTATTAGACTTACATAATTGGTGGCCATGCTTACATAGGTAAGATGGAGCATGAATGAAGTGGAAATTTGGACGTATCATCATCTTTTAAGGCATTTTCCCACTCTGCACAGACCTGATGTTCAGTTGAATTTGAGTTTCATGAACTGTAGTTTAGACCAGGTGGGTCTGTGGAAAAAAACTGAGAGAAATGAAAGTGAAAAGTATCGTTGTATTTAATGCGTTTGTATAGATAAAGGAGAGTACTTGACAGAATGTAAAGCATGAAGCAAGGATATATGTTTAATATATGTTTAACTTTTGTAAATAAATAGTTAAAATGTTTGCAGTTAAACATTCTATATGATAAATATGCAGACAATATTAGATTAAAATAACACAATCCACAAAACATGAAGCCGCGTATGATGAATAACACACAAACTATTAAAGCAGTTTAACATCTTCCATTCTCACTGCAATATCTTATTTTGTTTTATTTATGTATTTATTTATTTGAATGTGATGACATAATAGATAATATAAGAATAAAAAAAAACCCACTAAACTTCATCAGTAAAAAAAAAAATAAATACATTTTTACACATCTTAACACACAACACGGACTACTGGCACAGTGGAATCCATGGACCAAGCAGAGATGAGCTACTACTGTGATCCCTGACAGTCTGCTGGCCTGAGCTTCAACTTCATCTCTGCTGACTTTTTTTAAACCGTTGACACTTCAAAGGGACCATCCTAACATTAGCTGTGAAGATAACAATGTAACATCACTGCACATAACAGATCCTGACAGACGATTTCCCACTAATTAAAGCCAACACGAGAGACAGCTGACGTAAGACACCATGTCAAAGTAAAGGATAGTCCTATAGCTGAAGTCAAAAACAAGGGAGAGAGAGAGAGACAGTAAAAAGGACGGGCTGCTTCTTGACATTTTACTGTTTATCTTGTCATGCAGGAGGATAAGGTGATAAACTGGTCTGACCGTGGCTGGTTAAAATAACATCTTCATTAGGCTTAGTTTGAAGGAAATAAAAATAAAATGACAGATGAGGTTCTAAAAAGAGAGGAGGAGGAGAGAGAAATTAAAATGTCGTACCTTCACGTCATGAAGACCATATGGGATGAAGAGACAGACATCACCAAGGATCTAGTGTAGAGTTTCCTATTTCTTACTCTCTTGATCTTCTCTCTTTCTGCTCCCCATTTTCTGACTGCATGTTTTTTTTCTCCTTTTTTATCTCTACCTACCCTATCTGTCTGTTTTTGAGGTCACTAGTTGAGGATTTTCTGCTGTCATTGTCCTCTTTTTTCATACACCTTTTTGTCTCTTCATGAACAAATGCATTCATTTCCTCCTTTTGTGCAGTGCCTGCTCGTCAGAATCCAAAGAACACCTTCTGTAGGACAAAGAGCAGCTTGTAAAAGTATACAAGTATTTACTGCAAATCTGAATTTCTTTTCAGCATTTTAGCATTGCGTCCACAGATCTTGAGAATCCACATTTCGTCAGCTCTTTCTTTTGAGGCAGATGTTTAGTGTGGTCTGGTGAAAGAAACCATTTTAAGTCAGGACTTGAAAAGCTTGGCAAAACACTTGTACTTTGCAAATACTTTAATACTAGTTTAGGAAAATTAGTCCTTTTCTAGACAGCTGTGTTAATATGGGTCTGAAATTGTGTTCCATTGTGTTTTTAGGACTTGAGTGGCGGCAGTAGCAGCTATCAAACAGATTTATTTGCCACCGAAGAGATAATCTTGAACAGAATTGCAATTATTAGCATGGTGCTTGAGTGTGTCTGTCTGAGACAAAGCAAGTGTAGTTGCCTTCTGTAATATGTGTCAAATATTTTGTTTTGACTTTTGTCCTCGATTTCTGCTTCTCATTCCTTCTTTCTGTTTCGTTGTTTCATTTGCAGGCAGGCGAATGAGGAGTACCAAGTCCTGGCAAACTCGTGGCGCTACTCTTCTGCATTTTCCAACAAGCTGTTCTTCACGGTGGTGGACTACGATGAGGGAGCTGATGTTTTCCAACAGGTAGCTACTTATTTAGTGTATTGTCAATCCATCAATAAGTATTCACGCAAACCTAATGCAAGTTAAATCTTTCGTACCTTCTCTTTTCTTCCTCCACTCCATCTCCTCCTCATCCCTCTGCGCATAACACCTCTCTGACTTTATATTGCTGCCTCATCATCACCCAGCTCATGACTTTAATGAAACACATTCACACAATAGTGTGAAATCCACAAAAAAACACCACTAGCCATTGTTGCTACTGCAATAGCAAGGTTTTTTTTCTTGTGACAACTTATATGACAAAGATAAGTACTCGAAAAACAAATTAGCAGATGTAGGGTCAGCTTTATCATAAGACCCAAAAGAATGCTGAAGATAATTTTCTCCGCTAAATTGATCGCTGTGAAAAAGTAGCTGCCTGTTTTTTAAAGAAAAAAACTCATTTTCAAAGGAAGGTGTCCTGGGGCAGAGATTCTGGGCTAATATCAATCATTTGCAAATAAGCCTTTTCTTTTCCTTCATCAGTCCCTATCCTCTTTTCCGCTGTGGTCAGCCATTGTTTCACACAGACCCTCTGCTGCCACATATGGCCTCCAGTCCTTCCTTCTTCTCCATCATAATCACTGCCAACGTTTTCTTCTCATCCTGTTCTGTTCAGCAGTTCTTCTCCTTTCTGCTATTCGTTCTCTCCTTCTTTCCATCTTCCCTCCCTTCCTTCCTTTGTTCCATCAACCCACAAGCTGATTTCCGTTAGTGAGGGGCTGCCTCAGAACTACTTGCAGTTCAGCCACCAGCCTTACAGAAAACCTTCAAGAAAAAGACAAAAAGTACACACACAAGAAAGACATAATGTCACGCACAGTCTGCATTAGCAGAAAGGCATTCAGACATGTACGTAATGACATGGACAGACTCGGGTATTTATATACATTGCAGTAGAACACAGTGTAATACATGGACACACACATACACACAAGCACAGGGGCGCACCTATTTAGACGGACAAGAAAGCGAGCATACAAGCAAAAGGCTTGTAAACACATGCAACCAACACACACCTTTCTCAAGAAGTGACACTGATGGGTTGTGTATGTCAGGCAGGTAGCTCTTTTCATTCCACTCACACAAGAAAACCTCACATCATGTTCATCCCTGTTTTCCTTTCCTTTTCATTTGAATTGATTGACCATGTGAAAGGAATAACCACAAGTGTGTGAAATAGGCAGAAGACTGGTCTTTAAAATGCCCTGATAATTTACCTCTAATGGTCTGAAAGAAATGGTACTACTTTTCCTTTATTTAAAATTTTCTTTCATATTTCTACTCTGTTTTGTTTTGGGGTTTTTTATATTTTGCCAACTGAAGTGGGGCAGCAACAAATGATTGTTGTCATTAACGGTAAAATGATGTTTATTTTCTTATCGTTTGGTCCACAAAATGCTAGAAAATGGTGAAAAATGCCTCTCACAAGTTTCTAGAAGTCACAATGTCATGATGGTTTTGTCCAATCACTGTTCAAAGCCTCAAAGACATTCAGTTTGCTTTCATAATAGACTAGAAAAATTATTAATTATTTACATTTGAGCTGGAACAAACAGATTTTTTTTTTTAATTGCCTAAAAAATTACTTAAACTGTTAAAATAGGTGGCAATTCATTTTCATTTTTGGCTTTCTGGTCAGGTTGTATTCCGTCTTCATGCCAAGCAAATTTCAGAGGCAGCACCATTACTTTTAGTGTCCATGGAAAGATTCAAGTGAACTTTAGCAATTGTAGGTTTGGTGTAGGAAATGTTAACTGATGCAAAGACACATCTGTGAGTCTCTGGCCTCAACATAATCATAGGGTCCACCAGCTTGTCTGCAATCAGAGCTGCCCCTGACCAGTTCGGTGCCCTAGGCAAGATTTTAGCTGGTGCCGCTTGCATCGCTGCCAATTCCACCACCAATCACTGTGTTCATACACTCACACAAAGACTGCATAGCTTCATGTCTTTGAGATTTTATTTATTTTAGAAAGAAAAACAAACCCGGCAAAATAAAAATAGTATTAAAGAAACAAGTGACATGAGACTAATTATGAATACAATATAAATAAGCCCAAAATACATTTAAAAAAAAAAGCTGAGTATTGCACAAAAAAAACTATATTACAGAAGTCTTGTACAAAAGTAATGTATTCCATTATCACAAGTCAGCTGTTGAGTGACCACATGATTTATACCAGTGATGGAAAGTCACACAGAGACATTCTTCCACCTTAGCAGATCTCATGTATGTTTTGTCAATAAATTTGAGCTTAGAGAAGATCCTTTCAATATCCGCCACTGTAACAGAAATATGCAGGAAGGCCGAGAGTTCCATGTTTGGATTTTGGTGGCAAATGTGGCCAATTTTTGCACAGCAAGTTACCTGCCATCACTATCTGGCTGTCTGTCATAGGGTGGAGCAGTTCTGAGGGTTAGACAGTGCTCTAGCCACTCTCCTTTTGACATGTTGAGGAAGTTGAGAAGCACTCCAAATTTGTCATTCAAGCTCTCATCAAGTGCAGGGAGGGCTGTATCCACTACCACATCAAAAAAATTGGGTTTCCAGTTTTTTTGGGTTTTTTTTTTTGGAAGAGCATCACCAAAAGGCTCATCTGGATCTGGTTCAAGGCCGTTTTTTTGTTTTTTTTTTACTACAGCCTCCGTGTTTATCTCCTCGCGCATTTCCTTTACACTTGCAGAAAGTGCATTGTTTCTATAGCAGGTGAGGGAATCTGATTTTCTTTAGCAAGTCGGCAGCTACATGTAGCTGCATGGAGGCTAACTGTCTTGTTGGAGGATGTTTGACAATTTTACTTTGCAAATAGAAAAGCGGTAGGATCCAATCTCCTCAGCCAGGGACTGGGCTTTAACTTTCTCCATGGGGTCTGCAGTAGTTTCCCTTCATCTCCAGGAGAGCCTCTCTGACTTGCCCAGTCTGGTGCCTTACTGCCTGAATGCTTTTTATCCTGATTTCCCACCTGGTCTCTGAGCACGATTTCAGGGTTGTTTTTGACATGTTTTAGGAGAATATCCTATCAATGGGGAGAGGCTGAGAAGAGTTTGAATAATTCCATTAAATATCCAAAGTATCCAGTGGCACCTAGTGGGCTCTTAGCAACATCAGATATCACCAGTATTTAAAATGTGTGCACCACATGGGACAAGAAGACACTCCTGAGTGCTGCTGAAGCAGCTTATCCTGAACGCCTTTATTCTTTCCCCTCATGCAGGTGTCGTTGTCATAGGACTGTCCTCTGCAGTCCTCAAAGGGGATGTTAAGCTTCTCCAGCCTTTTGAGAGATGACAGACTTTCCCCTGTTGACTCATCTGCCACAGGAAAGCCCATGAGATGTCCTTTAATTTGTGGTCTGTCTTCCAGTAACACAAACCTGACAAAGCGTTGTACCTGTATGACTTAGATCAGGGGTGCAGTCTGAAATAATGGAGAAATGTTTTAATCTCTTCCACCATTTTTATTCTGTATTTCTGCCCATGTGGAGTCTGTCAACCATGTGTAGCGAGTGCAATCTCTTGCTTAACTGTTGTTAGCCCCTTTTGAAAGACGAACGTCCAGTTCCTTCCAAGTTGCCATCTGTGTGTTGTTCTCCTGGCTATCCTCCTTCTTTTTTCCAATCCCTTCGTCTGTTTCGACTCAATTTGAAATCTCTCAGAGAAAACATTTTGCAGTAGAAGCATTTCAAGCATTAGCAAGTTTCTTTTGATTTTTGATCTTTTTTTCTCTTCACTTGACTAAGTCTCTGTTGAAATAGTCTTTTTGTTTCAGAAACAGAGACCGTTTTTGATTTGATGCAGTCATCTGAGAGGAAACTCGGTTCTTACCTTATCAGTTCAAACAGATGGCAGGTCAGTAGAGTTTATTGGTGCAGCCTTTCTGTAGATTTCTGATGCTGCATCATTGGGATGTGCTGAGGTGGAGGGGACAGGTGCACTAGGCGCTGCATTGCTGGGAACAGGAGCTCTTGACACGGCATCACTGGAAGGTGCTAAGGTGGTGAGGATGTATGCAGGTGGCCCAGGATTTGCAGGTGTGGGATTAAAATATTTCAAAAGCACACACATGTACTGAGAGTTACATTATAACAAAGCTGCTGATGGTGGAATCCAGCCAACTCTTACCAGCGAAACCAAAACAAAAGCAATGAGTGGGCTCCCCCACAAACTGGAAACAGACAAAAAAAAAAGTCCGCTCTGACATTTTGTCACCAGAAAACTTTGTTCCTCTGTGTTGATCTCTGGCGGAGGACTGATGAGTAGGTTAAAAACTCTTGAACACAGGCAGCTTTCTGCAAGCCTCTTTAACTGAAGACAGAAAAAGATATAGTATATGGAGGTAAATTCCCTGTTGTCCTTTGTTATTCCACACTTTGTACTCTTAGAACTTTAAATAGCTATGCTCAGTTAAAAATAGTCAGGTATTTGATATTGAATAGTCTTCAATATGTCTTCTTTTCTTCCTCTTTTTTTCCCCAACTTGCTATTCTGCTAGCCATGATTTCTTTTCCTCTATTTCTTCAGTTGCTCATTTTTACTCTCTGGCTTTCTTGCAACTCCCTTCGTACTTTTTCTTAAAGTTATGTGATTTTCATGACTCTATTGACATCTGTTCTTGTCATTAAAAAGTGCTATTGAAATATAAATAAGCGTTATTTACATCCACAGCCTTTTGCTCTTTTTTTCTCTCAGTTTATGTGTGTTGGTATGTCCATGTACAAAGGCATGAGTATGTATGTTTACATATTCTTACATTTGTATGCATATGTATGCATGCACACATGCCTCTAATCCATTATTCACCTTAATCACTTAAAAATGGATGGCTAGAGAAATAAGCTGCATAGCAACTCCACTCTCTGCACTCATTTCTGTCTTTCTTCATTTTCTCTGCTCATTTCCTTCCTATTTCCCTCCTTTCTATTTTTCTCCAGGTGTCGTGGGTAAAACAGGAAAGAGTAAACCAGTTGACTTTGTTGTTGTTGATAATTGTGGGGAGTCCTGGGATTTGGAGTTAAATAGGTGTGAAACATGGAAGCAGGGAGAAAGGAAGGAAGAGGGAGATGAAAGATGGGTGCAGATATAGAGAAAAATAATCAACCACCTCATTTGAAATTCCCGTTTTACTCAGTTGTCTGTATATAACTGTATGTGTGTGTGTGTGTGTTTGTGTGGACAGACAGAAAGCAGAGCAATGCATTTATCCAGATGAATATGTTTATGCAAAGATAGAATTATTGGACATGTCCTCACTATCCAGTTATTAGCTGTGATAGCCAGCACAAACCCACTTACTGTCTTGTAATTAGATCAGTACACACGCGCATACACATGGAAATACAATACACTGGTGTAGTGTCTTATATCTAATGATCTTTGAGGGTTATATTTCTGTCATCGCTCCTGTGCCAAGTCATTTAGTATTGAGTATCTGCCCCATACAAAATCCTGACCTGATTTTTATATTTTCTTACAAGGTATAGCTGCACAGTGCAACTGCAAAGCCAATCAAATTTGGATAGGTTATTTTGACAACTGAATAGCTCTCCATAAAATAAAATAATCTCTATGACAACTCTTCTTTATTGGTTTTCTATAATATCCTAGAGTTTTATATTATTTAGTATAATGTACGTGAGAAGTGTTGTGGCTAGAAGGACCAACAGGAACAAAATATTGAAGTTTTCAGCCAACTGCAGCACTTTAGAGGCACGGTGCACCAGCGCAATGCCACCGATACAGAAGCAGAGTGAGCTTTTGCAGCCACTTTGGGGATCACGCACTCACAAAGGTGTGTGTGTGTTGGGAATGGGTTCTCAGTGGCACACCATAGCAATACGTACTGTGTCAACATTTATGTCACAGCAGTGATATACTTTTGTTTTTTTGGAGCAATAGCTGGCTGCTGAATTTTACAGCAAGTTATGAAAATTTAAACATGACTGTGTTTGGTGGGCAAAAAGACAGTTACATTATTCAAACTGAAAAGTAATAAAGACATGATTTACTTTTATAATAAACTGGTTTTTAATGCAGAAAGGGAAAAAAATCAAAATATAACGGAAATTCTTATATACAGGCACCATGTGCATGGAAAAATGCAAAAAAAAAACCAAAAACACAAAGCTCAGAGGATGTTAGCCATCGCCGACCCTCTTACATATAAAGTTACATATAATATGTTTGACAAGTCAGTGATGACATTAACATGACATCCCCATCCTCATTTTCCCCCTTTTTCTCCAGCTGAACATGAACAGCGCTCCAACCTTCATGCATTTTCCAGCTAAGGGAAAACCAAAGAGGGCTGATACGTTTGACCTGCAAAGGATTGGCTTCGCTTCAGAGCAGCTGGCCAAGTGGATTGCAGACCGCACAGATGTTCAGGTACAACATACACAGATGTGTTTATATATATATCTATATGTCTATATATATATATAGCTAGATCATTTCCTTGTTAGTGGTATACATAATTTGTTTAAGGACTTTCTGTAGTTCTGTTTGCTTGGTGCAGGCCAAAGAAATGAAGTAAACATGAAGTCATAATGACTTCATGTATATTTATGTTCTCTGATTGTTATCAGTCGAGATTAAAACTCAACCTCATGTTATGAATACTGATGACCAGGTAGAAACAGGACAAAAAAGAGGGCGTCTTGTACCATAATCTAAGGGAAGCGTTAATTACTGTGCATTTCCTACGCTTTGGTCACTTTGTAATGATAACTACAAAAACACACGGAGTAGGACACAAGCACAACACACCTCTGTTTTAAAGGAGGAGTAAACAATAAGAGAGAAAGACCAAAGAGATCAATTAATCAAATAAAAGCAAAGCAAATCAGTGGATTACCCTTTTAACAAACCCACCAAAAACAGGAAAGTTTTGGTCAGTGGTCAAATTAGGTGTGAAAGCACGTTTAGTCTTTGCAGCAGCAGATGTAGTGTTGACAGTGTTGTAGCCTTTCAAGCTTCAAGGAACAGGGTGTTACACCTGTACATGGGTGTTAGATGCACTTCATTGGAGGCATTTAAGTTGTTGGCTCCTGGGAGATCAAACCTTCGACCGTCAGGCCACATTTCCCGAACCTGTCAGCCAAATATAGTCCAAGCATCTCGCTGACTTCATGTTGATGTATCTGGATTCTAAAGGTTGTCTTTCACTTACACTTAAGTGCTAGCTTTCAGGCACTTCAGTGTGACTTTACCACATGATTAAAGAGGAGAGCAGAAAAGGAAAAAAGAAATATATGATAAAAAAGTGGTGAGATGCATACATTTGTATGAGGGACGAACTCCAATTAAAGTCAGTAAGAGGTCTGTGTTTAGATTTAGTATCGCTATTGCGTGAAAAAATGACAATAATGATAGATGGTGAAGGTGGAGGAGCTAGTACTGACTGAGCTCTCTCTGTTCTTTTTTGTTCTGTTGCATAATATTCAGCTCTACCAAAATAAAACTCAGAATCTCTCAATGTAGTATGAGCCACGTCATTTTTTTAGGGCATGCAGGGTGTTAAAACACTAGTTTACATACACTGTCGTACAAATTATTAGAACTTACTCTGTCTTTTGTGCTTTCTTCGGCTACGATGAAAACATAAAATTTACTAAATGTGGACAGTACTGTTTTTGATTAATTAAAAAAGTGTTTTCCCATGTCGTACAAAAGAATTTAAAATTAAATCTATAGCAAAAAATAGGGAGAGAAAAGCAGTCTGACTGCTTTGTGACACCAGTGTGTATACTGCAAATCTGGAAGAGCTGCATCTCTCTCATTTGTTTCTCAAACACATGCATATTCGATAATAGGCGAGGCTGCAAACTCATACAGAATGTGGCGTAGCTTTAGAATAAATCTCTTTCCCTCTTCCTCCCTGAATTATGCATACTTTTAATCCAATAACACATAGCTGCAGCAGATGGTAGGCACATTTTCGATGGTGACATAATCACTGTTGGTGACACATATGTGCTCTGTCTTTGGGAACATTTTACCCTTGACGCTATAGCAGATGCAGTATCTTGTCAGTATAGCTTTAAAACCGGCTGACACTAGTCAGAATGCAAATGCAACACAATGACATTGTGAATATGCTAATTATCGTATTACATCATCTAGCGACAATTAGGAACTTTTCAAATAGGTGTTAGCTACTTCCCAATTAAGTTTCGAACGCTGGTTTGAAGCTTTAAACTGAAATGCTGCATTCTCTCCACCCTCAACTACTTTTGTTTCTTGTTTAATATCTGTTAAACATCTAAGCTCAAATGTTCACTTTGTAGCTTTTGGAGCTTTCAAGCAGTAAGTACACCTTTAAGCTTTGAGTCTTTTTTTTGTTTGTTTGTTTGTTTTGGTTGGACATCTTGTTCTCAAAGGTCAAACGTGAACTTCCGTGCTCATATCTGTTGTGATTTTACTTAATCATTTTAGACTTAAGGTTTTTCTGAAGGAAATTTCTCCTCCTCAATCCATAAATTATACATTCAGACTACACCAAGATTATTCATCCGAAGGTTTAAAAACTTGCTGGGTTCCATCCCTGCAACCCTGAACAGCATAAATAGATATAAAAAATGAACAGGTTATTTTCTTATTTTTATTCAGTTATCATCAAGCCAAAAAAACTAAAAAACATTTATCTTGGTTCAAATTGGGAGAAAGACTGAAGGCCATTTATTCATAATATTCATCATACTGACATAATAAATCAGTATATCTATACATTTATACAGTTAGTGAAAAATGTAAAAGTTATAGGTATATGTAAAAGTTAAAAGGCATTCATCTCTCTCTCTCTCTCTCTCTCTCTCTCTCTCTCTCTCTCTCTCTCTCTCCCTCCAGATCCGTGTCTTCCGTCCTCCTAATTATTCTGGGACTATTGCTTTGGCTCTGTTAGTTTCTCTGGTTGGAGGACTGCTGTATCTGAGGAGGAACAACTTGGAATTCATATACAACAAGACTGGATGGGCCATGGCTGCACTGGTATCACACACACAGACACAGACAAAGACACACACACACACACACACTCCAGGTTTAATGGCAGAAGCTTTTAATACACTGGGTTAGAAGTTAAATATATACTCTGCCAAAAATATACACCTTCACATGCCAGGGACTTAAGTCAGGTGAATTTGCACTGGAAACAAGTTGAATGGAGTAACCTCACCTCATTAGTAGGGATTTCTGCATGTTTTAACAAAGATTTAGATTTTAATGTGTCAGAGTCAATTGTTGAGATGGATACATTTCTGTCATATTCAGTAATATGACATTTAATTCACATTTTTTCCTGTTTGCCTTTGTCACTCTTTCTTTTTCTCTCTGTTTCTCTGTGATAGTGTGTTGTTTTTGCGATGACATCTGGTCAGATGTGGAATCACATCAGAGGTCCTCCCTACGCCCACAAAAACCCCCAGAATGGACAAGTGGTATTAGTCCCATTATTTATTTCCTCTTTATATATCAAACCATTCATCCATCTATCCATTTTTTTCTGCTTTCCTCTTTCTGTTCTACTTCTGTCCTTTAATTCAACCTTCTATTTCTTTTTTACCTCCTCTCTTCTTTCATTCAATGTCATCCACCTTTTTTCTATCATCAGTTTTTTTTTTGCAACTTGTATATGTGTTTTCAGGGAAAAAAAAAAAAATTATGGTTAAGGTTAATCTGTTTTACAGTGTGGTGAGTGAGACTGTATCAGATCAGTGAAAGGAACATCTGTAAGGCTGTTGGCCCCGAGTGAAATATGCTCTGTACCATTACCACCTGCTAACAGGTCAGCACTGGGACAGAGTGTGTGTATGTGTATGTTACTGGACAGCTGGGAGCAGTCATTGTGTATTTATATCACCCTAGAGACATGTCATCTTGGGCCTAGCAGAGAGAGAGAGAGGAGGCAGAGAAAGGAACTGTCTTTCTTTCTTTCTGTCTTACTTTCTTTCTCTATCTACTTTTGCTTATCTGCCTGATCTCTCATGTTTTATACAGTTACTTTGTGTTTTTGGACAATTGCCACATGCTGCCAGTATGTGTGCAAACACACACACACACACAGCGTTTGCAGATATAGTTTTGCTGGTCATCATTTAAGTTTGTTCACTCGAGCGTGAAATTAAAATAAAAATATGAGAAATCCTAGAAAATTAGGGAGGAGGGAGAGAATGGGAGGCAAAGAGTGAGAAAGGTAGAAGCACAGAAGAGAGAGACGAAGTGAGGGAAGGAAGAAGAAAATTTACCTTAAAAAACGTGATTATGTGTCTACGGTTTTATGTTGTCTTATATGTGCCTTGTGTGCACACATGAATCCTTTCACAGTGAGTGATGCATGGGGTCACTTTCTCATTCGCTCTTTGAGTCATCTCTGTCCTCATACCATGTTACACTCTTCATATAAGAAAGAAGTACAGTCCACTAGTCTCCCTGATGCTGCTGTCCTCTCTTCCTCTCTTGGCCTTGCCATTTTATGAAGTGAGCAGGGCGATGATGGCAACATTAAAGCTTTGACATACTCAGCTGTTGAAACTGCATTTTAAATAAAGACAGAAATTAATTCCCAAAGTGTAGGGAGCAATAGCCATAGGCATCTGATTCAAATGCAAAGGTGAGCAGGTCATAAAAGATTTATTACCGAGCGTGCAGAAAACAAATTATGCCAGTTAGGGGCAGCAAGGCTGAAGAGCTGGAGGGAGGCCCACTGTGTGCCCCACTGAAGTTGGGAAACTGCTAGTTGACCTAGCAAGTTGAGAATTCATGGTCTGGGATTTTTCAAACCACAAACTTTTGAAACAAATCAAAAGAAAAGCAAAAGGGTGTGTGATTGTGTACGTGAACTTACAAGGTGGTGTTGATAAGTTCGTGGCCTTAGGTAGAAAGAGCCATACAGCTCTTATTACATGCACTTTCAATTCAACTATGAGTAATAATGCAGATAGTTTGAAGTTATTTACTTTTGTTGTGTTTCTATTTTGGGTAAATTAAAATTGCAAGTCACCACTGTCTGAGAAAATGGACAACATCAGCCTTTGTGAAGTCATCTGCCACCTTGATCTCAGGGGCTTATAACCCATCGAGGTCCACGAGGACATGGCGACAACACTAAAGGAGGATTCCCCTTCTTATAGCATAGTGCAGAACTGCTGAATTCAAATGTGGTAGAGAGAGCCTGGAAGATGACTCCCATCGTGGAAGGCCAGTGACTGGCCTTCCACAAAGCAGACCAGTAACAAGATCCATGACTTGATCTTGACAGAATGAGGAACAACATAATGGTCCACAGGATATCTCCCAGCAACATGTCCATGCAGTTGTCCACAACGAGCTCCAAATGACCAAGGTGTCAACTTGCTGGATCTCAAAACTGGACAGTCTTGCCAATTTTGAGGCAGATCCTGAGAGATTTTCTAGCACTTTGTAACCATGGATGAGACTTGGGTCCACCACTTTCAGCTAGAGACGAAGAGAGCCAAATTGGTGAGATCCACAGGCAAGGTGAAGGGTCAGTGTTGGGAGAAGAAGATTTGGTGTGGAAAGCTGAAAAGAGGAGTTCTCTTACCTCCAGATCAGTGCTCTAGCCAACACGTCCACAGTTCTGTTTCCAGGAATGTGAACTACTATCTCTTCCCCAAGATGACGAAGAAGCTCACTAGTTGCTGCTGTGGACCACTTTCTGGAGGTCGAAGACACCAACCCCTACAAAGAAGGGATCTGTATGCTCCACAACCACTGGACTAAATGTATAAATGTAGGAGCGGACTATACTGAAAACTAAATGTACTACGTTTTCTAAAATTTACTCTTCTACCTTAGGCCATGAATTTATCAATCACCCCTCATATTATGTGACATTATATTATTGAGGGCTGGCTCTATTATGCCGTAACTTCCAGTGCAGGCCCAGCCTCCTAGGCCTCATTTCATAATCTTAATCATTCCTCTTTAACAGCAGTAGCCTCACTGATAACCCCAGTGACATACAGTACATGCTTTAACCCAACCACATTTTCTTGAGCTTCCAGGCCAGATTTCTGTTTTGCAGCCACTCAACCAAAATAGCAGCAGGGATAGCTACATTAGATCCTGTGTAAATGGCCTTCATCTCCTTCTTATTTCCTCCTTCCCTTCGCACCGTTTCCACCTTCATCCTCCCCCCATGCTCTCTTTAAATCCCTCTTTTCCACCGTCTGTCCTCTGACAGTGAATGGCTTCAACTGGGCAGACGATATTGAAAAGATACCTGTCTTATCTTTCCTTTTTTCCTTCCCTCCTCTTTTTATGTTACTTCCTCTCACCTCCCTCTCTAATCTCCCACTCTCCTCTCTCTCCCCAGACACTGTAATTCCTTTAAAATGATGAGTGAGCATGGCCAGGTAGACTATATTGAAAGGATTTGTCAACTGACGAATGACACGACCAAGCAGATGAAATTGTAGTGAGCGTCTCACTGTGCAGCCAAGAAAAAAACTGCTAGCTCATTTTTACTCAGACACACATACACACAAAATAGGAGATAGACATAGTTGTGCTTTAACAAACATATACCCACACTATGACAGGCACACATATGGACCATACCCAAACCCATGTACATATGTACTACTACTACACACAAAATACTAAACACAGTCACATACATAATAAAAGAAAAAATAGTGATGTAGAGAACATCAGCCTGGAAAGAAAGGAGATCTCAGGCGAGAGACTCAGAATATGTATTCTAACATCAGCGCTGGGGAGTCCCTTGGCCAGAGCTTCTCTCTTGGATTTTATTATGAACAACCATTTCCTTATTTCCACACTATTGGCTGATGACATCTCCATATTTCCAGCTGATTTCACATGATTGGTTGATGGCTTTTGGCAGCGGTTAGCAGTAGCCCTTTCTACATTACTGCTAACCTTTCATATTTTAAAGAAACACTGCTGTCACTTTTATTGGTTCTCTGCAAATAGTTGACTTTTAGCTTGCAAACCTGCAAACCTCTGTGTGCGTGTGCCTGTCTTTGTGTACACATTTGATTGAGTTAGAGAACGCTTGTGTGTTTATCTGTGTGTTTTGAGCCGATATGGAGTGAATTGAACAGTGTAGTGAAGCAGTGAAATAAATTGTCCTTTTGGCTGGATATTTGTTCAGACCAAAAGACACTGACCATTCCTCTCTGTCTCTACACTCAGCCACTCACACCCCCACACACTCACAGCCACACACAAAGTGATTGGAACCATTGTTTTTAGAAAACTGTAATTACAACTGTATATTAAACACATATTTCCTCGAGGCAAGAGAGAAAGAATACAGAGAGAGAGGACTGGTGTAAAAGAGAATAATAGGAGAAGAGTAGTAACAAAATGCAAACCATATACAGTGTGGTCGAAAAGTCTGCTACTACTCAAGATACCTCTATTTTGCATTTGTTTCAAATGTAATAATAGTGTTTTTGCATTATTCAATGCTCTGATGGCAGCATGTGAACTGGCATGGACCCATGTAGGCTTGGTTTTCTCAGTTCTTAACTTCTCCAATAAATGTTCAGGTGACTGTGGAGGAAAGTGTATGACAGTCAGGTGTTCTTGCAAATTGTGAGCTGTGTTTATGGTCAATATTCTGGTGGAGAATGATTCCTTCTCCACAAAGATGCAAACCAGAGGATGTAGCATGTCTCTGAAGAATGGAGTGGTACTTCTCCATGGTCAGGGTGTAGTCAGTTCTATGCAGGTGTCCAAATCTAGAGGAGGCAAAGCACCCTCAGTCTTGAATATTCCCACCACCATGTTTCACTGTTGGTATCACTCTGCGGTATCATTTCCTCTCCTGTTTACCTCCTTACATGCACCCTTCTGTTCATCGGGATGAAATATTTGGCTCTAGGAGTTTTGTAATGTAGTGACTACTCGCAGGGCTGGCTGATAAACTGTTGGAGCTAGCAAGGTAATGGCTAACATGCTAGCCAGACAGGCTCTCTGAGCTAGCAAGCCTGCTGACTTTCCACTTAATAAGCTTGTTAGCTCAGTTGCTAGTGCACAATAAGTTTGTAGCCTTTAGTGAAAAGACATATTTCTGCCACTGACTCCTGTCTTGTGACTGACTGTGTACCATTCCACTTTTGTGGAAAAGTTTTTTCTCCAACAGAGAAGGTGAAATGAAAGTGGGATGATCCAGCACAGCCAATTAGCTACATTAGCTTCCTCTGTCGTGGACTCTAGCTCTCCATTTCCTCAAAGGTCAGCACCATCAAGACGGCTTGTTATTGATCAGTGGGGCAAATTTGTGGGTGCATGGATGTATTTTGAAGCGAATCCACCAATCGTGCCAGTCCTACAGCAGTTAATAGATTTCACTGCAGAATTTTTCATTTTTAAATGAATGTGTGCGTGTGTGTGTGTGTGTGTGTGTGTGTGTGTGTGTGTGTGTGTGTGTGTGTGTGTTCTTTCTTTTTTTTTTTTTTTTTCCACAGTTCAATCCCACCGGATGAAATCCCCCACATATCCCACAAAACCAGTATACATATAAAACTTTGGAGGAGATGAGAAGTCACCTCATTTTACTGACTGACATGTTTTCAAAAAAACAAAACGGGTTTTAAATGGCTTTAATGGACTCTTGGGTAATTAAACTGAACTCTCCATGGAGTGCGTAAACATTGAACTGCATAAACAGTGAGTAGATAATGAAATTTTAAAGCATCACCTGAATCCCTAAAACCGACTACCATATTTGTTCAAATGAAGGCCCATAGTCCCTCTGCTGTTCTGGATAAATCATCTCCATATGCTCTCAGATCTCATTAGTAAGACATTAAATCACTGATGTGTTGCACCATATTTCTGTTTTAACTAAGAGATATTTAAATTTCAATATTCTAGCTATCAATCAAAAAACTATTTATTGCTTTTATCCCCAGTCTATAGTTATCATCAGCTTAATTTCTGTTGACTCATGACTGAGCTTTATCATGCTTCAGTACAGGTTGTGTGTTCATTTCAGTTTACAGGTCTGATTCAGTCTAGTTGAGTCATCCTGCAAACATTTGTCCCTCTCCCTTGTTTTCTTCTGTCACGCTCTTGCTCTCATTTTATGTTTTAAGTATTTGGCTGACAGCAGGGTTTTCTATAGGTTTAGGGCTTAGGTGCTGGTTATGGGTAGTGGTGGTGGCGGTGTGGGGGGAGGAAATTTCAAGTTGTTTTTACCATATTTGTTAAAGAAAGCTGGCAACACGTACTGTACTTATTGTCAGAAGGCTGTTCATTTCAATAACGTGTTGAAATACACATGTATTAATGCTCAGTTGAGTTCAGCTTCCCAGGAGAGCACACATCAAGCAGATTTCTGTCAGCTGACCAATCACAAGAGCAGCGAGACCTGTCATGTCCCATAGCAAAGTCGGAATTGGAAGAGGTAGTGGTGAGTGGTGAAGAAACTTATGTTTGACTGAGAGCACAGTGAAATATCTCACATAATAATCACCAGTATTCACTTGTGGAGTAAAAATTTGACAGGTCCAAAGAGTTTCTGGTTGGTGTTTGTGTGTGTTTACTCTCAAAGCTAGCCTGTTGCCTAACGTCAACTCTAGGTTAGTGTAAATTATGGTAACATAAAACGCTCTCAGCTGCATTTTGGAACAGCTGTTTCCATCAGAAAAAGACGTTGCATGTGAACACAGCCTAACTTAGCTACTTTAGTATCTATGGTTTGATAGCTAACATTAGTCTAGTTTAGTTTTTTTATCTGACAATTTCTTTAGCTGTAAAATTGCATTGCTACATTAGTTATATCTTCTTTCTGTCTGCTTTGAAGTTGTTAACACCCACAAGAATTACTCCCTAACCAAAAAAGTTCATACTTCATTTATTCCTTGTTGAGGCTTACCTTATTGATGACTTGCAGATTGCTTACTCGAGTAGATCACATAGACGTTCGTCTGAATGTTGATTGGCAGGTCATGCCTGCTGCCATCTTACCTTTCAGTTTGAGATCAATCAAACACTCTGTTTTTGGTCAGTGCATAGAACTCTATGTCTAAGCCTTTCTTCAGCGGGGAAAACCTGGCTGACACTCTTACCCAGAGTACCTTGCAAGGTTCACTTCTTAAATCGCCTATCATTATACCCTTTCACAACAGCACACACAGTCAAACCTATCCTTTGTTTATATAAATGAAGCATGTATTTCCACTCCATCTCTCTTTTACTTACTCTTTCCCTTCTCTGTTCTTTCTTTCTTCTTTCTTGACTTTTCATTTATCCCTCTTCCTGTCTGAGTGCCTCCTGACCTTTACCAAACAAAACACACACAAACACACATTCGCACACACCATATACACAAATACATGATACAGGATGGAGAAGGATGAATATAGCTATTTGTAAAGGTTATCTGGCCTGCAGGTATTAACAGCTAACACTACAATGGTTTGGTTTTAAAGAGAGAATAGTCAGGTCAAGAGGAGGAGGGACAAAGTATGTTCTTTGCTCATGTACTTTGAGTTATCACTGTTAAATTAAAATGCCATTGATTTCAGCTATTATGTTTTTATTAATATTTATGTTCCTGTCCATGTAAGTTTTATGTGACATCTAGGATGTAACACAATGAGAAAATCATTGACAGCCACTTGCCAGAGCCTGTTTTCAACCTTATTTTAATACAGTAATGCACATGTGAAATGGCCTTCCTTTGTGTAAATGTAGTTCTTATATAAACAAGGATTTTCAATGTCAGTGTATTCAAATGAGTGCATGAACACAGACACACACAGGCTGTTCACAACTTTGTTGTATTAGAAAGAATGTGGAGACGTATATTCCCGAGATCTTGATCCTAAGAGCACGCTAATAAAAAAACACTATAGTAAATTATCCTCTGGGGCTGTTTGGTAAAGGTCTAGACACATTTCAGAGTGTTAACATTGATATTTAGATTTTTGATTGAGCTAACCTTTTAACATCTGTTTTCTCAAGATTCTCTGGGGAGAATAATCTCATCACTGAGATTATATTTTGCTTTGACTTTTCTTTGTGTTGAAGTTAATCAGTGCATTTTAAATGTGTATTACACCCAGGGATGTGGTAAATAAAAAGCTGGATAGAATACTAACTGTTTTCACAATTGCCTCAGACAGCCCACAACAACATCACAGCTGTAGCTCATGGGGATCCTAATGATAAACAAACAGAAAAACAGTGCGAAAAACGATGTAATGTATTTTCTTGTGTAAAGATCTATAGTCATAAATCTATAGCTTAATAATTGAAGTTGGCCCAGTTAGGTGGTAAAATGTATATTTTGAATACAGTGATGAGTAAACTGACTTTAACTAGGTTTAATCTCCATACATCCCCAACTATAGAAGACATTTTTCTTTTATTTACTAGTCAGTCTGATTCTTTCACACATTCATCATTTCCATGTTGACAAACGGACAAACGGACTTAATGTTTCGCAGAAGCAGGGATCTTAAAAAACTAATCCATCAGATTAATTGGAACAGTAGTTGTCTGAAGTTTTACCAGAAAGCTCCACAGCAGGAACCTGCCTTAGTTTGTGAAGGTGAGCCATGGTGAGGCTGGTTAAGAGGGGGGAAAGAAAGTATGTGTCAGCATGCTGTATTTTGTAACAGAACATAAGTGTGAACGCACTGTAGCTTTGTTTGTAGGAGAGCGACTCCTTTAACTATAATGTGGTTGATAGCACTTTACTAGTTCCCTGATGCAGTGGATTCATTGTTCCAGACTGACTAGATAATAGGTTTAGCTAGATATTTTTCTCTTCTGTTCCCACATCAAGCAGCTTGTTTGATGCGTTGCTTTGATTTCATCTACTGTAACCAGTGGTCTGCAGCGGCAAAGTTCAAAGCAAGTCTTTGTTGTGACCTTGTTATTGCCTTTCATAACTTTACTTAGCTCGCATAGATCTGTCTAGGTGGTATTTATCCCCCAAAAAATAAAAAAAAAATCCAGCTAAAAGATCAATAAAAAACACCACAAATTACCACTTTCTCAAACAGCATATAAACCTATTCTTAAAGATGTGCTTTCAAGACACGTATTCCTATAGTCTTTCAGATAAATGTTGTGAAGTCCTGAAAATCTTTAGAAGGCTGTAATGGCTTTAAATGACTAGAATAAGTCAGGTAGTCAGACAGTGTTGCACAGTTTTGATGTGGAGCACATGCTAATGAAAGTTGGTTCAATTCAAACATTTACACAATCGATTCCAGCACTTATAGATAGGGGTAAGTTTTGACCCTGTATATTACCGACCATGAAAAAGGCTGTTTTAGCCAAACACAACTCTTTTGTTCATGTGCTGTGCATCAGGGAAGGTTCTCTTTTGATTCCACAAGAAGCTGTTTAAGGAAAGTTCTCATGCCAGTTTGGTGGTAGAAGCGTTGGAAGCTGTCCTCATCTTTGTTATAAAGTTGTCTGAACATGAATTTGTCCATTTTCATTTCTGTAGATGTAAAACAGGACCTTGTTTTGCATAATATTTGGCTATATTCAGTACCAAACCATATTTCAAAGACTGCAAGTGTATGAGTTGGTGTAGGTAACCTGTTCGCGTGATTAAGTCAGAGAGAGAGCAAGTATGAACGTTGAGTTAGCGCTTTAATTCATCTCCATGTTAGATCAACCTGCTGTAGCTGCTTTTATTTCCAGACCACCTCGATGCACATCCTTTTAATGAGCACACACACACACACGCACACACACACACACTTTCTTTCACATAGAAAAATGTTCGCTTAACAGTCCAGTTCACAAACATGCATTCACTTAGTAGTTTTCAGTATACACATGCATAGCTAGATACACTGAAACACACACCCTCAGCTTTGCGCACTAATGAATGGAACTCCTGCATTCTAATCCATCAGATTAATTGGAAGTGCCTGACCATGGATTGAGGAATTTTTCATCCCCCAACGACTGCTCTTTCTCATAGCCTCTGTCTGCAGTTTCTGTGTATCTTGAAGGGGTAACATGCAGAGAGCCGTGTCTTGAAAAATAGTATGAAGTAATGTTTGTTTAGTTTTAGTAATGAAAGAAAAATTTCACCCTTGGAAAAAAATGCAGTTGTCGCTCACTGATGTGTGCAGTTTTTCCAAGCTTTTCGAGAGTTATTTTGTGATGTTGTTTGTAATTAAATTTTTCCTCTACCCCGTTTCCTTGAACCTGCCTCATCTAGTCATAGCAATCTTTTCCCAGAGTGACTGTTCCACAATGTCCTGACTAAGGATAGTTTGAGCTGAGCTCAACTCATTCAAGGAAGCTTTGCACATGGACTAGTTAGTTAGCCTTTTGTAACATGGCACAGCTTTTTTGTGAAGAACCTTTCCTTTATTGACTTGCATTTACATGCTTTTTATTTGTCTTAGAATCTGGGATAAAATTAGGGATAGGTTTGCATGATCCCAGTGCATGTCAGGATGCAAAGCCAAAATTTTAATTCGCTTGAGTGTGCTACCATAAATCTGTACTATACCATAATATAACAAAACTGTCAGTATATAAGGTCCAGCTTGCTTCTGTAAATCTAGTGCAATTCAATACTTTTATGAACTGTATCATATTTAGTTTGCATTTATAGAGAGAAGTTGATTCAACTCTATGGTTATTGTGACACACGGTTCCAAGGCTGCACTTGTGTTTATTCGCTTATAAATGGCTGTAGTTTGTTTAAATAACCTGAAATTTAACAAAAAAAAGTTGTTATATAAATAATATATTATTAGGTCCAGCTTTTGAGTTAAAGATAAACTCCACTGTTGCACTGTTGCACTTGCAATTTCTCATGTAGTGATTAGGAACGAAAGAAATAATCTCTCACCAACTTCCAAATAAAGAGCAGCACAAAACAAACCAAAATAAACTTTTTTCTTATTGTGCTAACAAAGGAGCCTTGGTTTGTCAGTCAATAACGAAAGCATCTTGATAACAATTCAAAAACCCAGGTTTGTATTGAAGACAAAAGGATTTGTTTCAGCCTCAACACTCTGTCGTCTTTATGTCTGCTTTCAAGTGCAAAAATTCTTCATTTCTCTCCACTGAAGCAAGAAAAAGCTGTCCACCCTTTACTCCTCCTCCTTTGTCATCTTCTATTCATCTTCCCATCCTTATTCCTGTCTGATAGAGAAAGAAATGAACATTGGGGCAGTCAAGTGGAAAAAGAGACGCTAGATGTGCTGTAAACCTAGATGCTAATAATCTGCAAGACTTCAACAATGCGAAACACGCTGAAAGACTTCCTTCCTCTATCTCTCTCCTTCTATTTGTCATTTCCACAAGACTTCCACTTTGTTTTCCTCTGTCTGTTTCTCTGCGTCTCACCATCACTTACAGGCAGGTGCCAGTAGAATTAGGCCTCTGACATCTTATCAGAGATGGGATTGGAGACAATGTGCCATTTCACTGAAGGAGCTTTGTGGCCTGACTGTAACCAACAGTGATCTAAAATTGAAGTGATGTGTTAGATCGGTGGGCTGGTTGGAACACCTTTACAGACAAATACATCATGAGAGTCGAGTGACACTGATGGATATAATGGCTTTGCAAAGACTTAATTAATATCACTAACTACAACCAAATACTAATTCTACATCTTTATTGATCCCCTCAGAGATTTCTTCATTACAACTAGAAAACATACAGGAAAGAGGAAGTATTCAACTAAGAAAGTAAAAACCTTCTGAAAGATGTCAGTGGCAGAGATGGGATCTCGATAAATGGACTTCTCTGTTGTCTGTTTTCTAGAACAAAGCCGACATTCTGACATTCATTTGGTTGATTTGGTTGTCTGGAAGCAGCAGTAATACTTTGAGAGTAAGTTGTACAGTAATGGCAAGTTTAGCAGTGGGAGTCTGCATTTAAAGTTTGAGCAGTGAACGTGAGTAAATGCAATCTTATGTGTGTCTGTGTGTGTGAGAGTGTTCCTAAAGGGTTATTGACCTCCCTGCCCACTCAGTGAGTGAAAAGGTAGCACCTCTACACACCTATGCACTACATGGAAGAATTCTTTATGGCTCAAAACACACAGGCACGCACAGACATGGATTCACCAGGTTTGCTTGTATCGGGGACAGTGACTGAACTCAAAAAATAAAGGGATGTGGGGTATCACTTTAGATTCATAAACCATTAGAGGTTTATCTCTTGGGGTGGCACTTTTTAACTTAAATACAAATAAAAAAGGTTATGAATGGTAATTTTCCAACTCCCTTTCTTTATACACCTCTTACCATCCTATTCTTCATTGTTCATAACTAAATTTTCCTTTTCCTCACTTTATTTTTTCTTATAATTTCTTCAAGTCGGGTACCTAGTGTGACCTTTTTTCATTTGAAAATAACAATGATCAACTGATGTGTCTCTGTCTTTCTCTCCCCGACAGAGCTACATTCATGGCAGCAGTCAGGCTCAGTTTGTGGCTGAGTCTCACATCATCCTTCTTCTGAGTATCCTTTCGCCGGCATGTTTGTGTGTGGATGTCTCATGTGTTGACATAAATTGAAACGTGGTGCAGCAAAATGCAAATCTTCCAGAGCAATTTAACTCTCAGTGCAATGCACAGCAGCTCATCTTGGCAACAAGTTCCTTTAATTCTCCATTTGCTTACACACAACACCTAAGAAGCCACCTTTTATATGTCTGAAACAGCATTCCGATTTGGCTGTCTGCTACATTTATTTTCCCAACACGAAACCTTTGTCATCTGTGTGCATTCTCCATAGGGAGGCTGCCTGCTGGACTGAACAAACAGACAAAACAGAGACAAGAGATTGTGCTCTTTTAACTTCACCTCCTTGCCTGATTTGTTCCAAATTCAACCCCTCATGATAGGCTGTGTATGTGTGTTTGCTCGTGTTCTTGTTTGGCAGGATAGATGTTTCTGTTTGTGTTTGTCTACTTCTCTGTCTGCTCGTGTACCTGTGTGTACTTGCGCTGGTGCTTTTGTATGTGTGTGGGTAATGATACTGTTCATTCCTGGCTGTTGTGTTCGTCCCCATGGGAAATAGCAGGTCCAAGGTCGCACCTGCTGCAGAGCAATATTTGTTTGTCCGTGCTAACGCTGTTTATTTTTTTATTTTCTGCCCATCTGATTACATCTAAATGAAACACACACTCACACCTGCTGAAATGCTAGCACACCTATCCTGTTGCCTGTGCAGGTGGTGTAAACACATTTTATGACCGTCATAGATGCAGTTTCCCCGTGGATGTAACCTTGTTTAATTCCTCACACACGCATGCTCACATACGCCCAAGTACCAAATTTTTACCATGTTAGGATGAGACAGAGAACAGATATTAAATAACGGATACTACGTTAAAGTGCCAAGTCTCAGCATTCATTAGTATAGGAAGATACATGAGGGAGATATAGTCCTTTTAATATGTAGGGCCCATATCACAGGGGTTCATAATTAACTGGATAGATACAAAAGAAGTCAAACAAAATCATCCTATATAATATTTTTCCTTCTATGAGTCTTTGACTTATAGGTCTGTCTGCCTTTAATTTGGTCTTCAGCAAAAGCAATACAGCTCAGCTGGACAGAGATCCAGGGATTTTACACGGCCAGTCGAGGATATCCCACCTCTTCCCCCTTCCCCCTTTGGTTGCTTTGGCTGCATGCTAAGGATTGTTGTCCTGCTGAATGATGAAATGTCGTCTAATGAGTTTTGATGCATTTGACTTAGTCTGAGTACAGAGTGCTCCTGAATATCTCTGCATTTATCCTGTTGCTTCCATCAGGAGTGAAATCATCAATAAATACATGCCAGTTCCATTGGCAGCTTTAGATTCCCAAGCCATAACAGAACCACCACCATGTTTGACAGATGAGGTCGTAGCTTCGGGTCATGTGCTGTTGCTTATTTTTGCTCCACACAGTTTTTTGTGCAAGCTGCAGCCTGGCCTTTCTGTTTTTGAGGCTCACCTGGAGTTTGTATCTTGTAGTGAATCTTCTGAGGCTGGGCTTTCCACAAGGACATGGAGTAGCCATGTTTTTTGGGGGTTTTTTGTTTAGTTTTTTTTTACCTTAAAAACCCAAATTTGACCTCTGTCACTATTCCATCATATGCACTGATCAGTGTATGCATTTGCCAGCCTAATTGTAAACATGCAGTGAATTGTCTTAAAGGAGGGTTAGACTTCTTCTGTGTTGTAGTACAGTCTACACATAGTTGTTAATAATATTGAACAGTTTATTTTATTCCTAACTTATCAGAACATTCATTCATGGTTCTGAAGTTGCCTCCTCTGGTTCCTCTACCCGCTCCATAAAACAATTATAAAACACATTTGTCTAAATCATGCAGTGAATTATCAGCGATCTAGATGTAAATCACACACTGCATCAGTAAAATAGCTGGCAGCATCACATTTCCATTTAACATTCAGTTCTAAATGTAATTATTCTTCACAACAGTAAAATCAAAACTGATTCAAAACTTTAATTAGGAATATATTCTTTCTAATGTTCCGTGTTTATATACTCCACACCTATGAGTAAGGAGGTATGATTTAAGAGTGATCTTTCAGTTTGTTACACACAAAGCTGGAGAAAATCACTCAGTGACAGGATAACCAAAAATGTCAACCATGGATAAAATATATGCCGTGGATAAACATAAGCTTGATCATACATTTTACTACAGGAAGTTCCATTGCATCATATTTTATTTTTAAAATATGACTTGGTGCATCTGACAATAGTTGGCGTAATTGGCCAAAAAAATGCCAAAAAATAAATAAATTTACAGATTGTTCTAGGACAAACTGTGAAATTACAGTGTGAAGCTGAGGCATAACCAACATAGTCCTCATATGACATAGACCAGTTGCTTTGACAAAACATTGCCTGTTTTAGCGTGTGTTTGCAGCGTGTCTTAAACATGGTACTGCTGTAAAAATCGTACTGTAAATAAAGATAATTCATTCATTCATTAAACCCATAAACGTCTATGTGGAATATGCGGAAAACCCAGCATTTTCAGTGGACTTTTTACTGGTTATTGCTCAGTCTTCATGTTGCTGCCACTGGTATTTTCCCAAGTAGCCTGTGTAATGAGGATGTAACCTGTTTGTGCAATCAGTGCGGTTCTTAATGTGTTTCGTCATCAGTTAGTGGTTGTAAAATGTTCACAAATAGTTAATTGCAACTTGTTATTTAAAACTATTTTATTTGAATCAAACATTAATAAAATAAAGTAGCTGGCTGGACTTGAATGGGTTGTCGGCTGTTTGGCAGCAGCAGCTTATGGAAAGTTCTGCTCTGTGGGTATGATCATGAAGTTTTCTCTTGATCATCGACAGGGAAACATGTCTGCCTACATCCCAGAGAGCATTTCTGACTTGCTGTGCAGTCTAAAAAGGGACTTTTCTTCACAGTGCAAATGATTTTCTGCTCACCCATAAGACTTGTGCTCCTCATTCTGCCAGGTCATTTGCCATTTTCCAGGTTTCTTTGTGCACACCTGCTTTTTTAGAATGCACCCAACTGTTGATTTGCAAACCAACTACCTCTGATATCTCTCTGATAGATTTTTTTTCATTATTTTCTTCACATGCATGGTCACCTCTTCACTCCTCATACTGACAGACAACTCCACTTCAATCTAAATGACAGCTCTCAGCTCTCAAACAGCTCTGAGTTAAGTGTGAGCTCTTTTATGCATGAACTAGCATTAAGGAAACACACAGCTGCAGAAGAAACATTTTGCAGCCCAGTGTCTAATTACTTTTCAACCCTTGCAGTTTGGGCACTATCGCACCGCATCTGTTAAAAGGGATATACTGTATTTCTCACACACTCAGTTCTTTCTGTATTGACATAAACCTACTCAAATTAAAGCTGAGGCTTGGAACATTAATGTGGCATCCATTATTTTATTTCGAATTGAATGCGCTGAAGCACAGAGCCCGAATAACAACAAATATTAGACTGTTCGTATTTTCCCCAGGTGCACATTCTGACACACACACTCTGACATATTGACAGACAAATGCAGCCATATCATCCCTCCAAGTTTGATGAGTTGAGCTTATGGCAAATCATGGCCTTTTAAATCAACAAACTGAAATTTCATTTGGTGCTTTTTCTTTGTGCCTGTTTGGTATTCTGGTGACATTTCTAAACTTGAGCAATTTCAGTGGAGTGGAGTGGAAGCAATTGATTGAAATTTTGGTGCCAAGGAAAACTAGGATTACAGCTTTCAGCACCCATATTTTCAAACCTCTTGTTTTGCAAATGAACACATTAAATTGTGCCTATTTTATCTGAGCCAGTTTGACTTAAATATCACATACACGACTGTAGTATGAATATTTTCCAGGATGACTTGGGTGCACTGTAATGGATACAATCAATGCAGATGGCAGAACTGGCAAGTGGATGACCAAGAGTGGACAGTGGACGTGGTGGCAGCAGTCACATTTCTGATGTTCTGTTAGTGTAGACAGGTGGGGGTGTAGAATGTGTGCAGGTCCAGGGAAAAGTCAGTTTTTATAATTACAATTCAATGCAGCTGCATGGTCTGAAGGTCTATAGGCTGATAGGTCTCTATTTATTGTTATGACTTTATTATCACACTCTGGCAAAGCTTCCCGCGACCAGCTGAAATGGCACCTTCCATGGTTCAGTTGCATTGCTGTCCATGGAGGTGTCTCAGGTGTTTCTTGCCAGCATATCATGTCATTAACCAAATCATCAAGAGGATGGTTGAATTTATGCTCTGTATCTCCCCATGTGGCAGCCTTTGTTTGTGCACCCCATCAAGTTTTCTTCGGTTATGTGGATTTGTATGCAGAGCACACTGAAGAGAGGAATCTGTAATTAGGTCCTGAGCCACGTGAGGCTGTGCTTTGCAGTGACTTTAGAACAGCTCAGGTGTTGAATGGAGCAATGCTTGATGTTCACAATATTGTATGTACTTGTTCACATTCAAATGTTGATGTTATTTTTTTCATATAACTATTAATAGCCAAGTACATAGTACCAATGTAGGTCAGCCGGTCTGAAAAAATGATCAGTTGATTTTTCAGTCAAGTCAAAAATGTCTCAAGGGGCTTTTACAGGCCCATGTCATCAGTGATTCCCCACTCAGTTCAAGCTCTCTACAAGGACAAGGGAAGCTCTCAAAAAATGTATTTGTAGGTAGTAGATAAGTCAAAATAAGAAGATCAGAAGAGATCTCACCTACACGCAGTCACAGTGACTTTGTGTCACAAAATCTAGGCTGACTGGCAGTACCTTTTTTTTTTCTTTTTTTCCCATTTTTGCAACAATTACTTTTTCATCTCCTCATCAACAAGATTCAGAATCAGCTCAGTCAGGATTAAATTGCTTTGTGCAACTGTGTGCTATTGTATTGCATCACACTTTACACTACTTGAGAGCACAATTTTCTACAGCTGTGAGAAACATAACCACGTAACATGAAATATAATGTATTTATAATGTATTTATAATGTATTTCTGTCAACAAATTTGGCTTGTTGGTTTAAATGAATATTTATCAGAGTTATCTGTTGTGCCATTGTGCAACTGGGTCTATTTTTCTCATGCACAGTTCTCAGAGGGCACAAATCTTCAGAACCAGGCATTAAGAAAATACAATTGCAGTCATACTCCAGGTACTGTTGTAGACATGACACAAGCATCACTAAGGCTGAATACACACTAATAAGATTTGTAATAAAACATAATGAAATTAAATAAAACAACTGACAGTTTAAAAAGTGCAAAACATTGCCCTGTCTCTAAAACTAAAAGTGTCAGTGCTGTGACCTTCACAAACTCTTACATCTCTGAAAGACCTGCACAATGTTATCATGTAGACAATTTGTGCTACAATCTGGAAGGACACACTGTTGTAAGCTTTACTTAAATTTGTGCCTTGTGTAGTATTAAAATAAATAAATAAATAAAAAGTCAAGAGGGTTTTGTTTTGTTGTACAGTGGACAAAAAATAGAACTGTTCCTTCAGATGTCCCTGGAATACTTAGTGGTGTTGGCAACAGAAAAAAAAAAACATAAATATATTTCTCCGTTTAGCGCCTACTCTGTGTCTGAGTCTGTGAGAGAGTATGCATGTGTTTATTTTGTGCTGACTTCATTCAGTGTATTTTTACAGAGTTGACATGATATTGCCATACTGTGTGGGCTTGGGCTGTTTGGTTTTTGTTTTGTTTTGTTTTTTTGGTAATCACTGAACTTGTCCATTATGATATTTTCCTTCCAAGGGTAAAGCTGTACCATTGTAGATTTATTGGAATAGTTTGTTTTTTTGAACTGTTTGTGCTGCTATGTGATCCCTTTCCTCTCTTGAACAAAGAAATAACAAAAAACTGCCTACGATTAATTTGAGATTTTCTCCTTTCTAAAATACTCAGGGGAAGGCGAGAGTGACCAGGAAGTTCTCTTCTGTTTTAGCTTTAGTTTTCTATTACAACATATTATGCAATGCAATACACCATTAACTAGGCCCTAGAAATTAACTGTTTAATGAAGTCTCTGACAAAAAACATGAAGGTTATGGCCTTTTAATTAGTCAGTATTTATTCTAGGGCTGTTATATACTCTTAAAGCTTTAACAGTACATATGACTGCTGTTCTCACTAATCTACTTGAGTGCCTCTGTGCACATGTACGTATATGTGCCTATCTGTAAATGCATATGTGTGTCCAGCAGTTCTTCACAGGGCAGAGTGTACTTCCAGCTTCTCCCTCTCCTGTGTGCGAGTGTGTTGTTTCCTTGACAACCTTGTCCCAGATGCTGCAATCACCATGGGGATGGTGCTGCTGAATGAGGCTGCCACCTCCAAGGGAGATGTTGGCAAGAGGAGAAGTAAGTAGAGAAGATTGTTTTCAGCTTTTTTTATTATTATTATTGTCCTTTTTCCTTCCGTTTTCAAGTTCCAGTTCCTCAGTTTATGTGAGTGGAGAGAGAAGCAATTGCCAAGAGTGTACGCAAGGTGTGTGTGTGTGTGTGTGTGTGTGTGTGTGTGTGTGTGTGTGTGTGTGTGTGTGTGTGTGTGTGTGTGTGT
>JBBMJY010000020.1:16348443-16362848 GCA_037833715.1 Toxotes lorentzi | reverse complement strand
CAAAAAAAGACAAAGTGGTAAAAAAAAAAAAAATCAATCTTACTTAAGTTAAAGTACAAAAGCTGTGTCAGCAAAATGCACTTAAAATATAAAAACTATAGTTACTCTTTAAGCAGCAGAATCTGTCGTATTATTAGATATTTTATAACTGGATCATTATTATTATTATTATTATTATTATTATTATTATTATTACTGAAGCATAAATGTGCATAAAGGCATTTTAGTCTTGTAGCTGGTCAAGGTAATTTAAACTGCTTAGCTGCTTAGTCAGGCAGGTTAATCTATGCATCGCATTTTATAAACAGATTGTATGTATGTACTTGAAAAAAAAAAAAAAACACGAAATGCATGCATCACATCTGCACATACACATACAGTGGGGTCATTTCAGAATATCTTAATAATTGGTATGCCCCCTTCTTTTGCTTTAATGACAGCATACACTTGAACTGGCAGGGACTCTGACCCATGTCATCCCATCATGATTTGACAATGTTCCAAAGAGGTTCTTGTGGTCTCAAAGAACGCTTGGCTTTCTCAGGTTTCAAGTTCCCCCATAAATGATCAGTGGGGTTCAGGTTAGGTGACTGTGGAGGAAAGTCCATGACAGTCAAGACTCCTTGATCTTCTTTGGTCTTCAAATAGTTCTAGCAAAGCTTTGAGGTGTGTCTGGGGTCAGTATCCTGCTGCTGTATGAATCCTTCTCCAAAAAGATGCAGACCAAAGGGTGTAGCATGTCTCTGAAGAACGGGGTGGTACTTCTCCTTGGTCAGGGTCTAGTCAGTTTGGTAAAGGTGCCCAACTCCAGAGAAGGCAAAACACCTCCAGAATATTCTCTCCTGTTCGTCTACCTATATACACCCTTCTGCTACTGCCATAAATCTCAAACTTGAATTCATCACTAACCCGTCTGGCCTCGCTTTCCCTCCCAAGAAGAGGTTTAGAAACTGCTACTTATCCTCTAAGTCTACTGCAAGACAGCTCTCTTTTGACAGTAGTTCTGCTGTTTGGAGTCTTTTGTTCTTTATTTAGCAATATCTGTATCTGTGATGAAATTGCTTTTCTATTTCTCAGGGAACTAAGCTTGATGTATTGATCTTCTGATGGTGTGGTCACTTTTGTTCTGCCTGATCGTGCTTTGGATTCAACCGATCCAGTTTCTGCAAAGCATCTTGGAGCTCCATACACTGACCCCGTAGAAACCTTTAGTCTGGGCATGACTTGATGCTAAGAAAGCTCATCTTTGTTTAGAATAACAATTTGACTTTTGGCACTTTGACTTAATTCTGAAGCCATTTTTCCCACTATCACACTGCTGCTTATTGAGCAAAGATATGCTGGAAACTTGAGCCACAGCCTTATTTATAACCTGTGAACACTGGCTGCAAGTTGAGTTACTTGAACGAGCCTCTGATGAGTAAATTAAATCATCTGAACACATGTTTCAATGGACAGGATACAACTCAAGGAAATCTGACCTTTTGTTCCAAGGAGTTAAGTTGTTTATTGTCCCAAATTTGCTTAAATTTGAATCTTAAATATTTCGTCTTCATTTTACCTGACATAAATTCTTGTGTTTTTAAATGTTTCTGAATCCTCAAGCTTTCTGATTATTTCCAGGTTTATATGATTATGAGATTTTAGGTGTGGTCTCAGACTTTTGGACCCCACTGTACATATCCACACAAATACCCAAAAATGTTCTTACCTATGCATAGACACATAGAGATGCAGAGCTACATAAGCAGTGATCAGTCAGGGCTGCTATGGCAGCTGAAACAAAACTTAATAATCTACGGGCAGATTGAAATAATGTGAAGAGACGACTGATGTCTGCAATTTCTCTGTTGCTATGGTCTGGCCCTGAGGAATAAGGGGGCTTATAATTTTGGATGTTGTGATACGATTAAGTTCATTTTATTTGGAAACAGAGTGGCGAACAACCAGGAACTTGGAATTTATCCACACGCCCTGGTTCATTTGTAATTGGGCAGAATGAACCTTAACAAGCCCTAAAAAAAAAAAAAAAAAAAAAAAAAAACAGGCTTTTCCGTCACAGTTTAGTGTAAAAACAATGGACTGTGGGCAATTGTATCCAGAGCTTGAGCCACTTATTGTCTCTTGAAGCCAGTTGCTAATCAGACAATAAACTGTTAAGAACCATTTAGCATCACAATATCTATTCATATTTGTCGTCCTAATGAGATAGGCTTAACTTAATATGTTTATTGGCTTCCTCCTGCTCGGGAAATGTAAATTTTTTTTTTTTTTTTTTACCATGCCAGTATATCATGATTTGAATTGAGCAAGTCATACAGTCAAAAGAGGGATTACCACCTTTGTCACTGAGGGAAATCATTGAGCTTAAATAACTTGTCATTTCGCCAAGGTCATAAATCTCTCAGCAAATTAGCATGCTTATTCCGTGTGTATATGGGAGTGTCATTATCCATGGATGCACACTAAAACATCTCTCAGTCATAATAGATGAGCTATGGGAAATACATCCCACTATGCTTAATGAAGATACACAGACATTCTGTCTGTTGCTCACACACACACACACACGCACTGGCAGGCACATATGTAGATGTTGCAACCCAGGGAACACAGGGGCATAAAGGCTCTCCCTGGAGACACACTCTCAAATATGTAGTCCTCTCAATCAAGTCACTCAGTCAGTGTCTCACACACAGGATTGTGTTACAATACTTGTAAGGACATTGTCTTGAATTAATTACCATTATAACCTTTATTTAACCTCAGAGCTGTTTTCTCACCTCTAGAAAATAATAGATTTAAAGTAAAGAATGATAGCAAGTGTTTCAAACCATTTACCCTTATGGCCGATGGCCTTTGGTCCTCACAAGAATAGTAGATAGAAGTAGAAGAAAATGCACAGACACTGATTGCTGAGTGGGCCTCCTGTGTGTTTGTGTATGTAAGTGTGTATGCCTGTGGTAGATGGATTAAGACTTGAATGTCATATCAATTGCTGTCTCACACATGCACACAGCTGTGTCACAGCACAAAACACCCCCTGAGAATTGTGTGTGTGTGTGTGTGTGTGTGTGTGTGTGTGTGTGTGTGTGTGTGTGTGTGTGTGTGTGTAAGCTACGCTAAGCTAAGTATGGACTTGAAAACTAACAGGGGCCATTTTTTAGGTCCCCTCTTGTACATGCCTTAAATCAGCCTAAAATCATGTCTGTGAGTGTGTGTGCATGTGGTGTATCAGAGAGAGGGAAAGAGAGAGAGGTAATGTCAGAACAAAAGATTTGGCTGGGAAAATGTAAGACAGATTCTCAGTGTCAATTTGTGTATATGTGCTGTCATTCATCTTCAGGGCTGCAGTGGTTTGTGTGTGTATGGGTATGTGTGTGTGTGCATGTACTGTGATCTGTAATGCATGTATGTATAAGACTGTTTGCTGCTATCACTCAGTGTCAGCTCCATAACTGTCCCCCTTCCTTTCTTTGTTTCACTTTTTATGCATATTTTCCATTTACAATTCAACATAAGAATCATGGTACACATACAGAGACACACACACACACACACACACACACACACACACACACACTCTCACACACACACACACACACAGATACACATGCGATTCCCCTGCAGACTAAAGATCATGCTTATGTATATTTCACTTTAGAACGGCCACTGAGGAAATAAGATGATAATAGGTGCAAACACAATTTTCTGCAACACTGCAAGGTTGATAATGAGAAAAAGGCAGTGGCATATACGTTGAGGGATTTTCTAAATAAAGGTAAATGTTAAAGGGTTTTGGCACGAAGATGAGCAGCAGGTATTGTTTTAGACGTTCTCCTGACTAGTATTTTAGCAAATGCTTGAATATCTTCTTATGTTGTCATTCAAGAGTTGTAGGTCTGAGTAGGTGCTTGTGTTTGTGTGAGTAAACCACCAACACGAAGAGAAGAGGATGTTTTCACAGTGTACTGCATCAGCAGTTAGAATGTGCATGAAATGATTTAACTGGATGCCTTTTAGCCAGGAATCAAAATTCTCACAGGCCATTGTCTAAGACTTATTATGCATATATCAGGGTGTCTGCAGGACCTGCAAAAAGTTGGAAAAATATGTCAGTTGTTAGAGATCATGTACTTTTTTTCTTTTTTTTTAACCTAATTATTATATTTATTGTATTCTGAAACTGCCTTCTCACCAGAAATTCAACACGATGACTTTGTGCATGTGTGTGTCCTTGCAGTCATCTGCCTGGTTGGCCTTGGTCTGGTGGTGTTTTTCTTCAGCTTCCTGCTCTCCATTTTCAGGTCCAAGTACCATGGATACCCCTACAGGTAACTATAGCAACGATACAGTAGCACTGTACAGGTGCCCACACAAGTTTCATCCAGCTTACTTGACAGTTATTCAAACACAATATACAAGAATACAATGAATCTTAAAATCACTGAAGTTGACATAAAATCACTGGAAAGTTATTGCAGACACGGTGCAGGAATTCAGGCCAAAACAGGATCCATCCATTCCCATTATTCCTTTGATTGTAAGACAGTTGTTCGATTGGAAACACTCCCTCCAAAATGTATAAGCCACAGAGCCAACGTTCCTTCCCTGGAGACCAATCTTACCGCTAAAACTTCTGCAGAGATTTGCAGTCGGATTCATAACACTTCCTTGACCTTTTCCTGTACCCTCAATATACAGTGAATTCCCATAATTTTCTTCTTTGCCCTGAATATTAGTAGTCATGGATCCGTCATAGATATTTTCTGTAGGTCGTCATATTGTGAATGTTCTTGGACACTAAAACCCTGCAGCTTAGTGAGCCAGAACAGCAGCAATTTGGTCCCACTTTGAGCTAAAGGTCGCCGCTACATAAAAAAGATTTAATGTATGACAGGAAACACTCTGCGTGTCTGCAGAGTCTGGGTCCAATTCATTGCCACTGGAGCATCCGTAGGATATTACAGCACGACAATACAACTCATTCAGCTGCAAAAACTCACCTCTGGAGCTGGAGAAGATCATTTATTGTCATGGGGCCGTGAACCTTGTTGTGACCTTAAGCACTGACAGAAAGTTTAGGTGTGGTTTATTTTAACATTTTAATTCACAGGCCTGTAATTGCCAAATATTTCCCTAATGTCAACAAATTATCAGTTGCTGTGCACTGAATAAAAAACTCTCCAGGTTACACTGTAGTATTTACTGAAAGTATAGAAATTGAGCAATTTCTATGTTCCCTACAATATTTAGCAAATTGCAGAGTTCGACTGAGGATACGTGTGGTAGAAATGATATAGTGTTTGCGATGGTAATGTCCTGATAGAGTTGACTCTTTTCCTCCTAATTCTTAATCAAGTCAACTATACAAAAGAAAAATTGCAGGAATATTTAAGTGAAATGTGATTTTGTAGAGCAGTTCAGTTGCGTTAAGTTGAAATGAAACTACAGCTCCAGAAGAACTGGTTAAGGATGCTTTTTTAAATTCCAGAAGCTAAATCAGTACATAGATGCTTACTGTACACTTATTGTTTTATATGAAACATATAAACATTTGAAATGTTAAGCAATAAAAACATCAGTTCCTTCTTCTCTCCCTATTCTCTCCTTTATTCCTCTGTTTTCCCTTTCTCTGCTCTACCTTTTAATCCTCCTCTGTCTCTCAGCTTCCTTATTAAGTGAAGAAAAGACAGAAGAGGTTAGAGGATTGCGAAGAGGCGGTAGGTGAGGAGAAGAGGAGTCGAGAAGATACTTGAAGACGAGGAGGCAGCGTTACAATTGAGTCTAGAGTGCATGGTTGTGTTTTATTTTGTGAGTTTTCTTTTTTATCGACTGGTATCATCAGCTCTGCAAACTGAATAGAAAATAAATTATTCCCCCTTACACTGGAAAATAAAGGTGTTTGGCACGTCTCTGAATCTTTGTGATGTTTTTTTGTGGTCCTTTTCAGTGATTGAATATTCTGTGTGGGTAGATACACTGACCTGTGATTGTGGAATGCTGTTTTCTAATCCATGTACTGGATCGTATTTATGAAAAAAATGTTACGGGTGAAGGTTAGAGTAAGAGACTGAATTGAATTGAACTGAATTCACAGAGATTGCTGTGTTGGAAGGACAGGAAGTTATCTTTGAAAAAGAAGCAAAAGGTTAGAAAGATTAATAAGATTAAAGGTTGATGCGGTAAAGGTAAACTTTTATGATGAGTTAGTAGGTTTGCTTGCTAAACAGGTGCAAAAGCTCTATTCAGCCTTTCCAAGCGCTTCTCACATCTTTGTCTCTGATGATCTTACATTATGCAGCTTGTGGAGAGGCACTGATAAAGATCAGCTTCACATTCTAGGTTGAGAGCTCAGTCTGATTCAGTTTCAGGGGTGAATGGTTTTGAATTAATAGTGTGTGGCTAAAATATCAATTGTTCAAACTGTAAAGTGAACGTAGATTTATATATATAAATGCACAAGTCCAGTCATAAGAATGTTTGTGTCTGAGGTTCGGGGTCGAGACAGACTTTAGTCTGACTGCAAGTTTACATCTGTTTGACAAGCTGTGTGGGTGCGATTGATTTTCTTGGACTACGACCAAAATATGTTCTTTTCTTGTCTCCACCCCTGTAATCTCACAGAATGTTCATTCTATACGTATCTGCGAATTGTTCACTGCCAAAGCCTTTCAAATGCATAATACTGAATTTTAAACTGGCAGCTAAATTACAGCTCATGTCAGGCAGCTAAAACCATATGGATGAGGTTATGCAAACTTTGTGCTCATAGTTTGGCACCAAACTTAAATCACTGCTGCAAAATAGTAGCACATGAACCGAGTTCACAGAAGACTGGCTGCAAATGGTGTAACTTTTCTTGCCAAATGTGAGAAGCATAGGTCATTTAGAGAATGCATACATTTCTAATTTTTCCACTTGTGGGCTGCCCAGTAAAACACTGAGTGGGCTGGAGCATTGAAACCATTTATGTAACCTGCTGTGCGTAGGCAGACAGAGGAATGGTGCTGCAGATAGACCAGTTTGGACAAATGTAATAAAAATATTCCCTCTCAGACTTTCCATTCTTGTCTATTTTTATTTTAAATCGTTTGAAGAGTGAACCCTTTTCTGTGCGTGTGTGTGCAAGCTGATCTTACCAAAACACAAATACTCACTGAGGACTGAATAATCTCAATCAGTCACTGCACTGAACCTGCATCTCACTTTCAGATTTTCTTCCTTTCCTACCCCTTTTTTATGTAGTCAGGAACTGCAGTACATTGAACTGAAACAAAAGATTCAGTTGGCTATTGACTTGTTGAATAGTGTATTTGAATTTGCCCGTAGGCAACATGCAGGCAATGTAGCTAACTCTAAGGTTACTAAGAGTGCCCTCCTGTTTACAGCAGAGACAATGTATAATTTGAAAAGCTACCTTTAGCAAAACAGTAACATAGCCACCTTCTACAGGATGTGATAATTACAGCAACACTTGCACTCTGTATGCTTATAGGAAAATAACCAATATCAGCCATGACACATTCAGCTTATTGATTGAGTTTTTGGAGATAACATCATGTTCGTGGTCTCAGGCTTGTGCTGAAATAGATTTGAATTAAACAGTGGAACAATGCTGATCGTCTGCATTGAGGGCAGAATATTCCATCTGTTTCCCCTCAACTGCTGGCCTTTACGTTGTGGAGAAAATAAGCAGAAATAAGCAGAACAAATGTCACCTTCGTGGAGGGGTGGGGGGGTGGGGGGTATGTATTGGCAAATAGAGCGAAATCAATGTGGGTATTAGACAGAGGGCAGTTGTAGAACAAAAGATATAATGACATATAGAATAATTTCTCCACTGCTTCAAGAAGTCATAACGCAGCATGCTAAAATTAGCCACAAAACTAGTTCGAATGTAATACTGTAATTAAAAGTTTGAATTAGAGTGCTTTTCTCTGCTAATGCACAAATGTTATCCTGCATAAAAACATGTTTGGTCAAAGTGTGTTCTCTAAATCCTTTGTGATCTCAGCCCTCTGTGCAGGCTTTCAATATAAGTTAAGAGTCAGAGAAATTAATTTAAAAAGTTTGATTAATGTTACTGTAATTGTACTCAAATGTACAGTATATGTAAACTAGACTTGTGAGTTGAATGAATGAATGAATGGGATTAAACAGATGAGCATGTAGTGCCACTTTTTGTGACATTTCTTTCCTTCCTTTCATTATTTTGCAGTGAAAATGTTATAACAGGTTGCACAAGTGCAAATATTGTACATACTGAAGTGAAGTGAAGTGAAGTGTAGTGAAGTGAAGTGAAGTGAAGTGAAGTGAAGTGAAGTGAAGTGAAGTGAAGTGAAGTGAAGTGGGATGAAATAGGGCACTGGAACAGCTGCAACCTAACAAACCTGATCAACATTTCTCAGTTCCAGGGAGAACAACTCCGGTCACAGAAAATACACAAAATACCCTTAATTTTAAATCAGGTTTTACCCCTTAACCCTTTAACCCGTTTTTCTTTTCTTCTGACCTTATTAAAGCCCAGCATTTAGGAAAATACTGAAGTGGAATCCCCTCCCAAACTGGACATTTGATGGGGTTTGCATTACTTGCGTTTGTGGTCAGTCAGACCCCAGAGAGGTCTAACTCCCTGTTTCCTATGAACAAACTGATGTACAACACAAACAAGAAAAATCCAAATACAGTAGATTTATTTCAGACTTGTCAGGTTTAGTTCTGGATAAAAAAAAAATACTGTCAAATCCATACCAGACATGTAAATCTGTTATATTTAACCATGTTTTACAGAAGTAGTGTGTCATTTTCTTTCACAGACCTGTGCTACATTTATCCCATGTCACAAAAGCAGGGGGCTTGGCTGGGGTTTTCCAACATTCTGTGAAGGAATGTACCCTTGTAACCTACTACAGTATGATATTGCTGTACCAAAAAAAAAAAGATTACTGACACTCTAGTGTGAATAAGTATGATAGCTCATCTGTTGCTGTGTGATGATCTAGCAGCCCATTCAGTGTGCCTTCAGCCCAGTGCATGCTGGGATTTGTTTTTGCCACTGTGACGTTCCTAAATTCAGTGGAAATGTTTTGTGCAGTTCAAAAGGCATTACCCGTTCTCCGGTATGAGTAGCCACAGTTCCAAAATGAAATCAGATGGGTTAATTAAGAATAAACAGCTTTTCTGAGCAACAGAACAGCACAATCACAAGAAAAGAAACCTTTCAAATAAATACATTAGTATTGTGTGACAAGCTGTTATTAAACTTTTTGTACCCACTAATGTCTATTTCCATGCTTCTATCTGAAGAGAAAAAAAATATAGGAAATTCAATTGGCATTTGGATGGTGTCAGCTGGTCTGACATTTATGGAGGTCACGGTGGACATATTTTACAGATAAAAATTCTGAGACAGCTTCAACATTTACAGGAGCCTCTTTCTCATTTCTTATATGCTGTTGAGGAGTCAGTTCTTTTACAGTCTGAGTCACACACACAGTCAACAAACACTTCCTGCCATCCCCTAATAAAATCAAGAGGTGACCGCTAGTTGCTCGTCATTCTTCATCTTTTACTGTTTCTTGGAATTTTGCTGTACTTTCATGTCAGCTTTAACCTTTGGACAGGCCTCCCGCCTGAAGCGGCTTTGCACTGTCGCAGCATCTATTCAATGCCTCTCTATTGTAACCTGAGGAGTATATATCGCCGTGTGCATTGGGCATTTTGAAATTTTGAGAAGTGCTTAACCGTAAAGCCTTACTTACTGCTGACATTCTTGAACTGCTGTTCAGTGAGGTTGTTCTAATAATCGAGCCAAGCCTTGCATAGATTATGGCTTTAGGAAAATATCTTTAGCAGCTTTTGTTGAACTTTTCCATTTCCATTTGCAGCTTCTCAAACTTGATATATTACAATAAATTCTAATTGTTTCTCAGCAGTTGTGTTGAAACCTGCCATCTGGTCTGATTCAACTCTGCTGTCTGATGTTCCCGTCTCACCTGACCTCTTGTGTCTGTTGCTCCACAGGATACTTTGATGAAACTCTTCTGCTGCCTGCCTGCTCAGAGCACAATGTCACCTCAGTGTGGGCCAACCTCTCCTCTCATCTGCAGTCCACAAACACTTTCTCCAGGCATCCACACCACAGCCAGAGTAATTATCATCAGAGCGCTGCTTCAGTTATTGCTGTTTTGTTGCATCAGTGTCGTGAGTGCGTGAACATTTGCGCAAGTGTCTGTGTGTATGGTGTGTGTACATGCATCAAAGTGTGTGCAGTACAAGCATGTTTTTATGAATTGGTTGTGTAAGTTGGTATGTGTGATTTTAGAGGAAACAGTCAGATTGAGGAGAATAGGACCGTATGGTCTCCTTGTCTCAGCTCTCTGGAACAAATATTTCCCAGTAAAGTTTCCTTTGTTTGAGGAACTTTTCTGAAAATGAATCTAATATGTATTGGAAACAGCTACAAGAATATCTCGCTCAAAAGATTTTAGGAATAAATAATAAATGAAACGACTTGTTAAAATGGAGATTACTTCACAGCGTTCTTTCTCATTCTCTCCTTTTCTGGTGATGCCTGGCTGCTGCCTCTGCTCAGCAGTTCGTTTTTTAACACGTGTGAAGTTCAGGTCATCTTGAACCAACACACAAGAAGGTTAAGTTCTTTGTGTGTGTCATTTTTCATGTGTGTTGCAAGGCCATGGCCCAAAATCCCCAAAAGCAGAATAAAAAAAAAAATACTTTGCTCTCATCAGTTATGAACTGTGAAAAGTTATATGTAATTAAATAAAGTAACAGAACAAGTAGTGATTTGGGTTTTTTGGTCACATGATCAGTCTGTTGGAAACTCTTCGTTAGCCTTAAACAAATGAACAACATTTGGTGCAACACGTGAGGCTTTGCATTAACTCATGCAAGCATCGCCATGCGTCGTGTGCAACATCAGTACCAGATGTGTATGAAACCTCATTTGTTTTCATTTGGCTCAATCTCTGCGACACCTTCGAGGGCCTGCGAACAACTTCCTACAGTAATCACGCCGCTGATGAGAAAAGATACTTCAGGAAACTCATTGCAGGGGATATAATTCAGGAAAGTATTGCCTTCATTCCACCCCCAACCCTATGCCCACCGCTGACGCTGCCACCACCATTCCTACCAGATCCTGCCTGTGGATAAGCCTGGGTCTGCCCTGAAACATAATCACTAAGATTTACAGCAATCATAGCAGCATTATGTGAGAAAGAGAGAGAGAGAGAGATACAGAGAGGGGGGAAAGCGTGCAGAGTCTGTTAAGGGAATAAAGAAAAAGCATAAATAAAATGATAAGTTTACTGGATGATGATGTGACGTGACAACGTCTGAGATGCAAGATTCCGATGTACCATCGACCAAATATGATGTTATCACTTCTATCTACAGGAGAACTCATTTTGTGGAGAGATTTCACCTCAGATCTATTTTTCTGATGAAAAGTAGATCATCACAAACAGGAAGGGAAAAAAAAATCTTTGGAAAGAATCTGCAAGCGTACCTGTTAGGGTGTGTGTGAAATCGAGGAAAGAGGAGATGTAATGTTATCTATTTCACAAAACTCATCATCTTTTTTTTTCTTTTTGCATAACATCTACTTGTAGCAATGAAACTTATTAAAACGTCCTGCTTTAAACTGTGTCTTTGTACCTGAAAAAAATTACATTGCATTACATTCAAACTGGAACGTGTGCCAGTGTCTTTAACCCTTAGCTGGGATTGTATTTCAAGCATGAGAGTAAGTGTTCCTGTATTCAGTAATGTGTATGTGAGAGACACAGGGAGAAAGTTAGAGGAAAAACAAGGTAGTTACACAAGCTGCCCGACCAAAACACCATTTGCATTTTCTTCTCATGTCCGCTAAATATAACTTTTACAGCTTTTAATTACATTGCATTTAAACAGGATTTTTCTACATGTTTTTTTTCTTTCCTTTTTTTAACAGCTAATTTTCTTTGCAGTTTTAGACTTGCAGAGGGTTAGTCAAGACTTTTTTTTTTCTCTGGCAGTAAAGCCGTAATTGCCCTTTGTAACACACACACACACACACACACACACACACACACACACACACACACCTACTCCGTTATATTCACATGCACACTGTACCATACAGACTGTAATTACATGCTGTTACAGTGACGGCCTTGAAATACAACTATGTCAGGCTGCTGTTTGTTTCAATACCTCAAGTAGGTACACTGAATCGCTCAGAACTATAGTCTCACACACACACGTGCGCGTGCACACACAGTCACAGTGATACCCAGCTGGTTCAGGAATCGGCTCTTGACAGACCCGATTCATTTTCTGTGAAGTGTACTTGTCGTACAGCAACATGTAATACACAGTAATTGTCACTCTGCACTCCTCTTTCTAACTCACTCACTTTCCTGTTCCCACTATATTATCACTGTCTCTCAATCTCTCTCTCCACTTCACCTTTCCATCTCTCTAAGGACGTGGAAGTAGACAACAATCACAACTCATCAAATCACCATCAGCTCCTAATTAACGGTATAATTGTGCCTAATTAATTGATTAAAGTGCCAAGGCAGGAACCAAACAGATCCAGCTCTTTGTCTCCCAGAGGGATGTCAGCGGTGAAGCCTCCCTCCCCATCCCCGAACACAAACAAACCCCTCCCTCCATGACTTCAAAGGGAGGAATTAGATAAGTCAGTGGCCGTCCTGTGAGGGAGCAGCAAGCTAATTTTCTTTCACAAACAAACTGGGAAAACACACATTCCATACAACGACGGGAGGGGTCTGAGATCACAATCAGTGTTACAACTTTTTTTGGGTTGTGCAGAGTTTGGGTGGAGAGAAAAGAACCTTTCAAAGGGTAGCCTTCAAATTCAAATTCAAAGCGGGGTTTTAATTATTACATGGAGATTCTCAATCTCCATTGTCATCTCTCTCTTTCTCGCCCTCCCTTTCTCTCTCTATATATATTTTCCTGTCTCTCCTCTCTCAGCAGCAACCTGGCAGATTTAGATGAAATCAGGTGAAAAAGTAATAACCCTCAAAATTAGTTTTTAATTATATCAACACTCTCTGTCTCTTGTCACCCACCACCACCTACTTCTCCAATACTTGCCAGATTCACTAACAAGGTGGAAAAAGTATAGAATCATTCTGATAAATACTGTATATCAAGGAACACACAATGCAACAAGTCCTCCAACCTGAAAGACTGTATTGGTTGTCTGTCTCTACTCTCAGATAATATCTATGAGACCATCTCCTGAAAGGTGTTCCAGACCTTACCAGACCTTCACTGTCATGTTTCCAATAATAAACAGAACTTTTTTGGAACTATTAAGGTTTGGTTTGGTTTGGTTAAGGGATATGAACTACTTCACACTTTGGCTTTAGGAAAGCACCCTGGTTTGGGTTAAAATAACTACTTCCCTAAGGTTAGAGGACCTTTGTAGCCATGGTTACAACAATAAACATGCAGTTAAAGTTGTGGATAAAATAATTTGGAATTACCATCAACAAGCATGACCTTAGCTAAGAAGAACAACCTCTAATAATTAACCAAATGATTTGAGATAATTAAAAAAATGTTGAATTGTTTTACAGCATATATAGCTATTTTGTCATGGACAAAGCAGGAACAAGGAGTTCTGCTTGTTTGGTTGATTTAACATTTATTGACTGACAAAACATTTTAACACATTTTCAGTTTCTCCTACATGTATTTTTCGCACTCCTCAGTAAAGATTTGTAAAGAATACCAAACAATCTCTGCCTTCTGCCTCCCTAGTGTCTTCCCAAGCTCTTCTCGTCATCTGATCCACTTTTAGAAAACCTCTACACTCTCGAAAACCCTGCTTTCCCTCTTTCCCAACTCCCTCCTTTGGTTTCCCTGGAGACACTTTCTTAACAACCCCCCTTGTAACCGAGACAGTTGTGGTTGCAGAGACAGTGCAGGGACAGGGTTGCCGTGCACCTACAGAGATATGCTGGGTAAAAATAGTTACTACACCAAGGAAGTTAAATCTGGTTGGGGCCACATATACACACACACATACATGGTGCGCGCCTAGTGACCAGCGCTTCAAAAAGAAAGTTGTCTCATGGGTTACTGCGGTTACAGCAAGTCCTGGGTAAAACATGGGGCTTCATCTGCATATTTGTAATTTGCATATCACCTCTGTCATTTCTTTTTGATGCTGATGAGTAGGAAACCGTCTGCATGACCTTTCTGCTGCTTGACACACACACACACCTACACAAACAGACTATCTAATGTAAAAGAATATAATTAACCCACAGACACAGAATGAGACACACAGGGACACACAAACAAAACCAAAGCTGACTGCAGATTAAAAAAAAAAAAAAAATTTTATATATATATATATA
>JBBMJY010000020.1:16320498-16344389 GCA_037833715.1 Toxotes lorentzi | reverse complement strand
GTGTGTGTGTGTGTGTGTGTGTGTGTGTGTGTGTGTGTGTGTGTGTGTGTGTGTGTGTGTGTGTGTGTGTTTGGGGACTGGACTCAGTGGTCTCTCACAGCCAAGTTTCAACCCTCACACTGAGCTAATGTTATTCTATCTAACATAAGTCTATTGTACAGAACCTTAAAAAAGATAAGTAAATTAGAAGCCTCATTTTTGTCCTTCATATGCATGTTTTTTCTGTTTTGACATGAAGGGCATTTGTTAATCAACTCAACAGCTTGAACAACAAACAGGAACAGGCTTACCGAGGTTGACGAAATTACCTGCGTAAGTTAACATTACACAATTTCAACAATAAGTAAACAGTGATTTCATAGATTTCCTAAATATTTTACTACATAATCCTATTTTGTTGCTACCATTATTGTAGCATATGTATTTGAACATTATGATTTTCATTATTTGTGCTTCTTACCATTTTGGATTGACAGTCATGGTGTAGAGATCACATTACAGTTATTTATTTATTATTACTTTTATTTTATTTTTTTAAATTTACATTCCACTGAACCCAGTTTGACACCATAGCCAACCCCGCTCACCCACTACCTCTGGTAATAATGACCTTCCTATTTTTCAAGTGTTTTTTTTTTCCTCTCACTTATTCTTTGTAAATATTCTCAAGTATTCATTTTTTCTTTTCTTTGGTCTTCCTCACCTCTCGTCCAGCCCTGTGGCTCCTGATTGTGGTCTTTCTTTGTTAATATTCTGAGGATCCCGTCAGGTTTGACCTCAGGGCAACCCTCTGAAAAGATTTCATTTTGTCTGGAGGCTACCAATAATGCCCTCAAGAAGTTATAAAGTAGGTCCAGTAATAAAACGCTAGCGCAGGCACACACATGAAGTGCATGCAGTACAAGAAAACATGTTTACATTTATATTTTCCATGTGTGCACACGTATCCATAAACCACACCTTCAACCACTTGAGCCTGAGAGTGTGAATGAATATGGTAAATCTCAGTAACATCAAAGGCAATAAACTGAGCTCTTTACAGTAAATGCAATGCATGGTTTCTGACACTTGACAGAATTTACTAAACAATAAAACTGAGAATATTGCCACAAATATTTTTTAAGCGAGCTGGACCTTATCCATTTCTGTTCGCAGCTGTCTTGGTTTGGCCTGCATGAGGAATGAAGAACAATGACTTCAAACAAGATGAATGTTTCCCTCTGAGTTCCTGTGGTTATTGCTCTTCTCAAAGACCTCCTTCCTGCATACAAATACAAACAGGAAGGTCTCTGCGCATACTGTGTAGACACACAAATCCAATATGTGTAAATTGTCAGTGAAAACTGGATCACTTATTGTTTTAAGGCCTTTGCAAACAAGTAGTACAGTTTTTTTAATTATAAATTGACAGTTACAATCAATTATGACGTGTGCGCTTGTCAGCTTGTCAGTATGTGTCTGTGATGATACTATAAGTGTGTGGGTGGACGGTGGTGTTGAGGGATGTTGCAAGAAATTACTGGCCTGGATAATCGCAGTGTTTCTTTTCAGCTCTTCATTATCAAGCTGTGGTGTTGCCAGGTTACTAAGCTGAACGTTACTAAGCCTACAGGCTTAGTTTTTGGCAGTTACCAAACGGTTTCAGATGCATTCTTACCTCTTCCTGGACTGGAGGAGGGCCGACCTGATTTGCATGTAGCCCTGGAAAACCAAGACAGATTGCAATCAGATTTGTGATCTGGCCAAAAGCAAAGTACACATGTGGCTTGGCGTAAATGAAAGTGTTACAAATATCACCTGGCTTTTATCCAGATATGAGACACTTGGAATGACAATTGGGGCAAAATGAGTTTTTCATATTAAATTTAATTTATTTAGCTATAAAAACATTAAAGTTGATATGGTGAATGTGTTAGCAAATAGATTCCTTTAAGTTCTTTTTGTTAAACCAAAACAGTTAAGGTGTGGGTTGTAAAACCAAAAAAAACGACTCCCAGGTAATGACCCCCACAGAGGTTAAATACCTGGGACTCCCCACCAGTGATTTAGCTTCATTTAGAGCTTCAAGCCAGCTGCTTTCATATTGCATTTAGAAATGCCATGACCTGGATGAGATGAGAATCTTCGCAGACTTTAAGTGGGCAGGTTTTTTGTCACCAACGATAAACCAGATACAAGAAATCCTTTAAATTAAAAAGAAAGAAAAAAACTCAAACCTTCCATCCTTTGCCGGTCTAACTATTTCCCCTCTTCCCAGAGTTTGGTTTTTTTTCAGGGTTTTCATTCGTGTTCTCCAAAATTCAGTGGCACTCAATTATGGCTACAAGTTGAAGAAGAAAACCAAAACAAAAAGAGACACAGCAAAGCTGAACTTTTAGCAAAAAGGATATTCCCATCAAGTGCGCAGTTAATAGTCACAGATATAGTGGGAAGATAGAAGATGTGTGTGTGCGTCTGTGTGTGTACGTGGGCGTTCAGATGGGTATTACTGTAGGCCATGAAGGCCTGGGCCGTTTATTTAAAGAGCCACTATAAATGTTGAAGCAGTGATAATGGCTGCGGGGCCGAGAGATGACATTTTGACAAACACGGCTTATTATAGAAATGGTTTTATCAATGTGTTTATGGCGCCATCCAAGTTGCAGATTGCGTGTGAGCGTGTGTGGATGTGCATGAAGAGTTGTGTATATATGAAAATGTATGTGCTGAAGTGTGACACAGTTTGTTTGTTTGTGTATGTGTGTGTGTGTGTATCTTGCCACTAGCCCGTTGAATTGCTAGAACTGGAGAGTGAGAAAGACAATAACCACTAAATGTGCTTGTTTTCTCTCATTTATTTTCTGAAGTGGGAAGATGGAGGGGGAGGAGATGGAGAGAATAATCTAACGACTAAAAACAAAAGATAAAAGGAGGGAGGGGTGGAGGGATGGAGGAGTGATGGCCAATTGAAGCATAATAACTTTTATACATCTTGTGTTCCTTCCTGCCGGCAACTTTTCCTCTCTTGGTTTCTGGATCTGGAGAAATCGATTGCTCAGGCGCTGTCCTCCACACACACACGCACAGCCTGACACACACACACAAACGATAAACACGCAGGCAATCACGTTCACACATATACAAACACTGCGTAGATCTTCCAATAACTGCTGTGGCAACTTAACTACAGAGCCATCAGTGCCGGCTCTGTTAGCGAGAGTGTCATGTCATTTTAATGTCCTCCGTATTGTGTGTGTTTATAGGAGGTGAAGCAACACATATAGTCACATTACTGAAGCATCATTACCAATTATAACACTGCCATGTCGGGGCTTTGCACAGTGCCGGTGTGTGTGAATGAACACACATGAATTTGTCTCCCATCTCTGTGGAATAGTTGATCATTCATTTGTGTTGTGACTGTCATGATTTCCCCTGTTGGGCTGTCAAAGGACGTCAGACACAGTCAGTCACAGGTGTTTGGGTTTCTCAAGCTGACAGTGTTCTGCATTGGGCCTTTTGTGGGCCATTAATCTGTCTGCATCTCTGTCTGTCTTTCTCTGTTCTATCTGTCTCTATTTCTCCTCCATCTGCATTCACTCCTTCTGCTTCCGTAACAAAAAAAAAAAAGAAAAAGATGTGTAATCCTTAGTAAACATTCATTAGGTAAGTTAATTACTGGATCAGTGGTGGCAGACAGACCCATTTCAGCATTTCAGAAAAATGCCATTGTGCAATGTCTGGGTTTTAATGAAAAGAACCACAACACATCTGTCCAGAAAGCCAAAATGCATCTCCAACAGAGGTCAGAAGAGAGACTTGTATAAATGAACAGGTGGTGTACAAATATGGGCACAACAGCCTTTATATGTGAATGATTCCCTAAAGGGCATCTCAAACACCACGGCTCACTAAGCCTTGAAGGAAATGGGATAGTGGGCTAATCTGATTAAAAAAAAACACACATACACACACACAAACACAAAAACACTGGTATTATATCCTTTCTTCACCTTGATTGTGTTCCCATGACCTTTTCTATGCACATCTCTTTACAGTGTAGTTGCACGACAAATTACAAATTGTTTACGTATGAAATCTCATTACCAGGGAAAATTAAATGGGGCAGCTTGACCACCCACTACATCAATTTAGCTTGTCTGCCCTGTGAGATAAGGCTGTCACACTCTAAAGAGAATGTGGCAACAAATTGTGGGAGTCGAAAGGCCAACACACAAACAATAAGTGAGGTTGTGCATTGCAGAGAGCCAAGAACCAGACTAATAACCCAATTAGTGGTCATTAGAGGCCTAAATATTTAGTGCTCTTCACAAAATTGGTGAATAAAACAAACAGTGTACTTAATGATGATTTTAGCATTTATAGAGTCTCGCTCTGACAGCGGTACTAAAAATGTAAAGGGTATGTTGAGGGTGCTGCCAGTGCAAATCATGTAAGGTCATTTACAAAAGCTTTTTTTTTTTTCTTACAAAGTTGAAATGTAGTTTTACCATGTTTTTGGAGCATTGTTAGCAATTTTCATGCAAATCTAATATCAGCCATAATCTATACAACCTATTACTCCAATCACAAATGATGAGATCTTGTTTGTGCAGAGCTGATACAAAGACCTGATGGCACTGGACGAGGAAAGCTGATCTAACTGTAACAGATTCATCTCCTGGGGACCATAAAGAGGCTCATTACATTTCACATACATTTTGCTATTTTACTAGATACATTTTACTAGAAAAAGGTCACTCAGGAGGTCATCAAACTCATTAGCAATCATTCTCGTGGAACTATGATTATCCATACCAAATCTGATGGTAGTCGGGCCAGTACTTTCAACATTATTATCCTTCAGCCCTTCAGCCCCACCAACAGCGGAGAATGAGAATTGACCCTGGCTGCTTTTAAAATTGGGCAGACATATCATTTATTTTATTTAGTTCTGCAGCTGGTTTAACTGAGAGTGACTGGTGAGATTTACAGGAAACAGTTGTAGGTTGATCAAAAGGTTAATTCCCCATTCAGGTTGTAACAGGAAAGATTGTCCAAAATTGAGCGATTGCAAAAAAGGCCAGGACCTCTGAGAAAAGTTTCTGGCATTTTTTTTCTTTTTCTTTTTTTTTTGTTTTTGATGATGCCTTCGAAATGGTTATTTCTTGGAGTAAAAGTGCAAGTGAGTGCTGATTGTATTTCAGTGTTAACAGCTGTTTCTGAGGCAAACTGAAGCAACATGTGGCATAACATGCTGTAGAGTAAAAAGTCACATTAGCTTTTACAGGTGTTTTAAAGTACATTAATTTTCAGATTGATGTATCTCCCCTGCCTCTCTCTCTTTTTCTCTACCTTCCTCTTTCTCTGTCACATATACACACACACAAGCACATGTTGCAGATCTACAGAGCAGAAGTACCTGTCAATTCTTATTCTCCCATAAGATTATCTGAAATGTGCTTGTCTTTCCCTGCAGACCACTCCCTGTCACAGTGTCCCACTACAGTAACAAGACAGTGGTTTGATCTGAACTGAGTGTACCTTATGTAGCTCTTTCTGTGCATGCGCTTGACATCAGCGCGTCACGCTTTTGTTTGACATGTCTGTTTTTTTGGCAGGGTCTCACCTCATCATCGCACTTGTGGTTCTCCAGTGCCTTTGCCAGATGCTACGCTTAAAGTATCCCCAGTACAGAACAATCACAGCCTTATATATTTGTCACTGCTGGAGGCACAAATGTTGTTTGACTAGCAACTAGAAATATGTCTCTTGTGTGGGAAAAATGATTCAGTTATTTGCCTTGTTTTTCGCAACCACAAAAACAAATCACCACTTTGGCCCGTCACAAAAAATGGAAACACAAGAAATAAGACTTTTTTTTTTACATGTACAAATTGCACAAAGACACATCATTGGTCAATTGAGCACATAAATCCAACTGTTTAATGATGCCTTGGCCACAGATTTTTAGTAAAATATGACTGACCATTTACTGCTGCACTTGACTTCAGGTTCAATTGTAAGATAGTTGGGGAACTGCAAGGTAAGAGGTTTCCATTCAATATAGCAATTATACTCTTTTTTATTTTATTACTAAAGGATTTTAGTGATAATAAGATTCATTTTTACAGATGGCCTTTGTTTGGTAGGCTGCTTCAGTCCACCAACACACATTTCCACTTAACCTCCAATCACAAATACTACACTGACTCAGTGATTCAACTCAGGTTGTTGAAAAGCTGATTGATAATTACTGAAAATCCACGGACAACATATATTTAATTGGAGAAAACAAGATTGTGTTATGAATGTATTAAGCCAATTACAATCAAGCAGGGGAAACACTGGGTTGTTTCATGATTTAATGCTGTGAAAAACTAGTTTATAGACCACAGTGAAGCTGTAAGCTTCTAATAAGTGTGTGGGCTTTTGTGTTTTCTGCCAGCACTGTTTGCAATGCCCACCATTTAGCTGCACAAGCACCTAGATAGTCCTAGTGGTGGCATCACAGTGGCCCAGTAATAGTAACAAGATAGCAACACAAAGCCTGAGTGCCCGCAGAGCTCTATCATGGTAATCTGCTTGGATAAAACTAAGACAGCAGGATCCAAGTTTCCGATCCTTCATGGTACTTTGAGGCAAACAAAATCCTTTGCTGGTTAAAATGTTGCTATAAAGGATTTGGTGTTTGTATTCAATGTTTTTGTATTTTTGTCCATTTTTGTTGTTGCAAGCCTTCAACCCACCTGTTTGACCTAAGCCACAGTGGATTTGATAACCCATTTTTCTTGTACACTAGGCATATTTATCTGTCAGTCAGTCTGACTTTTCACTTAGCCCCACTCTGAGGTGGCTTTGAATAAGGTGTCCCGGCAACCAGTAGATAGATTACCATTTAATTTGGTACACACATGCTCCTTTCATATTGTACTAGCATTAGCATTGTTATTGTAGGCATGCTAACCTGCTGATCTTACCATTTAGCTCAAAACACCACTGTGCTATGGTACAGCCTCACAGAGCCCTTAGCATGGCTGTGGACTGTAAGTGTATTGTACATGTATACAACATATCTATAAGTCTTTTTGTACAAGACTTGACAGTCACTGCCATATAAATGAGCAATGTTTAATTTGCATGAGACAAAATACTGAAATGTTCAGTTCAACTGAAAATTATACCAAATTACACCACCATTTTTTCTTCACTTTCAAATGCAGCAGATGAATTAGCAGAGTAATAAAAATAATAAATAATAACAATGATACTAATAAAATAACACAAAGCATAAACTGTTAGTGCCTGAGCAATGCAGCAGCTCTTGGTTTGACTGGGAGACGCATTAACATTTACTGAACCTGTGCACTCTAATCCCAGACAAGGCAATGGATCACTGTCTTTAGCAAATAGCAGCACATTGGAGGAACAGGGAGGGAGAGAGGGAAAGTGTCTGTTTTGTTTCACGGGTGACTGCAATTCCCCTTTTGTTTCCTGCTCAAAGCCTGGTGGATTGGAAACACATTTTCACCCAAAGTCTGCACCTCATCCCTGAAGGCTCACACACAAGAATACCCACACACTCACTCACTCACACGCTCAGGCTGAGACCTACACACACACAAACACAAAGCACAAAACACTGTTTCACACAAACAGCCAAAGGCCAGTGGTAAACAGCCACTTGCATTGGCCTGCCGTCTTGATAATCAACCTCTAATCAAGGGCTCATAGGATCGTTAAGGCTCGTTAAGGCTCGTTAAGTGTTGATTTATACACTGTGTATGGATGGTTCCAACCCACTGCCTCATATTCATGGGGACATTAGGAGATGGACATTGGCATTTGCATTGATATATTGGTCTTGCATCCTCTAACCCCGTCATTTGGTCTGTTTTTGTATATGTATGTGTGGGTTTGTGTGTGTGTGTATGTGTGCGTGTGTGTTTTTCTCTATTTCATCAACAGCTGTGTGTGGAATAGTAATCTTGATCTTATCCTGTAATTTGCTAATTACCATAATCACGCATGACATCGTGAGGGTAATCAGACACACACAACCACAAACACACTCACAAAAAGACACACACACTAACATGTGAACACTTTTATAGAGGTATAATTGCCTCCGGCCAGTTGATAGGAGTCACTTCAACTTAATATCCTTTTGTCTGAGATCAGACAATCAGGGTCTTTCTTCAATGTATAATAGCACTTTGTGAATCCGTTTTTGTGTGTGTGTGTGTGTGTGTGTGTGTGTGTGTCTGTGTGTCTGTGTGTCTGTGTGTCTGTGTGCTGTTCATACCTAAGAGTATGATTTTTTTTCATTCGTTTATTTTAGGTGAACAGCTGAAGACAAGCTTCTATTTTGACACTGATAGTACTGTATGTGATGAGCAGAGGGGTGGTATCTCTATCGCTAATGGACCAAAAAAGGTGTGGCAATTGTGTGTAATATGTTTTATTGAAGTGTCTGTGTCTTATAGATGCATGTACTATGTGCAATTACACAGGTGGCTTGTTAATGTTATAATATTATCACCTTCTTTTGGTGGCTAACGTGGGTAATAGTTGCTGATTACACATCCAGCAGACATGAACAGGCAGACACATCCAGTATTCATTTGGGGTTGTTTTTCTGGCCATCTGACGCAGTGACTCAGTGTAATGTATTATACAATAATACTGACCATTCTTTTAGCTGTGTTTTGGTCTTCATCATTTGAGGGAAATATCTCTGGTTCTTAAACTAATAATGCTCTACTATGTTCGCTTATGTGCATGATCCACTATTGTCATTAATCTTGTCTGTCTGCCATTTGGTGATGTGCATGTAACTTTACACTGGATTATTATTTTTTTTTTTTCACTGTAAACAGCTGCCTACTGCAGCTGAGAGCAGAACCAAAGGCAATGAAATTGTGGGCCATGAAACCAAAACAATGAGCTGAAAGATGCAAGAAGGGTCTGTAGAGACAACTACAGAGTCAGTTCATAATGCTTTTTGGGTTTGTCACTATGAACCCTTTCCCATGCACATTAATAAAAAAAAAATATTCAGTGCAGCGTTAATTTTATACAATACTTGAAGTTTTGTTACAGTTAAACACTAGCACTGGAATCTAGTGCACACAGGTTATATGCATGATAAATCTATAGTGTGCTTCAATCTTTCTAAAAAAAAAAGGTTTTAGCTTACACAGTTACAAGTGTGGCCCAACAAGGTAAAAAAGAGAGCAAGCACAGGTACATGCTTTAGTTTCTACCCTGGACAATTCTACTTATGCTTACAGTATGCTGCAGCACCTTGACCTGTAACTGCATTTAGCTTTTTTGTTCTCAGCACCCAAACTCTCTTCATGAAACTGATTTGTTAATTCACAGAGGCAGAGATTGCTTTGAGTCATAATAGTGTTTCTCTATTCTGAACCAGTGGCGCAGAAGACACTCAATGAAATCATTATGCTAATTACAAATACATATTTAAAATGTATCCAGCTTGTGTGCAAACTTCAGCAAGCTGCAGAAAGACAGTGCTTTAAACAGTCCTGATTTTAGCCAATAGGACAAGGAAGTACCTCTGTCCTACAATAAAAAGAAGTAGAAAGGAAAATCAGCAGCCGCAGTGAATACTGAAAGAAACAAACACATACTAACATAGCAGTTTGTTGCTGGGACTTTTAACTGCTGGTGTACAGGCTTGAGTTGTGCATATTTTCTTGGATGGTGATGCTTCCGGTAATAAACTCTCCCATCTTTGTTGGCAGCCCATATGCAAACAGTGGGGTCAAAATGTCTGAGCTGAAAAAAATAAAAACACTGAAATCACAACCAGTACTCCGTGATTATTATGGTGACTCGAACATTATACCAACTGCTTTTTTGAACTTTGTGAAAATCCCTGTTGGCTTTTAACAAGGAGTAAGCAACCCAAAGTTAATGTTAACTGATCTGTGTATCGCACCGAGGTCTGGCCAGTGCACTCAGGGGTGTTCGACTAATGGCCTTTTAAGCTTAATGACCTAAGCCAAGCATAACTGAATGTTTATAAACCTCTCATTTATCAATGGGGTTTATTCAGGCATTCCTTATGGATGTCTTCTAAAGCCGCACAAAAAGAGGTGGTTGTTCTTTAAATCTGCTGGTTAAATGGTATTTACATCTTTGGTTGAATGCAAAGTGAGGGAGGATTTGTTTTATCCATTTCCTCCGTTTGTTTTTCTCCCATTAATTTATCAGCAAGAAGAGTAATAAGGCTGTAGAGGCAGGTGAGATAAGTAGGTAAAAGGGAGACAAGATTATGTAACAGTGCAATAAATACAATAAAAATCAACTTTTGAGGAGTGAAAGAACTCTAGCTGAGCATGTTTGCAATCCTAACATCATTTTGGAGTGGGCGTCACAATGGTTCTGGGGTCATAAATTGTACCCAGTGCCACTTCACTCCCTGAGGACCACATAACCTTTTAATTCATCAAGAAAACTAAAAAAAAAAAACCACCATGCTTCTACACAGCAAAAGAGGATAAAAGAGATATATGTCTGAAAGAATGTAGAAACCCACAGAGAAGAACAGCCTTTTTCCTGCAAGGCTTCATGGTGAGAGACTTAACACGATTGCATTGATTTTAAGCAGCTCTCTGTGAGGTGCAGTCACAGCAATGAGCTACAAACAAGTTACTTTTTTTTTAGTTTTGCTTTTAATGGAGTTTCAAAGGATAAACAGGTAAATCAAAGGGGAAAAAAATGCTGGTAAGAAAAAAAGTTATCAAATAAATAAAGCATTTTGGAGAAAAAATAGCAAGCTTAATCGGCTGGATGATTCATTGTTGTTTTGGTAGCAGACATTTCACTTTTTGTTTCTCTCTGTTTCTGTCTGTCTCCCAAACAAGATAAACAGAAACAGAGCAATAGAAACATGGACAGGGAGTTACATAAGAAACTCCAGGACTCCAGCTTGTAATGAGCTGTAAAAGCTCCCTGGCTGTGCTGTCTCTGTCTCCATCTCAGCCTCTGTCTGAGCGTTCCAGTCAATCAGCCGCTATATGATTTCACTCTCTTTGCTTCGTGCTAGAGGTCAAACAAAGAGGACACAACCAATTCACAAAAAAAAAGAAACAAAAAACAATAAAGCTGGTGAGAGCTCAGAGCAATATATGGAAGCTGTTTAATCATAAGTCATTCAGGCCATTTTAGGCAAACAGAGTTGAGATATCACACTGGTTTTTAAGAGTCTGAGAAGTCTTTAAAGGCCTTTATACCCACTATGTTGCTCTCACATTCTGTAAATATAAGTCTGGCTCCATTCGTTTATTCTGTGTTTATTGAATGTTTTCACTGTTTCCCAAGCAATTGTCCTGTTTTCAGTATGGAAAGGCCTCTGAAAAAGACCACTGGACCATGAGACATAAAATGAGGTTTTTGGATGTATTAATGGACATCTGTAATACGGTGGTTTAAACTGATGTTGTAATGTTGCTAAAGTACTTCAAAGCCTCAGCTTGTACTTCTGCCTCTCCTCCTATGCTGACTGCATAGTGTGCTCTCTCTGTAGGTGCACTAACGATGAGGTTTTGAGGTCAAGTTTGGACTACAACAACCCCTGAAGTGGGTAATGGTGGAGTTCTTATTTTCTGTCAAGGAGGGGTGCAATGACAGTGTTTTTGAGAAATGCATTTGGCTCCAACAGCAGAGCATAAACAAGGTGTTTCTTTTGTCATCCACAATATGTAATTTTTTTCATTGTAAAAGACTCCTGAAGAAGACCCGCTTATCTGGGTTTGTCTTTTGTTTTATACTGTGAAGTACATAAGGACATAGTGCGTCAACATTTTTCTACCTATGAGGCTTGTGAACTCTTAAAATACAGTGATACCCACTCATACAGAGATCATCATCCATGCCACATTTCTGTGGGTTATTGCCAAGCAATAATTTTTCCTTCCTTCTCAGTTCCTTCCTTTTCAGTTATACTTTTGTCAAAATATAATCACAAATATAGTCACAAATATTAGTATGTGCTTCAAAATGTTTATTTGAATTGCATCTTCAAGCTCCAGCCCATCAGTATCAGTACAAGTGATTGTGCTGCTTTTCTTGCTCTGTTATTGTAGAAAACATGTCAACTGAAAAAAGCATATCACTTAAGCCATGTGTTTCACATTGCTTGTAACTAATTTGCTAATGATTGAACAACAGTACCAGTAAAACACACTGTCAGGCTACTGGAGACGGACGTTAAAAAACGGTTTCAATTACAGACAAGAAACAAAACTTTTTTCAGTTTATTTGACAAGAAAAGTAAGACATCAATGGCAAGTCAGGCTAAATGACAAGTACAACACACTGAAGGCTGGTTTGTTTCTATTTCGGTCCTTCACAGTTCAGAAACAATCATGGCGTAAGTGGCACAACAAGAGATGACACTCCAATAGAGTCTGGTTTAAACACTTTAAGTGCACACAGCTCCACTAATAACCTATTATACAACATTTGTCCATGTTGATCCTAAATCTGTAAACACAAGTCTGCATTGCCAGTCTGGTATGAATGAGTGTCCTCAGTCCTATGAAAATGGTCCTCGAGGCACCTTGAGGTGCTCAGTTGTTCCAGACCTTATGCAGCAAAACTGCAATTAGACTGACCTCACCTCCCCCTGTAAATCAGTCTGAGACTTACAGCACCAAACACACTGAAATATTAAAAATGTACCTGTCCCTAAATATTTAAAGCCAAACTCTCATCTCTTGGGTTATCTAACAAATATAGTTGACTGACAGTGTGGCAGAAAAATCATTGCATATCATTAAGAGCTCAGCTAAAGTCTTTGACCTGGCAATAAATTCTGACATGGCCATATGAAGAGATTTTGCTGTCAGCGAGTCAGTTTTATTCTGGTCAAATGTGGCATCACTTCAGAATCCAACCTAATGACATCCTATAATGAGTTAAAAAATAATAATTTTCACTAAAACCCAACTTATTGCATCAGTACAAATTTAAAAGCCAAAAGTGCCCCAAGACACTGCTTTGTGAGATGCAATATTATCGATTCTTCCTTAAAAAGGAAATGGTATTGTTGGCCTAGGCAGCTGCATCGTTTGTCTCCTGTCCATGAGTTAAAGCAGCTTGATTTTAATAGCAATGCAATGCTACAGTTAACCCGTTTACTTTGACACTGCTGCTCACAGTTTTCTCCCATTCCCTGCCATTACAGGCTTCATGAAGCCTTCTGGCACGGAATTTTTTTGGGAACACTTGCTGGGAGCAAATTAAGCAAATCAGGCCGTCCACACTTTTTCATCAAAGACAAATTTAGGCCAATCTACCCTCATCTTCCTCTTTCTAGGGTTTTGTTTTGTCTTTTGTCTTTGTGTTTATGCAGTTTTATGAAACAGACATACATGCATATTCACTCACTATTGGCAAAGTTGAGAAAAGACCATCACTCTACAGTCAAAATGAAACCGACATTGAGCATTGTTTGTGAAAAGGGTCTGCGCTGGGACCCAGTGAATACAAGATGATCATGTAGCAGATGTACCTGCACCTCGTAAATTTAAATTATCATTGCAAGATTGTTTTTACATATTGCAGCCTGCAGGCATGTGAATGCCTGACTTCTCTTATGGTCAAATTTCTGCGGCTCTTTTGTCCTTTTACATGATACAAATGTCTTGGATTAACACATCAAGGATGCCCTGACTGTCCTGTGTGACTGAGGGTAGGACTTAAAATAACACAGTGCCTAATGAAATTAGTGCTAAATACTGCAGGAAACAGCATGGTCAAAGCACAGAGTGTCACCTTGAGGGCACAGAGGACACGCCTTATCCCCTGCTGTAACCCTAAGCGGTAAAAAAGGCCTGACTGTGAGAAAGAAAGGGCAAGGCTGATGAACACATGAATAAAATATTTCTTACTTCGCCTAGGATGGCCTCTCCCTCACGTTGATTCTCTGTCCTTCTTTCATCCTGACCTGAAAAAAAATCTATTAAATCAGAAGCTACAAGATCCCAATCCTCAAGATAATGCTGCAAAAATGATACACATGGCTTACCAACACTCCAGGTATCAACCACAGACCAGCTCTGAACCATCCATTCACAGCATGGGGTACGGGGCAGACAATGAGTGGGATTGTCATCCTTCCAGAAGGATTTGTCATCGTTCATCTGTGTAACAGCCTGGAATCCCATCACTAGAACAGCAGTGTGTGTGTGCTATCCCACCTGGACGCGTGCAGCATTTCTATGCAAACACATGCTTGCTTGTGTGCCACAAAAACCTCATCTCAGTTTTAGGAGAGAGTTTCTTAACAGGGAGTGTTAAGAGTTGGGGTTGGAAATTTCTACTTGAAACCTCTCCATCACTGATTTTCTTGCATGTCTAGATGCTCAGACAGACACTCCTACTTATCACATACACACACAGCCACTCTTTAGATCATCAGTCCAACTGAAAGACAGAAAACAGTATGATGCAACATTTACTGAGAGGCACAGGGGCCAGTGGTTGTATTTTTATGATTTAGGTTTGAGTCAGTGTTGAAGACCCTCAGCAGGCTGAAATGGTCTCGAAAGCACAGCGCTCACCTGACTAGCTCAGACCTTATGTTCGGTCACAGCATGCAGCTGTTTTTTCAGCAAAAACAAGGAAAGAAAGAAAAAAAAACGACAGACAATTTGTGAATTGCTAGTAAACAGAGTGAAACATTCAGCCTCTAAAGAGCCAGATATTTTCCTCAGGAGTTGGTTGAGACCAAAACAGACCCAAAAGGAGAGAAACACAACTTTTAATAAATTAATTTAATAAAGTTGTTCTGTGCCTGCTGGATGTGTAAATGGGCAACTATTTGCAAACATTTTGACCTCAGTTATAAGGTCGTAATATGTCAAAGATATATTAATTTCTTAGGTTGAGGTTCGCATTAATACTGTAATGTGAGTAACAAGAATGCACAGTGGACATTTAGTTATACAAATATTTATTAGGAAAAAGCTAGTAAACTCAGCTTACCTAACACATTCACATCTGTCATACAGAGGTACAGGTGAGGTAGATAGCCTGCAGACGTTCCAAGATCATGCATCCCTTGATCTTCAGTGAATGAAAAATAGATGTCACCAGCATTTGAAACTAATGAAATTCTACATGTAGGTTATTAATACAGTGAACTCTATTTGCCATCTACAACATGTCAGTGGTGTGAAAAATTGTGCCTTTTTCCTCCACCCATTGAGGCTAAATCCAATGACTGAAATTAATTCTGTCTCCAGAGCAGCTCTGCCTTTAAATGTAAAAGAAGAATAGGAGGCATAGTGCAGCAAAAGGAACACTCACACATATTTTGCCCTGGTGTGGTGGACTGGAGTCAGCACTAAATCTCAAATCAAAGTTGTGCTGAAACACCCCCAGCAGAATGTATCTGCCGTAACCAGAAAGAAAAATGGGGATGTGATATTGTTGTCACTGGGGATGTGAATGAGAGTTTGATATTAAAGTAACCCTAAAGGAGAATGGACAAGTGCTGGGATGCAGCAGGCATGCAAACCGAGGTAGAGAGGTGTCTGGTTGGTGATACGTGAAGAGAAATGACGAGATGATTGGATGTTACCTGCCTGGGGAGAGAAAAGGTTTGGAGAGGTGTGTGTTAAAGTGCTCACCGCTGTGGGGCGAGTAGATAAGTAGAATATCAGAATCTTTCATCCTGCACTTTTGTCATGGACTCCTAGTACCATGTGCACTTTCATACACACACACACAATTGCACACGGTACCACTCTCAAGTTTGGCTTCCCAGATTTCCTAGCATGGTACTGAAGAATGAGAAAAGACTGTGTGCACATACTCACACATGTGATTCATGCACATACATTTTATTCCCCTAACAAAAAATCCCCACCATAATATGCCCATTCTGGAGAAAATTTTGTTCATTCCATTTTTCAGTGAAATTGATCAATTGTGGTGAAATCTTAACAACCGTGGATCTGACACACCAGATAAATATCTCCACATCCAATACACAGACATATACATATTCACAGTCACACTTGCTGTTGTGCACACAAGCAAACTCATGTACACATGAGAACGCGCACCCACACACATATACTTTGACGGCTACAGTAGAAGTCTCTAAGCTAAAGAGAAGAAGAGCCTCTGTTTAAAGTTGTATATCAAATAAAGATAGATTTATTGTGAAACAATGCAAATGTGAAAATGTGTCCATGCATTCGTGCACAAACACACCACAAACATGAAACCATGCTGCATACCCACTGTGATCAATCACCATGTTGTGGAAGCCATTCTCCAAACCAATATTACAAAATCACGTGGTCTTGAATGGAAGCCTCTGATTGGTTAAGAATGTTATTTCTTGGGTTGCCATTTATTTCATGTTGAGATATGACCTTGGGCCCCGGCAGCCTTTGCATTATCACAAACTCATTCATTTTCTCCCTGAGCCAGGAGCGGAGAAAAATGGATTGCTATATTGAAGCATATGAGTAAGAAGTGATTGGGGGGTGGTGGTGAAAGAGCTAACATTTGCTCAAGTAAACTTGAATTAGAGGATGTGCTGTCCATGGTAACAGAGAATGGGGAAATGGGAAGGAAATTACCTGCACTCCATTTTAGATGTTACATTTGAACAAATTATCCATTGAAAGTGAATGATATAGCAATTTGGATAACGATCAGCATATTTTAGGCACCATTAAAGGCTAGGCAGGGTGGCTTAATGTTTAAAGGTACCAACCTTCAACCTGAAGACCATCTGTTTCAGCCAAAATCCACTTCCTTTAAGAAGTGCAGATGATTGTCACCGATGGGAGCTGTGACATCAAGTTATTGTAAATTGGTAAAGTAGGTTGGAGTGTCAAAAGAGCTGCACATTTTTTCTAAGAATTATTCACCCCCCAACGGACACTGACAAGCCAAAGACTGGAAACAGCTCACTGATGAAAGAGGCAAAAGGAAGCTGGCACAAACTGTACCGAGCAACAGATGTCAGCTGGCAGACCACCACAACATTGATTATAAAACAGCCATGGAGGAATCTGCAGCTTGTCGCGCCCTGACAGAAATGTGGTAGGCAGCCAGGATTCTTCCAGAACTTCCACTTCCCTCAGCAGAATCACAGGACCAGGCAAAGGAGTAAAGCATCAGGTAATGGATGGATTACATGGTAGACATATTACATGTATGCCTGGATTTGGTACCTTGTGTTTTTGGTATGACTGGCTGAGGACACAGATCAGGCCTCTTGATAACATTAAAGCTGCTCTTATCTCTCTCTCTCTCTCTCTAGATAGATATAAAGATAGATAGATAATGGATAGATAGATAATGGACAACTACCTGTGATCATAAAGTGCTAGCTTGTAGTGTTGAACTCATAGATAAGTATCGCCCAGCTCTGCAGTTCCCCTCCGCTCTACAAAACTTTTTAGCATCTTTCCGCTCATTGTTTTGGTTTTCAGTCCAGCAACTTTAGACAACAAAAACAATCTGACACACTCTTGCTGCTCTAGTGATGAGAGTGTCTTGAAACTACACTCCTACTGTTGTTGTGATTAGAGTAGAGCAGTAACAGAGCAGTTTCAAGACACCGCTAACAGCTGTTTCAAGCAAAAAGACCCAGCGGTCCAAATGAATGCTACTGGCTGTGTAAATAGGCAATGGTTCGCCAAAATGTTCGCAACAACAACTTCATAAGGTGGTGATGTTTCAGTGTTGTGTTTACAGCTTGTTCCACTGCCCTTAAGTGGCCAAAAATCAATTAATACTGCTTTAAATTCATTAGTTTGATGGGAAACAGTCCTCAATCAGAATGGAAGAGGAGGCTGTGTTTTCTCCGCTTGTTGAAAAAAAAAAGACTCTGTGAACAGGCACACTGAGAGACGAGCACGATAAAGAATGCTTTTAATTCTGTCCTTGATTAATTCAGTGATAGTTAATGCTATTCTGGTACATCCTAACTTGAAGTATGGTCTTATGATTTAATCTTGACCCCGCTGCAGCTATTTGTCTAAGTACTGATTCAATTTTAGAAAGCAAAGTATTGTGTGCTGTTATGTACTTTTGTGCATAACTCTGTGTCCATGATTGTTTTTATGTGCTGCACAGTGCAGCAAGACATACTTGTAATTGCAAGACAATACCTTGTTAGCCTCTGGCCATTTCTCGCCTCCCTGCCTCTCTGGGGGCAGAGGATTTATCAAATGGTGTCATCAACAGTAGCATCTTGGCTCAGTGTTTACTCCTGTATTTGTGTGTTTCAGACATGTTTACTTTCCCCCAGGCAGCCAGAGCAGAACCCCTGCAGACCCATATGGCCTGGCATATGGCTCACCCTCTGCCCCACCCCTCTACTCGCATACACACACATACAAACACACACATGCACACACACAGAGACAAACAGAGAGACACACAATCACAAGCCAACATGCTGAGGAGAAATTACACAGTCATAATGTAGCAGTGCAGGCACCATGACATGATGCACCTCGTCCTGCCCTTAATCCTCTTGCAGTATCTGGACTTAGTGGGTGTTCAGAACAGAATCAGACACAAGTTCATTCCCTCTCCCTCTCTGTCTTTTTCTTTCAACAGAGATGAAACATTTCATTTCATCTCTCTCATTGATTCAGGTAGATCTATCACTGACTTTGGATTGCTCTCTCTCTCTCGCTCTCTCCAGTTTGATCTCTGCAGCTGCCTCTTCTTCTAGTTCTGCATAAACAGTGAGTCTGCTGGACTTTGATGAATCTTTGCCAGCCTTGTAGGCATAGTAACTGCTACTACGAAAAGTTTCCCTGCGCAGAGTTTGGAGGGAGGCTGAGTACTGACATGTACTTGCATGAGAGCACACACACACTCACACAAACAACCATGTACACGCACACACACGCACACACACACGAAAACATAATTTCCCACTTCGATCCATTACTCTGCAGGGTGTAAATGCTCTCTCTGATGCAATTGTGGTGCAAACCCCCTGATGAGTGTTTGTGTGTGTGTGAGAGAGAGATCTTCCATTGTTGATGTTTGTGCTGCTACACAGGATATTGACTAACATAACTGTAATTAATATACAGTAACATGTAGCTGCAAACACTGACCACATGCACAAACACATGTGTATACACATTCACACATCTCTGGTGAGCATCTTTTCTTTTCCTTTATTTGCACTCTTAGATTGATTATAATGACTGAGTAAACTCGCTGATTTCCATTAAATACCACACAAGCACACTAATTGCATGTGACCTGAACATGCACCATGCAGGTATTTCCTGTTCATCAGAGACACCACAAAGGGAGCACCTCATCAGCTGAGCAGTATCAGCTAATTGTTATCAGAATGAACTAATATTAAAAACAAGTCAGGGCTGCTCTTTATTATCTGATGTGCTCACTCTTTCACCCCTCTGGTCCTTGGTATCAGTGATGCTGTTACTGGTAGTTACTGTTTGCTGCCTCACACTGCTGTTACTGATTATCCTGATGTCTCCTTCCACCAATGCGGCTTCCTCTCGTTTTGGTTTCTTATTATTCATACTTGATGAGATCTCTTGCCTTGTGCACCACGTATTTTTCATATCTCAGTAATAAGTGTTCGCTGTTTTCTGTTCTTGACATCCCTGTGGGGTCTCCATCACATTCCCCGCTGCATCTCACTCTGTGGCTTGGATTCCTTTGGGTAGCAGAGCCTATTCCAACTGTTTAATGATTTGTTGATGTGAAAGGTTGGATCTCCTTGAACGCTCAATAAGAGGTAATAGATTCTAAAAGAAAAATGCATTTACGGTAAACTTGCAAATCTGAGTCTGAGCTGATTTGATTTTATTGGGAACTCTTTTATCCCACAGAGAAACTCTTCCAAGAGTCCTCAGAAAAGTGTAACCTCTGTAATTCAGCCACTGAAACGTTTGTTTCCCAGATTTAACTAATGAGTTTTCATTGGCCTTTTCTTGTAATCTTTTGAATGGCACAACTTGCAAGTTAAAACACCCCGATGGCCAAATTCACAGTTAAAATATGCTCCACAAGTGCAAAGCTGTATTTTGTATGCATGAAGTCATATTTATCTCGGGTATTAATCAGAGACGCTTGCCTTGAACTGTTATTGTTCATTGTGTGATCACTTTTACTCTAAATAACTATGACAGTTACTAACACACTTTGTTGCAAATTAGAATTGCGATACAGTTGATCTGAGTTTTGGTAAATTTGATATAATTACATTCGATATAATTCATGTAGACTGAAGAGTGGACAGACACATTTTATCTGTGTTAAGCATCATCTGCAGCATTTTAATTTAACTGAGTGACACTCTTTGGGCTCTTGCTGCATTACAAAACTGTGGTGTAGTGGAAAAGTACATGTGGATCACATCACATAGAACAGGTTCCAACCACTAGGGTTCAAGTATTCAGCATAAATTCATTCATAATTTCAGCTCATCTACTGTGAGCCAAGGTGGGCATATGCAGCCTATTTAAAATGTGTGATCACACTATCACTGTGATAAACAGCACATGAAGAAATCAGAAGGCAATGAGGGAAACAACATCCTGCACTCACACATGTATAACTACACCTGATGTCAGTTCAGGTTGGCCAGATCAGTGGTGGTGATGCCATGCAGTATGCAGGGAAAAGAACTGAAGGAGATGGACAGTACTCTCAGTACTTTCACATACTTACACGACTTGTCTCTGATGAAGATCAGCAGGGACCAGGGAAGAAGCTCCTGTTTACATACTTAAGTACATTCACTAGTAACTGGTAACAACAGCAACCATTTCTATATGCTGGAGTCCAGCAGGTCCTTCTGAATTGTAGTGGAATTGCAATATAAAGTGGTATAAAATGGAAGTACTCGAAAAGTCCAAGTTGAATTTTGAAGTTTGAATAAATGTAATTAGCCATTTTCTACCACTGCAAAATGTTGTAATTTAATTTGGTGTATTAGGTGATCATTTAAAATTATGCTTGAGGTCATTTTATTACTATAACTTTTGCTTGGGTTATATCTTCTTCATTATCTTCTTCTTCATTGCAATTGAAGATGTATTGCTGAACCTAATTAAGGATTACAGAATTAAAGATTTCTTCCACATTTTTTACTTGAACCTGCTGGCTCAATATATGGGAGCACAGAAAATGAGTGAAATGAATAGAATGACACATAACCTGATGGTACAAAGTGTCACTGTTGACAGAGCAGAGTGTTAAGTAAAAGGATGGTTCACTTTATGTATTACTGAAGTCCAGGGAAATTGACCAAAACAAAGTTCTGTGGAGTGTATCTGCATTAAATTCATTTCATGTATGTTCCCGTTCATGTACATTTCATCTGAGAATAATGAATGGATCTGTTGAGTGACATTCCATATATTTTACATATATTAAAAATATTTCATCTCTTCAAATAATGTTCCATTAATCACACTGTACCTGCAGACTGAGGGAGGGAGTGTGAGGATGAGAAGGAGCGAAGGAAAGAAGAAGAAGAGTAACTGGTGAGAAATTGAGTTGGTTTGATAAGCGGCTGTCACACATGTCATCATTTGATATTGGAGTTTCTTCTTTTTTGGTTATTGTCTGGCCCCACATATTCAACTTGTTACAGCGATTGTGAGAAAAAGAAAGGCTATGAATGAGCAGTGAAAGAAAAGTATCGTTGTGTGTGTGTTGGATGAGAGACAGGAAAAGGCAGACTGAGAATTACAGAGGAGCGTCTGTGCCATGGAAGCGTCAAATTAGCTTCCGTGGGCGCGCTGCAGAACATGGAGAGACGATGAGTCAGGGGATCACCTCAGCAGAGTTCTCACTTTCATTACCAGAACTTTTTGCTTAATATTGCAGATACTTAAAGTTTATATCTGATGAACGTGAAAAACCCAGAAATTCAAATCATTGCCTGCCAGCCAATCAGGAATAACTATTTTCTGTGGCTAAGGTAAAATGCTTATAACTGTCAAACGGTTGAGCTGTGTGCAAAAGGACAATGGGTAAATAAATTAAAGTGAAGATCCTTTGTCTTTTGCTTTGTTTTATTGTGAGACAAATGTAAATTAATTAAAGCCAAGAAATAATAATAATGATTACATTCACTAAACCACTCTCTCTGGATAGAAGTGATGTGTTCAGATTGTCCTTTGGAAAAACCTCCCCTGTGGGAAAATTTACGGTTTGATTATGATCAAAAACACCAGTGTGATAATGATATATATTTCCATTAATACAACTAATTTGCTGTAGTTGTCACAGACTCTAATTGCTTCCTGCTGAATTACAATAATCTTTTATCAGGTTCACAATTAGTATCTGTTTTATCTATGTTACAGTATGTTATCAATGTTTAATGAAAACCCTTATACATTTGTTATAATCGGCTTTTAATGGATTATAATGACCTGAGATTACAATCATTTCTTTAATCTTCATTTTACTATACCCAGCTATTATTGCAGTCATTGTCATTCTTACAGCTAACAGTTTTAATATGCACAACAAACAACTCAAATCACCAGTGTGGTGAGCAGCAATTGAACAGAACTTGAGAAGCACATGCAGCCTGGTGTTTAACCCCACACTGTATTTGCATTTTACACAGGGCTAATAGGGCTCCACATAGCCCCATTACTGCCCTACTCACTATGCATGTGAGGGGTTGAATAGATGCATACACAAAGCGCAGCCCTTACCGGGATTCTCGTCTCTTTCATCAGATTCATCTCAAGATGAGATAGATCAGTTATATAATATGCATGCAGCAAGGAGGCAAGGATCTTGGGTCCGCTACTTCTTTGACAGATGCTACAGGAATCACACCTGCATTCACAGGAAAAGAGCCTGGTTGGGAAGAAAATGAATGCAGGCTTATATGATCAGTTTAACAGGTATCAGAAACCTGTGCAGCATCCAGGTGCTGGTCTGAGGCATCAATTGTTGGTTTGTAACAGATGTTATGAACTGATAATGCTGTCCATTACTGGTTTTATATTCTGTGTGGTTGTTTTTTTTATATAGGTCACATTAAGAGTAATGGATTTTCCAATCAGTCCAGTTCCCCTGGACTGACTGGTTATTTGGTCTCAATCATGACTGGTCATCTACTATCAGCATCTCATCATCATTCAGGCCAGTTTGCTCTTGGGCCAACAATATAGTCATCTATCTACTTCAGCACGATGGGGTGAATTTACCATTTGATAAGCCAAGAAAGCACACAGTGACTGACCTGACATGTCTTCTTACTGTATTGCACACATGTTCTCATAGCACAGAAGGCCACAGTAGTGTGAATAATCCCATCACCATCTGAGCTGACCTTTGTATGGCCTCTTGTAATGACACAATCACATATATGACTCAGGTTGTGGGTGTCCTCAACTGTGTTCTGGGTTTTTCTAATTTTTTTTATATATACTTATGTGTTGCCACGAACAACAATGGCCAGTTCCATCAAATTGGGTTTTTTTTTTGCCTGCACCTAACCTTACCTTTACCATAGCAGCCACATCATAAATGGGTAAGTTATTTCTTTTTCAACAGTTGATTTTAACAGTTTTATTTCCATTTTCAGTTTATTTATATCTCCTGCCACTGTTTGGCTGCTAATTCAGGAGACGCTTTTATCAGACTTATCGGTAACTGTTCTGTGAAAGCAACGGGCACCTGAAACTCAAGGCACAGATTTACTTCACTGAGATCCTCCACAAAATTCCCTGTCTCGAAATGGAAAACAGAGCAATGCCAGAAAACTGCTAAACAAACTATTCTGTCATCAGGAGAAGGGCAAGTTGTCATGACTAGCCCCTATGAGGGGCTGCTTTGTGGACTTTTTCAGAATCTAGTTTTGTTTATAGTTCCTGTTTTAT
>JBBMJY010000020.1:16297437-16320398 GCA_037833715.1 Toxotes lorentzi | reverse complement strand
TGCCTTCCCTCTCGTCATTTTGTTACTAGTCAGGTTCTGCATTTATTTGTTACTTTGTTTCTTGTTTGGGTTTTGCTCTTCCTCCTCGCTAAGAGTGATTTTGTGTTTCACGTTTTGTACTTTTGTTTTTGTGTGTTTTTCCCCTTTATGGGTGATCCTTGGTTGTTACTTTGTTAGAATAAAATTATTCCTTTCCCCTTTTTGTTCTAGGTTTTTTTGCGTTTGGGTCCTATTCCTCGCCCCAGCCCTGACACAAGTTTTGTTTTATTTTATTTTTCCTAATTTCAGCTTCCTGAAGTGCTTCAAACTTGTAATAGTCATTGAGTGCTGCACAAAGGAAAGTTAAATAACTACATGACTGACAGGACCAACAGGCTCGGAGGTGAGGATGAAGGCCAACTTAACTTAATATTGAACCCTGTTTGTAAAAATTTGTTGGTAAGCCTTTGGTCCCCTCTTTGAGTCTCACTGAAACCTTTCAACCATTATTCCATATTAAAACTTCTGAAAAATAAACGCAAGACCAATATCATTTCACATCCCTAACTGCTGGAGAGATTTTCAGCATTGGTATCAATTTGATGAATTCTTGACAGAGAAAATGTAATGCATATGAAATGAATTGATCAAGGAGCAAAGAACATTCAAAGCAAAATCACTGACTTCACCCTTGATAGGAAAAAGAATTTATTCAAGTCATATTTTATGCAGATTGAGTTGTAATTTATATGAAAATTTCCACAAAATATTGGACTCAGTTAATGGCACTAATACGCCAGTGGGCCTTAATTCGTAATTTGTAATTGCAGAAATCTAAGAGTAATTTCTTTAATTAATGAAAAAAACCCTTTTGAAAAGGCAGTGTTTTGCTGTGTGTCAGGTATTTTCTAAATTCTTCATTTCTTTCATTCTCTCCTTCAATTTTACCTCTCTTCTTGCAGTTTTTGGAGCGGCAAATTAATGCAACTCTTATAAGCAAGGTGATAAAAATGTATTATGAATCGCCTGCACTTTTGAACCTCATAGTGTGTGTGTGTGTGAAAATGCATTAAACTCAGCAGGAGTAGAGAAAGACAGACCGAAAGAAAGAGTGAGAAAGAATGAGGGAGGGGGGAAAAAAAACGAGGAGGAAACTTCGTAATAGTGCGTTGTCAGCAGAAGGAGGACTGCGGTTTTTCATACTGGTGTGTGTGTGTGTGTGTGTGTGTGTGTGTGTGTGTGTGTGTGTGTGTGTGTGAAATCTGTATCTCATGCATGATACAAGGTTGACTAGCAGGGCAGAGGAGAGGATGATGATGAGAGGAAACAAATGCAGCAGGTAATAACAGTCGTCAGGAAAGATGAGGCACACTGTAGGTGTCAGTGTGTGTCTGTGTGTGCACACATTAGAGTGCGAAAAAAGAAAATGAGAGAGGCATAGAGTACATACACACACACACACAGACACACAGACATAAACATGTGACTTTCATATTAATAGATACTGTAAAATTCCATTCCTGGTCCCACACATCTGAAATGAACAAGCACAATAAACACATTAATATTAAGTGACACACACATCAAATGTAACTATTAAAGAGACTCATAGTTGATGTTGGTCATCACTTCAGTGCTGCCTCTGTTGCATTAATCCCCTGCTCTTTTTTTACCTTTCTCCCCCTCCCCTCTCCCACATTTTGTTTCCCATGTCAAAATTTCACCATTGATTCTCCACTTCTTTCTTTTAGTCACTCTCTAAAATGTTTTATCATTGTCTTGCTGCTCCCCAGTCATTCTCCTCTTTCTCCTATTATAATCAGGAGTATTTATCCTGACCACTTTTGGGTTTTTTTTTGGTTTTTCAGGTAATTGTTTGAAAGTCACATTTGTGTCCAAACAACGCAGAAAATTATCTGCCACTTTTGGTGAGACAATTTCACTTGTTTCTTGGTGGTGAATAAGTAATCTGCACTGCTGCGCGGCTTCATCAAAATACATTTTCGCACATACAGATTGATTGTGATTGTTCAGAATTGTTGAAGGAAATCACTATTGCAGGATGCATAACGTAGCATTATCATCACTGACTGCAGGAAATATTGTATCACTGTCCACCTCCCTTCCTGTTTCTCTGTGTATCTGTCCTGTCCTCTCCCTGCACTGCACTCATCCAGCAGTTCATTTACATTCTTCAGAAATGAATGAAGAGACAAATTTCTGTCAAATGAAATGGCTGATTTTTTCTATTGGAAAGAACTGGACCGACATCAGGCCATTCATCTTTTGTATGAGATAATTATACAATACATATTCACCAGGGATTTGAAGGTACACACACCTCTGGTAAAGCCTAAAATTAAGCTGTATTTATGACTTTTCTTTTTTCTTTTTTTTTTAACAAAAGAAGCTTTCAACCACTGTACTTTCCATGTGTTTTTCATTAGTAGACTGAGTTTTCTCAGCTGCTCAAATTATTTTTATGCATTAGTTTATTTATTTATATACTTATTTTGTCAAGAAGTTTTTCAAGATCGAAACTCAGCTTTCACACTCAAATGTTTTTGTGCTTTGAAATGTCAGTCGAGCTGAATGGTGCAGACTCAGTTTTGCAAGTGTCTGTATCCCTGATCTGTGACAGTTTTCTAAACTATGGAACATGTTACTTCAGCAATGAATAACTGAATTAAAAATTCAATTCTCAGTCATTAGAGTTTGGATAGTAGCATAAAATGCTGTCATCAACCTTTGAGCCCCCTTGTTCCATTTAAACATGGTAATAGTTATTATAAAATAATACATACAATGCATATCTCACATATATACAGTGGGTAGAGGGAAAGCCTGCCTCCCCTTGCTTTCCTTTCTTCTTGCCTAGCCATTTGGTGCTCTGTAATATCACTTTACACATCAATCAGCATTGTTTCACATATCAATTGCATGAATCCACACTGCGCCTGGAAATGTGTGTTAATGTTTGTGTGAGCAGGCTCAAAAGGTTCATAAGAATAGGCTTGCGAGTGGGTGTGGGTGGGTGTGCAAGGGTATTTGCGGGTGATTGCTAGGAATTGTGTTCGAATAAATGCACTCATGTGTGAGTGTCACTTTTCAAAAGTGATGTGCCGCAGGCTCATAATCATCATTCATCCTCCCAGAGATCTGAGCACGGAGTGGCAGAGTCATCCCAAAGACAATTAGAGAGAGAGAGTGTGAGCCTGTGCTCAGGTTTGTGCATTAATGTTTGTTACTGTGTGTTATTGTCTCTCTGTTGCTGTGCGTGTGCTGCTATGTGCTTGAGTGTGTGGGAATGGATTTTGAGCCATAAAGGCAACATGAGCCAGCAGATTGGTAGAGGCTTTGTTATCGTCTATCTCCAGCTTTGAAGAAAATGATCTCTCTTAGACTGGCTTCTTCATCAGCTCTTGCTCCAAAGCGAGACTCATGCAACGTACTGCTCTTCTATGAAAATCAATGCAGCTCCTTTTTCTGAACTTTGCACAGTAATTCCAAATGCTATTTCACACAAGCTACACCATCTAATGGGCTCTTGCCTACTCTTCTCTGTGGATCAGCGCACTGAATGATGAGTGTAGTACTTCTTCAGCCAATCAGGACTCACCCACCAGTCCCACCTTATTTTGGTAGTGTACAAGGGGATGTCTATAATGATATGATGAACAAAAAAAAAATTAAACATGATGGGCACGCACATCTAAAGATGGCTCTTTCTCAGCCCCTCAAAGCTCAGCACTCAGTGGTAAGAACTATTTTCACAGAGCAGGAAAAAAACATTGCTTATTCTTTCTTGTGCCACCACCACCTCTGAAAGGTACTTCTGTTGTGAAACTAATTAGAGTTTGTGCAGGAAGAGATGAACCTCGAACAGCAACACAAAAGCTATCCCAGCCCAAATATCTTAATGCTTCTTAATTTATTCAGCCTGCTGAGAATACAGCCTGAGTGCTGGTGAGAGGGACTGACCCAGAGACCTGGATCCTTTTTGTCTACTGATTCTCATTGTTCAAACAGCAACAAGTTCTGTTCCAACAAACACATCAAAACAATTCTTGGTCTCAAAAGATCAGTTGCCTGAATCAGGTTCTTGTCTCAGCTGGCATGGGGCTAGTCTTAATATCATGATATGGCACATCTGAGGCTCGCCGCCTTCTCTGCTTCGGCGCTGGGCACAGAGAGCTGTTCAGCTCTAACAAATTTCTCTTTCCATGGCAAATGGACTGTTGTGCTCCCTTGACTGTGTCCAAGGGAGTGTCCACGCTCAGGTTGTGAGGAAAAATAATTTGTCTTCTAAAAATTCCCCACAACTGTCTATGTCAAGTTGATTTCTGTGCAGTAAACCTCTGAACTCACAGGTTCTGGTGTAAAGAGTGCTCCCAAATCATGATGCTGAGGCTACAACTTTGTGGTCCAGTGTCATCTTTATTTGTTGATCCATTTTAAGTCTTCCTCTTCACGTTGAGTGGTGTATAACTTATTTGCCATTATTGAGAAGTATTTGCTGAGTCCTTGAGTAAAAGTTAACAAGACACATTTTATTCTCCTCCCCTCTTAGTAACCCCTCTTGCCACACAAAACAGAAGAGACATTTCTGTTCATGATTTAAAGCAAACACCATTTAAATAAAAACATAAATAAATAAAAACATTTTGGATGAAATTTGGGGAAGTAGGGACATTGTTGGGCATAAAAAAACAAAAAAATAAGAAATGTCCTTTTAATTCATCTTTCACCCTTGTCTACTTCTGAGCATCTGTGAGCCGTTCACTGTTCCAAGAGAGCAGCCTTGCTGTTAGTCAAATGTGTATCCTGGCTATGAATATATAAATGGCAAACAGGGAGTGTTCTCTGTTATGAGTACCATGTCCTCTGCAACCTGTGTGTGTGTGTGTGTGTGTGTGTGTGTGTGTGTGTGTGTGTGTGTGTGTGTGTGTGTGTGTGTGTGTGTGTGCGTGTGTGTCGCTCAATAATGTGATAGGTTGCAGGACAGCAAATACATCCCTGCTGTGCCAGTGCCCTTGTCATTTAGTTGTGTAGATATGTACTTGCAAGCATGCAGGTGTGTGTGTATGAGTGTGTGGTCTGGCACTGCCACATCCCTGTGACTGTTGCCATGGACTGCTTGATTGACAGCGGCTATGCCTGAGAAATGTGGAATCAATCACAGAATCGGAGAACAGCAAATCTGACAAGAGAAAAGCGAGAGAAAGCTTACAGTTACAATTTGACTTTAACAGACTCCGTCTTACCTCAGCACAATCACTTTTAATTATCATATTGTATTCCAATCCAACCTGCAAAAGCTGTTTCCAGTGACTATTTTCTTTTCTTCCGATATGAAGTAATTGCTTTGTCCTTGGGCCAAATTTATAAAACTCAGTATAGATTCATAACTGAAGTGCCGCGCGTGCACAAACTGAAAGATGCACATGCACTCATTGCATCAGATTTATAATGCTGGGTGTACACAAGCCTGAGTCAAACGCAGATGGATCTAGGCATGTCCTTAATCAGCTGTTTGCATATTAATACCTCTGTATGCTCCACCAGACAGCATGGAAGAAGAAGGGCAGTTTCACAGATTGTATCTGTCACATTGGCAACATCCTCCAGTAACCCTGGAGCAGGGGTCCTTCTGTACAACCAATACAGACAGCTGTGGCTATCAGTGGCACCAGTATTCATCACATGTGCCCGTAAGCCCTCATCAGCAGGGATATCTGCCGTCGTCATTATCACACATGTAATCAGGTAATCAATTATTTAGTCTATAGTGCAAATATATGAACAGACTTTACAAGATGTTTTAACATAAACCATAAATGAAAAGACTAACAATAGGGAACGAAAATGATGTAAGTACAAAGAAGTATAAATTGAGCACCTCATTAAAATGAAGTTTATAAATGTGCCTTTCATTGATATATTATCAATCAATCTGTGGATGAATCTACATCTGAAACAAATAATGTTTTATTATCAGTTTCCCCCTTTCATCTTTCTCGTTTTTGTTATACATCATTTAGACATTTGGTCCCTGAAGGTTCTCTGCAGGATGACTGGCCTCACTCTCTTTCTGGGAGGCTTCTGAAGTAAAAGGTATCAAATGTCCTAAAGAAAAGCATGGGTAACATTTTTTTTTTTTTACCAGCTATCTGAACCAACTGGCCTTTGATTCACACATCTTGGAGGATGAGTTGGACAAAGTTGCAATGAAAAAGAGCATCTGAATTGTCTGGCCTCCCAAACCGAACTAAGACCTTGGCTGAATATCTAAGAATGTCCAGTCAATACTTGTGTCCTTCTGAAGAATGAGTTTCCCAGCTTGTCTCGGAGAAAACAAACATCCCACAAAAGCAATCACTGAGATAGATGGGGTTTTTTTTCAGTTTGAGTTGGGTTGTGTGCTGATTGCTTGCACCATTAACTAAGAGTGAGACCCAGGTGTTAATTTCCCTGCCTGTTCGGCTGGCTGTGTACTATTGATCACATCAGTGTTTGTAACGCAGCGTGGACTGGTACGCTTTGGTGGCACGCTTCTGACACAGTAATCTTTCTAATTTTAAAAAGTTAACGTTCAAAGACATCCAACCGGACGTGACAGGAAGGATGAAGCTTGCAGGACAGAATCAAACTAATTATGTTGTCAGCTATTTTTTTTTCTCTCTCTGATCTTTCATCCACAATGATAGCCCGTGAAATTACTGTACTTTATTTGACATTTCCTGACGTCCAACAACCCTGAGCTCGCCCACAGAGATAAAAGACACTCCAAGGTTGTCACAGACAGAGGCCGAGAGTTAGAAAGGGGGAAAAGAGAGAGAGAAAGACGGTGACAGAAAAACAGAGGGAAGGGCAGATGTCCACAATGTTGGAGCCATTCAGCAGTCGCTCTCATTAACTCTCGTACAGTCAAGCTGAAAACGAGGCACATATGGGCACACACCCACTCTCACGGCATCTTGCTGACCTAGAGCAGTGATTCTTGCTGGTCACAACATCTTTGTTATTGTGTAATTACACTTTGGTTTCTTAATTAAAGCCTAATTTCCCAAGTACTTAAGTACCTTCCTAATTAAGCAGTAATGAAGTCTGTGTTACTGTATTAGATCCCTAACAACTATAAATCACAATCAAATGATATTATGATAAATGTATGTAAATGTAAGATGCACTCTAAAATAACTTGCCAAAACAATCTATTGGGTGGGGGTATTAAACATTTGAGTTCCTGGGGAAAAAAACCAAAAACACTGCTCATACATGCTGAGATGCATTTATTCATAATTTACAAAGGATCCCTCTCGCTGTCTCTCTCACTCTACCAGGTGTGATGAATGCACAAAGTAATTAACTCAACGAGGGGCGAGCTGAGGAGAGGTGAAGGAACAGGGGATCGGGTAAACGAGCAAACCCTACAAATGAGCATGTGAGAGAGTGTGTGTTTTTTGCGTGTGCTTGAGTGTTATGTATGACTTAATGTTCTCATTTGGCTTTAATGGACAGGTGCATCATTATGCGTGTGAGAAACTTAGTTAGAAGTTTGCACTTTTCTCTCCTGGACAAGATTCCCTCCAGTCCCTCACTCCCACACAGCTAAATCTGGGGCAGAGAAAACAACCAGCTCTAATGTCATTATAATGTGATGAGCATTGACTAGTTAAGACCCCATGAAGTAAAAAATGATTTCTGTTCAACAAAGTACATCACCCTAAGGTTCTCCAAGGAGATGATACAGGCTGAAAGTTTCACAAAAAGTTTACCTGTTAGAAATTTGCGCATCCCAAATCTTTTTCTTCAACAGTATGGTAAATGTACTGTGAAGTTCTGATGTGATGTGCTCCACCGCTCATCAGCTTGCAAAACCCCTGCCTATTTCCTTTTTATCAGGTCCACTTGTCATAAAGTCAGTTCCAATCTCCATTTCATGGGTTCTTTAACAAGGCATATTGTTTTGAATTCTTCTCGAGTCATTGGAAAGTCATTTTTCATTCATGCATTCCCAACTTCAACTCAATTTCAGTCTCTGGATATTTCCACCGTCTACGCAACGTAAAGATGTTTCATGTTTTAGAATAGATAAATTATTTAGTAATTACAATGTTCAAATGCAAAATTCAAAGATTTCAAATTTCAAATTTAAGCACAGATGGCAAATTGGTTAACAGATGATGCAAATCCTTAAATCAATCAAGGTCACGCATTGTTTGAAGAGCTGGGATTCAATAAAATTTTTAGCATAAAACAGCAAAAAAGCAGTCAAATCAGCACCCACTCCCCGAATGTCTGGACACATTGTTTTCTATGCCACTATAAACATGCATACTCCTGTGGGAGTATTGTATGTGAGCACTGATCACACGATTGGCCAGCTGCACATGTCCATGTGGACATGATTCGGTTAGTCACAAAGGCTACAACACCTCAGTTTAAATCTGATAATAGCACAGAGCAATGAGAACAGTGTGAGGTGAGGATGAAGATGTACCAACCACTTCCTCCTGCATGTTATATGTGTCTGTGTGTAGGACATATTGAACTGTAAACTTTAATCTTATTACAGAAGAATCAGTCTGAGTGATGAAGGAGGAGGAGGTTGTGTGTCTAGCAGTCATGGGAGCACAACAATTAAAATCACACAAAGGCAAACATGTCACGGCTCTGCCTATATTAGAATACAACACATGACAATTTGTACACTTCATATTTTTACATAATGGTAAAAATGAAATTTTTTTTTAGGATATTGGGAAACCTCCAGTTTCCCAATAGCTTAAAATGAAAATAGTGCTGGATTATTATGTTCGTGCCCCTGGTTTTCTGGTTTTCAAGAAAACAGCTATACTCCATGCATTACTGTGTGGCCCTATAATAAAATTAGCATTTTCTGGAAGCCAAGCAGCTGGGCTTTGTGCATACCCAGTGCTTCTATTTTTACATGCTGCTTATTATGAGCCTGAGGTCTGCACTGGTGTTGCTTTGTCAGAAATTAGAAGCAGGGAAATGTGGTTGTGTGTGTGCCCATACACACATATGCATGTGTAGGAAAATGTGTGTATCTGCAGTGTTATTACTCATCCCTGACTGTATTTTCAATGTCCTCTAAGTCAGCAGGGTGGTGCCATAAAGGTGTATATCTGTGTGTGGGTGTGTGTATCTGAAAAAGACACTGTGTTCGCACATGCCGTACTATGCAGATTGGCCATGCATTTTCTTGCTGCTGTGTGTCCGTGTGTGTGTGAGTGTACTTCACTGTGGTCTACTTGACCTCCTCTCCACCTCTTCCCTGGTCCTATCACCTTCATTACCATGAGCATGCTTTACAAGCATGCTGCCGTCTGCCCACACATTGAAGCATGAACAGAACACAAGACACACACTCACACAACAGCAGAGCGTCACACAGAGACAGCTTCTCTCTACTGATCACATCACCCTTTGTGATGCGAGGATAGTCAAACCAACAGTCAGCAGGGCCGCAGTCTAACTAATCACCCACAAACTGAGAGTAAGGGAGTGAGAGCGGAAAGAGGATCGGTGGCAGAGAGAGATGACACAATAAAAGGGAAAGAGGAAGGATAAGGGGATGGAGTGATAGATGGAAAGGAAGCCTGGGGACATAGGAAGAGAGGAGTAATAGAGTAAGTAGAGGTGGGAAGGGGGCTCACAATGTGTACAGGTGTATTTTGATGCTTGAGGAAATCACAAAAGGAAGAAAATTGTCATGAAATGCAGCAACTACTGCAAAAGAAAACCCCAAAAAAACAGTTCTTGTTCACTTAAAGCTTTTGTGCACTAATGCTTAATAATCACATTAAGTATTTAAATTTACAGACAAGTACATCTACTCATTTACATTAATGTAATGTAGTACAGTCACATAAAAAGATCAATTATTTAATGGTTCATAGTTACAAGATTTCTTTTAAACTTTCATGTTAACACTTAAAACAACCATTACCTTTTTTTCATGACTGTGTAAAGCAAATGATAAACAGAAAGACATTGACAACTGACCATGTGAAATTTACATGCAAGCGTGTAGCGCTGAGCATATTTATAACCTTTATTTAATCAGGTAATCTCATCAAAGATCGTTTTAGCAAGGGAGACCTGATTAGAACAGAAGAAAAAATATTCAGGAACATAAGAAACACAACAAACATAGCCAGTCACACACAACCTCACCCTCATGAATACATTTCATTTTTTTAGCTAAAAGTTTTTCCCTTAATTCACCTGTCTGTGTTTATAATTATCTGTTGATCCTTTGCAAAATGATGACAAAGACACTGACCTTATTGCTAACTTTAGACGTACTTCACATACTGTAAGTAGAAAATAGTCTATGTCTTTATATCTAATCATTTTCAAATGACTATTTTTGACCTTAAAACATATCAAACAAACATCCACAAGTTCCCATCTTAGAATACACCAGAACTCTCAGCTGATGTTTAAGTCCTCCTCTAATACTTAATCTTGAAACAGTTTTTTTTAAGATTGATTTGAACAGGAGCATAAAGGTGTGTTGTCACAGCAAGCAAAAACCAATATTTGCCTTGCATCACTTGTGACCACTGGACAGTTTGTGTTTATTTTCCCAAACAATCAATGTGCTGACTGTATAATCATTAGTTGTAAGTTAGCTAGCGAAGTGTGTGTGTGTTCATGGGTGAATACTGGAGCAAGAGATCCTTGACATTACTGCTCCCAAATAGTTACAGTGCCTGGGCAATGGGTCTCATAATGTAGAAATTCAGTTTAAGAATAAATACCTTAGGTTCTGCAGTCGTCCTTTTTCACCCCTGTGTGTGTTTGTGTGTGTAGTAGTAATATGTTTCCCTTTTCTTCCATTCATTCTTAAAACTCAGTTTTATCGGGATCCTTATTTGCCTTGTCTGCCTCCCAACCAGAGAGACTGTGTGCATGTGAGTGTGTGTGTGTCTTCTGCCCCTAGATTATTGCACTTTGTGGACTGTGAAATGGCAGGTTAATGGAAGCCGCTGTGCCCACCTCATCTATTCACGTAAAGAAAAGCACACACACGCACATACAAACACGCACACACACACTCTCTTTTAACAGGAGTGGGAGGTGATTGCTGTGACTACACCTGTAATCACACCACTTTATAGAGCCTCGAAGGCAGTCCCACACACACACACACACACACACACACATAGAATACTGCATATGATGTTTCCCTCTGGATGTTGTCATTATGCCACATTACATCTGATTAAAGTTATTATAGATCAGATGTCTGATGCCAAATAGCCTCCAGAATGTAGTGGGCAGTATCTGAGTGTGTGTTAGTACCTCTTTGACATTTTGTGTGCACACGTGTGGGTAAGAGGCTCCTTATGTGTCTAACATACATGCAGGAGGTGAGCACAGATGCGGCAGCCATCCTGGATGAAAAGCCTTTTATTGAAAACTGATTTCCCTGCCTCCAACCCTAATACATTAGTTAGTGGTTTGCCAGAATATTGATAGAAATTGCTACTGCCCTGTCAATGACCTGGTTTTCCCCAAGGGAAGTAATATTTTTAACAATTAATTCCAGGGTTCGTGCAAGACAGAGGAATAAAGAGAAACTATAAGAATAGCACAGAGGCCAGGACACACGCAAAACGATGCTCATGTAGGACATTGAAACCTTCAGTGATACTGATTGAGTGCACAGATTGCTACAAGTAAATTATTCTTCTGATGGATTATGCCTGCCCAGCACTGCCCTAGCACATTTAAAGATTTTGATTTTACTGACTGCAGCCTACCACTGGTGGCTGGAAGCCTTGTGGTTCCAAAGGAACCCTCTTGCACCAGCATAGGTGGAGTGGTTCACCTCACGTTGTGTTTATGAAGCTCAATATGGGGCAGTGCTGTTTTTCATTCATTTTCAAGATTTATTAAGGTTTATTTGGTAAACATGCACACACAGCTCTCTTCGTGGATGCTATCCACTGGTGTTGATCAACACTAAGGCTGTCAGCAGCACTTTCCAAGACATTCACCAGTGTTCTCAACAGCACTGCTGCCGGTGCATAACTAGCATTCACTGGCAGTCATCAGGATGCGCACAAACATCCACAAAGACTTTACAGGTGCTGGGTAACAAGTCTGCAGAAAAAGACAATAAATAAATAAATATAATAAATAAATATAGTACCCACTATGTGCACAGACATGACAAGATTTCAACTACAAACACCGGAGACAGACCATTTCCAGTCAAAACACTGTCATGTCCGCGTAGGATAAAAGAAGAATTGGGAGAGAGATCATATTCTTTTCATCTTCTTTTAACCAAGGTTTCACTCCCACCAGTCTCTCACCAAACAGTCTTTTTACTACTTTCTGTGTTTTGTATCCTTAGTCTTGGCACACCTTGTCTAAGATAAAATGGTAACTGAGAGAAAAGCGGGTTTCTGTTTTGAGTTAGCTTTTTCAGTGTATGAGGAGAATAGCAGCAGTTCAGCAAATTTTTTTTCCTGCATGAAGAAAAACATCAGTATATAGATAGTGATTCATTTGACTGTTCCATTTCCAAAGCCTTGCTTTTGGTCAAATCAAATGCTTCCTCATGCCAATCTAGCCGTGCTTTGTTTTTTGTTTTTTTCTCTCCCACATTTCTCCTCCATCCTGTAACTGCTCTGGTCCTTCCTGCCCTATTGTGGCTGGATGGAAGGATCATCCCCATCCCCTTTTCAGCAGAGGTTTTGTCACTGCAGGAGACAGTCTGGCATCAGAAAGACAGTTTAAATGTCTTCTTGTGCATGTGTCTGGATCTGTGCCTGCAGTGTGGCACACTTTTGCAAATCCATGTGTGTATGCATTTGTATTTGAGTGAAAGAGAGAGAGAGAAAGGAAGAGAGAGACTGTGCACAAGAAAGAGAAAGTAGAAAAAAAAAAGTAAGAAAAAGAAAGAGTCAGCCAGAAAAAGAAGCGGTGGAGAAAGTAGAGGAAGACAAGCTGGATGAGAGAGATGGGAGGTGACGTAAGGGGTTTTGCTGGAAGCCGAAGCCTCAGCACTATGCAAGATGTCAGTCAGCAAATTTTTACAGTGGGAAGTGTACCAAACCTAGCATCACGGTTTCTCAAGGGAGGACACCACAGACACTACAGATCATGCATCCAGTAGCAATGGAGGCTTCAGTAAGTCTTTCTTCTGCATAGATCCCACAGACATGTTTGATTATTTTCAACTCTCTTTGACACAGATTTATCTTTTATGACCACCAGAACAGAGAAGCCACAGGAAGTAATGTATTCTTACTTAGATAACCATGTAAATGCCAGATATGTGTCCCAAACTGCAAAACATGTAGATGCAATATGTGACTCAAAACCTACTGGAATACGTTCCACCAGAACAACAACCAGATATAACCTGCCACTCACCGGTCCTTTTTTTTTTTCTTTTTTTTTTACAATTTGGAATGCATTTCAAAACAAACACCACATGATCCCAATGGTGGAAACAAACATTACACATGCCACTTAATGCTCTCTCTCTTTCCAATTAATAACTTCTCGCTAGACTGGTGGGGCCACTGGGAAATGTTTTGAAAAAGACTGCATGTTTCTCCATTAGAAGAAACATGCAGGGGTACTGTGACAATTTAGTAATGCACTTTCATGAAGTTGAGGGCTTGTGAGAGGCACTGGCACAGTCCAGTGGAGGATATGGGCCATGGAATGTAATTCAAAGTAAAGACAAATTCAAAATAAATCCCCTGGACTCTTTAAATGAAATTGCAAAACCCACTGTCGAGAAACCTGAGCCGACTGTGGGACGTTTCAAATTAAACACAAGTCAAAAACAAAGTCAATAAACAAAACAAACAAACAAAAAAAAAACACTTTACCTCTTGAAAATGGACTTACTTTCTCTTAATGGCCTAGACACATAGTTCAAGTAAAGCCAGTGATCAGCTACGGAGCAACATCATTCGAGCCAGTGGAGATACATGTCTTACTTAAGGACAACAGGACAAATATCAGATCAACAAAGGGTCTTCACTTAAACCATCCAGTTCAAGGAACAAAACACAGAAAAAGGCAATGTCAGTGTCTGCTCACCTTCAATCAAACCATCAGTAAAGCTTGCATGATGGCATGACGTACCTCTAATTAGCTTGTATACAGTTCAGTGACAATCTCCTCCAAAGAAGTTTAAATAGTTTGTTTCACATAATCAAAGTGTTTGGAAGCCAAGCAACTGCATTGTCAATCTGAACGTACAATATTTACCTCATTATTTTTCCACTATAGTTAACTCTGCCTCGAGTGACTGGAGTATTAGCATAATATGCTGTCTTCAAGTGGTTTTCAAAACATCCCAATTACAGTACAGGTAGAGCCCTCTGTTAAATACACATGAGACTTATGCATTTTACATACTAAACATGCCATGATGAGATATCCTCACTGTCTGCTTATCTTATAGCGTCCTGCATAATAATAAACTTAATTTAAATATCACTTATAAAAGTTCTTTGTCATTTTGCCGTTGCAACACCAACAAGCTCTGCACCACAGAGAAACTGTTTCTACCCACTTAAGATTTTCTAAACAGGGCTACACAACTTGTTTTTTAAGGCACATAACAAAAAGTTTTAAATCGCTGACATGTTTGAGTGACTTATTTCTTTAATCTCCAGGCCATCCGGACCTCTTGCTTCACACTTATCCAAACTATCACCTGAGCTGGGATGTTTCTCTATCAAACAGGGACTGACTGACTCCAGACGTAACCACAAACCACTGGCTTGGAGCCAAAGGCTGTGAGAAGAGTTTTTGGTTCTATAAATCAAAATAAGCTTTTATATAGTACATCTGCTTAAAGCTCTTAATGAGATCTATCTATTAAGAAAAGCATATTGCTGCAGTCACAACCAAAATCTAATTTAGCAGTAAAACTTCAAAGATTTAAACAGACATCAGTAAGAAGAACATAAAATGTTTTGGCTCTGGTGTTGTTGTATGTGCTCAGAATCTATGTCCTGCTGGCTACGAGCCTGTAACACACTCCCCTGAGAGGGTGATAATGTGGTAGGACCACTTACAGTTTAATACAAGTCATACCAAAGAGTGTCGCACAGTATCTGTCAACACAGAAGCACATACGTTACTTATGCATGCATGCAAACACACACTTGTAGATACAGTGTGGGGCCATTTTTAAACCAAAATAAAGAGAAAGAGATGACAAAACCAACCTATTTTTGATTGAGCACAGCAGTTAAGAGATCTGAGTCGGGAGGTAATGTACTGTAAAAGGGCCATGATGTTCACATGGATTTAGTTGATTTGCTAACACTGGAAAATCGAACAAGCCCATCACTGCAAATTTCTCTGATTTTCTCTTTTTTTTTTTGTTTTGTTTTGTTTTTTTATGTGGATCATTTCAGGATCTGTTGATACTGTGCATGGAGCAGACTCATATAACCAGCCAAGTGGTTCTGAATCAAGTAGGGTATTTGGTTATAGTTGAAACCCAGACGACTGTTAGGTCAGATTTCTAATTAGTTTTTTTTTTAATTGCTATCTTAAGTTATCCCCCAGAATGAATACAGTCAGCATTTCAACTTATTTCCTTTATTCATTACTATTTTCTTTCACACACTCATGCACACTTTATTTCAGATAAACAGCACTCACACACAAAAATCAGCATGACGTCAACTAAATTTTCTCAGTCGCTCTCAGAAGTGTCTTTCTTGTCCTCTGTGGTTTCTGTCTTGCCCCTTGCCTTGCCTTGCCTCTGTCTTCTTCTGAGGTTTGTGCCAAATAACAGAGAAACAATTTTTGAAAGATGACATTTTCAGGAACCACTTTGATTTTATTCAAAATAAATCCTTAGCAATCTAGTCAAGCACACTTGACACGTTTTATAAATGTGTGAAGGTTTTAAAGATGCACCAGGGAATCTGCAAGTTGATGACTCCTGAAATCCTATGAGGTGATGTCACTAAGCTCATAGTAGCATTCAAATGCTGTATACCTACCTGATGATTTACTGAATACCAAAGGGAAGAACGAACCAAGGTTTTATGTCCACGCTTTCTTTGGACAGAGTGCTCACACACCATTTTGAGAGTCAGGACTCTTGAGTTTTGATTTGTCACTCCTTGCTGGCTCAGAACATTTCCTCACGGATTCTAATTTAATTTGGGTAAATAGGGCAAATCTACTGGGTCTGCATTAGTGGGGATGAGATGTTGTTGTCTGCATCTCACCATTTAGATTATTAAATGGGGATATTTTTACACAAAACTCTTACCTCTTGCAGCTTTAACCATACCTTGTGTCACATTTCATTTTTCAGCATCTACAAAGCTTTTATATTTGGGAGCTACACACCGCTTTTTTTTTTTTTTTTTTTTTTTCAGAAGCCATCTGTTTTGAAAGTGATTGTTACTGTGTCTAATCTATTTGTTCTGTCTGTAAGTCATCATCTGTGTTTTCTCCACCTGGCTGTGGCATGTCCTCATGTCCTTCTTCAACAATTGCAAAGCCTGCAGTCCTCTTTTCACGTACTGGTCTATCAAGCTGTACACACATACACACAAACAGTAGTGGTCACAGTGTCTTCATTATTATTTCTGGAAACTTCAGTGGGACTCCTGACTGTCGACCACTGTTACCTCCAGAGCAGTTCATTTGAACTACAGCAGGAAGTGAGAGTGATAGCACGGCACTGGGGACTACTGCCGCTGCTGCTGACACTGTATGCTACCTGATAGTTTAGTAGAAAGCTTAAAAGAAGGGCAAAGAGGCAGAGAGAAAGAAGTAAAAAAAAAAAACCAAGGAGAAAAGGGGGAAAGGAAAAAGAGAGAGTTTTAATGTAATGCAAAACTCCCAGTCACTAGGGAAAAACATTACCTTGGGACGTCCAGTGATTTGTAGCAAGGTGTGCAAGGTGCAAGGTGCTTGGATGATGAAGCTGTGTGTTTTGTAGAGTGGGGTTTCAAAAGCAAACTATTCTGAGTTTTAAAAAACTCTACTTGCAAACTTTGAAGTGATGTGGTAGTTTCAACAAGAGCAACGTCCAGATTGACTTCAGCTTATGTGTGAAAAAACGCAGCCTTATTCATTTGAAGGGAGCCAGACCAGCAACACAGCAGTGCTGCCAATACAGAGGGCAAAAAAAAAAACACAGGGTCATCCTGGAAAAAAGTTTAACTGGGCTCAACTTCAGTGCGACATCTAGCCAGTGTGGTGCACACATTGCTGGTAGATTACTTCATAATGTGAATGACTTATTTCAACAATTTCAGCTGTGATCATTTTCAAGAGTTGTGAATTCCCATGTCAGGGTATTTCAAACTGCTGTGCAGTGTTTTAGAGTCTGATAAGCCTCTAAAACTTGTTCATCTGTTACTCAAATTGGACTTCCTGAATCATATTTCATATCTCAACGGTGCATAAAGCATCAAGCCCACAGCAGCACAGACCTTGACAGGTGTTTGGTAAGACCTCTTCAGTCTGACCAAACACCTAGAGTTGAATAATTAATAACTTACCTCAACGTGTAAAGAATATTGCCAAAACATTCAGAAAATCCCTGAGCAATTAATTGTTGAAACAGAAATTATGATATCTACCATTCTGTCTGGTGTGCAAGAGTACAGTGAATAGTTTATTCTTTCAAGTGCTGCATACTCTATTTCAGTGCATATGGAAAACAAGCAAGAATGAGTTTTAGGATCCTTAGTGATGGCTTATGAAATACAAATCCAACAACCAAAAAAAGTTCAGTGTTTCTTTATCCTTCTGGCTGGTTTGTTTGGCTCTCCTTATATGAAAGGAAAGACTGGAACCTGTAAAGGAACGTCTTCAAGTTTCACTTCACTTAATCGAGAAGCAACGCACTTCTCTAGGTGTCAGGGAGAGACAACACGTCTCATAATCTTTTTTAAAACAGATGAAGTGAAGTTTCATTGCTCTACCATCCATGTTCATACAGGAGTAAGAAGGTCTGGGTATCTACAGTGATTTGAGATTCTTACAGAGATTGCAACACCTCAAGTAATTCTTCAGGAAAAACAAAATGTCCAGAACTCAGTGGCCACCATATATTTTTAAAGTGAGCAATTATGTCAGAGATAAACATGGTATATTGTTAAGTATATTATATCTAACCATGCTACCTGTCTTTTTTTATTATTATTATCTATCAGGTACACAGTTATGAATCTTTAATGTGAGCTGAGAAAGAGCTTGGCATTGCACAGCTGTATGCATCTATTATTTGGGGTTAATTCAATTCTTTCTCAAGGTTTGCTAGAAACACATGAGTCGCGTTCAAATAGAGCTTCAGAAAGTGTGGGTGGAAGGGGAAAAACGGAGAAAAGCGGCTGAACTGATGAAAAGAGAAAAAAAGAGAGAAAAATGGAGACACGAGAAGCATTAGAGAGGGAGAAGGAACAGTCTGTCCTCACCTGCCACAGCATCTGTGCCTTGTCAAAACTGCTTGACTTAGTATAATATGCACACACACACACACACACACACACACACACACACACACTTTTCAAACTCTGTGTAAAAGAGAGAGAACCAATGAAGAGAAATTTACACACACATGTATATGCATTGCTGCCATGTATGATAAATGTCTGTTTCTTCAGAATCTGTGACCCACTTGAAGAGGATCCCTTCTACTGTGTCGACTGGCACTAACTCACTGAAACATATTACCTGTACACCTCCTCTCCCCCCTCTTTCATTGCCTCCTTTCTCCACTTCTCTCTCCCTCCTCCCACTTATCCCTCCATTCTCACTGCATCTGCTCAATCTGATTGACATCAGTTCATTTTCCCCTAATCTTTTATTATTATTTTTATTTTTATTTATTTATTTATTTTTTTGCTTCAGCCCTGGAGTGATATACATACTGTATATCACTCCATTACTATTATGTCATCTTTAGGGATGTCACTGAAAATTTCAGCATTTAGTCTATTTATAGCTACGTCCAAAAGCTAGCTGCAGTGCTCTGAAACTTCTACACAGAAATATTTCCATGCAGTAAGACATATTTTCTAAAAAAAAAAAAAGTTAGTATATCTATAGACTGAATCATATTGCCTTCTCCCATCCACATGCCTGTCTCTTTCTTTCTCCAGTCTGTCTCTCCCTGTCCTGCCTTCCTTTCATCCTTGCTGATATCAGCTGGGGCAAATCCACTAAAAATATTCTTAAAATATCCATCTTCATGCCTCATCCAGCCATCCTCAGCAGGTGGTAACTCACTGTACTGTCATCTCTTTTAGATACACCTCCTCCGCTCTGTAATGTGTCGACTTACTCTCACTCGTTTTTATCCACCCAGCACTGTGTCTGTCCACATTATCGCCATCCCTCCTCCTCCTTAAACTTCGTTCGCTGAGGCTCAAATCCCTCTCTAAATCACCTCTGCCCCCTCCATGTGCCTCTCCATTCATATATTTTTGAAATCTGAAGCAAAAACATACAGTCAATACCTTTGTATACCATAATAATGATGACTGCTTACTTCTCATCACTGACCACAGTCTTCTAGTGCCTGTCTCGTGTCTCTTTTTTTACTTTCATTCCTTCTTCTTTGCAGTCTCCCTTCCTCCTTTCCTACCCTCCTACTTTCTTAATTTCCCTCCAAACCCCATTTATTCACTTTCCTTTACCCAACGTTTCTCTCTCCACACTTGTTTTTGTCATTCCTCGCACTCTCTCTAAATCCTCACTGGGTCCTATCCCTCTAAGCCTCGCTGTTCATTTTTGCTCATTCACTCACATTCTCACATTTGAATTTCTCTTCCTCTTCCTCGATCCTCCCCATCTCTCTCTTGCTCCTTTCCCATTTCCTAACATCTCTTTCTCTTACTCTCTCTCTCTTACTGGTAGAGCAAGCTCCTTTCTATAGTATGTACCCTGCGTTTTGACTCTCCACTCTCCCATCCACACTAACCCTTCCCTCTATATTTTTTAGCTACATTCATTTCTTTTTTTTCAGATGGGAATGTTGGAGTAATTCACTGAACCCTACACCCCCACACATTTGCATACACTTTTACCTTGCTGTGTATTGCCTTTGTACAGCGCTCAATCTCCACTGGGCTCTTTTCTTATTCTACCTCTCCCTCTTAGCTGTAGTACTGTGTGCCTCTCTTGCTCTCCAAGGTATGCCACAGCTAAACCAAATATCTGCTCTCAACCAATCCCTCCCATCCTCTTGCAAGCTTCCCATTCCCTTCTTGCTTGCACTCTTACTTCACTCTATGTTCCTGTCTTCTCACAATTTCCATACCTGGCTCTCCCTTGTGTCTCTCTCTCATCTCTGCACTGGAGCAGGAGACTGGTATCTAACTAACTAACCCCCACACTACACTTACCTCTATCTTTGCCTTTCATCGGCTCTCAGAGCATCTTGTATCTCCCCAATTGTTCCTCTCTGCTCCCTCCCCCTTGAGCACACACACACACAAAAACACACACACTCGCAGACTTGCTCAGGCAAGTCAATGATTGGGGCCAAACAGCTGGACAATGCTGCCATCTGCTGGAAAAGTACTGAAACATCGTACCTGTTCATTGTCAGGAGACATTTTGACACATATTGTCATGGTATGAAAAGCACAGATAATAGTAATAATAATAATAATTATTATTATTATTATTATTATTATTATTATTATTCTCATTATAAAAGAAATGAAGACTTAATTGCATTTAGCTACTTCAGTATCATGGTCCTGGCATCCTGCACACTGGCTCACTATTACATTATCATCGTTCATTGGGTCTCTTGAATAAAACAGAGCCATCATTTATGTTTTAGCAACATGTGCTTTTCCTACAATGACAAGACGAAACATCTGCTGTGATAAAGGGCTGTCAGAGTAGAAAGCTAAAAATGGTTTAAGACATCTTAAAATGGCTGTACATGCAAATTAATGTTGGACTCTGCCCATATGACTGTATTGTCATATCGAAGGAGCTCAGTGACCACCAACAAGAAAAATTCCATTTGTCTTTGATAACCGCAGGATGGTCAGCCAGAAACGATGTTCACTCCGCTCAGTGGTGTCTGCAATAGATGTACAAAGTCATGTGGCTGATTTATCTTTGTACCCGACTCAGGTCTGAATGAACTACAATTAAGCTGCAAACTGTGAAAAACACTAAAATACCCCACTGAGCTGAAGTTAACCCCAGAATTCACTTAAGAATTATCTGAGGGCATGTCACAAGGCCCACTGTGAATATAAACATTAATAAACATTAATCATAGCAGTTTTTACATGATCACAGCTGATGATGTCTTACATTGCTAGCATATACAGATGTAGCCTGAGGTTACAAAAACTCTGTGGTCTACCGGGCCTTTGGTGTGTTCACTAATAGCTCCTGGCAGCTTTGTTTAATTATTTTAGTTTGTTCATTTATATATATATATATATATATGGAGGGCATGTCACAAAGCAATTTATATATATATAAAGCAATTTGTATGAAAATGACTAAGTTTGGGGCAGCATGGTGGTGCAGTGGTTAGCACTGTTGACTTACATCAAGAGAGTTCCAGGTTCGAACCCCGGTCTGGGTTCTTCTGTGTGGAGTTTGCATGTTCTCCCTGTGCTTGCGTGGGTTCTCTCCGGGTACTCTGGCTTCCTCCCACAATCACAAGAACATGCATGGGTTAGGTTAATTGGCTACTCTACATTGCCCATAGGTGTGAGTGTGTGCGTGTGTGGTTGTCTGTCCTTGTGTGTCAGCCCTGCGATTGACTGGCGACCAGTCCAGGGTGTACCCCGCCTCTCGCCCATAGTCAGCGGGGATAGGCTCCAGGATGTGGTAGAAAATGGATGGACAAGGTCAAGGTCACACAGTGTGTAATCATAGGCCGTTGTTCAGCTCTGAATGTAGACTTTGGTTGTAAGTCATCGCCCACTCTCTTTTTGTCTGTTTTTATTGTCAACTACTGAATAAAGGCAGAAGCTACACAAAAGAAGCTACACTTATTTGCATACATCTCGTATGCCAGATATGGCATATCAAAGGATTTTAGATATTTAAAAAGATATAGATAGTAATAATTTGAAATAGTAATAGTTGAAATAGCTAACGTTGTGGCACAAGTGGATTCTGAAGGACAGCAGCTTTGTGAAGTTTAGTATTTCTAAAAATCTTTTTAAAAACTATTCCTTACACATTTAAGGCCAACATGCTGCGCCCTGCTGCAGATATTGCTTTATATTGCTTAAGTATTTTGATCTTAGTAAACATAAATTTTGATTGTGAACATTTTGCAGGTTTCCTTGTTTTAAACTTTTGAAAAAATAGACATTGCTCGTGTCTGACTTGTCACGTATCTTCACATTGCATGAGCACATTTTCAGTTGTGCATTGTCACCACTCGAACACTGTGGCTGTTTCTTGTGGCCTCTAACTTAAAAAAAGAGAAAAGAATAAGAAAAAAATTAGAGGTCACAGGAAACATACAGTTTGGGAGTGATTATTTTTTTGTTCCTCTTTACCTGTTGCACCGTTTAAAGGCTCAGACTATTGCTTGCTTTGAAAACAGAAATATCCTTGAAGTCCTACTTTCCTAGACAGTGTTGTTATTATTATACTAAATTGGTTTAATTGATTTATTGCATAAACTGCCTGCAGTTGCACAGTGATGATAGATGGTTGATAAATCACAAAGAGTTTCAGGTCATGAGACATTGGTTAGTGAGTCCACTTGAGCAGACGTGACATTTGTTATGTCAAGATAAACCTCATTTCCTTTGTTTTTCTGTGTATGTGCTTAAGATGGTGGGTTTCGATCAAAACACCCACCATCAGAAACACATACCCACAAACTGGTGTGTGATGAGGAGAAAGAGGTGTGAGTCTCTCTCTGTGTGTGTGTGTGTGTGTGTGTGTGTGTGTGTGTGTGTGTGTGTGTGTGTGTGTGTGTGTGTGTGTGT
>JBBMJY010000020.1:16268420-16297337 GCA_037833715.1 Toxotes lorentzi | reverse complement strand
TGTGTGTGTGTGTGTGTGTGTGTGTGTGTGTGTGTGTGTGTGTGTGTGTGTGTGTGTGTGTGTGTGTGTGTATGCAGATTTGGTGTCATGAGACCAGGCATGTCTTTATAAGTCCTGGAAATCTACTGACAGCTCACTGTTCTGTCAAACCTGATGATCAGACACCTTCTCTGGTAAGTCAATGCATGAAAACATATTTAATGTATGAAAAACCTTTGAATGAGAATTTACCGTGCTAATTTTAAATATTTTTTTCTAGATAAACATTTAGTAAGTCTACTGTAAAATGCATGCCTGTGGTTTACGATGCCCTTACTTCAAACTAGTTGAATAACTGTCTTATTTATTATATACATACATTCAGTATCCCCTACCATTCCTTTTGCATTTCTTGTCTTGCTCCTTATAAATATATTGGACATATCTCATTATACCTACCACTGTCTATCTATACGTACATTATCACTGATGCCACGTCTTTTGTGTATGTCTTCTGTTTGTGTAAAGTCAGTAGCTGTTTGCCTGATTGCAGTGATGAAGAGTACTGTGCTCACTTTTGCTCCTCTGTGTTGGCTCCTTTGTTGGACGCTTCCAGTTGGCTCCAAAATGGTGAGTGGTACATTCAGTGGGTTGGTATATGATGAGTCGGCCTGATACTGAATGGGAGTAAAAATATATGTGATTATTACTCATTATCCTTCCATAATATTAAGTTGCAAGCTACACTTAGCCGATTACCTATGAAACTGTTGAGCATTTCTAATTGTGCTGATTCAACTTCAGAGTCATGTCTAAAGAAATATACAGATGAGGATAAAAATTTTTTTTTTCAAAACTATTTCCCAAGTGCTGTTAAACAGAGCAAAGAATTGTTAACACAGTTTTTTCTAACATCCTAGCTTTATTTTGGATGCTTACATTATTTTACTTTGTATATAGAAACAAAATTAATTCACAAAAAACAAAAACTACCAGGGTCGAAATTATTAGCCCCCCGATGCTAATAGTCAATTGTGTGTCCTTTTTGCTGGATAACAGCCTGCAGTCTCTGACACATCTCCTGAGGAATCCCAACCCATTCTTCTTTGAGACTACAATTCCCGACTTGACTAAGCCATTCACTAGTGTCTTGGCAGCTGTTCTGGGGTCTTTAGACACATCTCTCCCTATTTTTCTTTCCAGTGTCTTTGAAATCTTTCATTTCTTACCTCTGCCAGGCTTGTTCTGTACTGTGTGGCTCTCTTTGAATTTCTTGATGATACTTCTCACTCCAGTTCTTGCTATGTTGAAAATTCCTTACTTCGTTAAAAAAGCACTTGGGAAAATTTTGAAAAAACTTTAACTTTCATAGGGGGGATAATAATTTTGTCCTCAACCGTATGATTATTACTCATTATCCTTCCATAATATTAAGTTGTAAGTTGTAAAATGATGCATTATCAGCAATTTATAAAGCCATTAAAATTAGCTCAGCCTTGACCTGCTATAACAACTATTAGAATTTATTACCTGTTAGTGCATCAGTAATAGTGATCCATATAACAACATAACACTGACAAGGGACTACTTTATGGACTTTTTTTGGAGATGATACTTTACTTTTACTCAAGTTAAACTTTGAGTGTAGGACTTTCTTTCCTGTAACTGAAAACTTTTATGGTGTAGTGTTGTTTTTACTTAAGCAAATGATCTGAAAATCTCCTCCACCACTGTACAATGGTACAAACTACATGTAGTTCATGACCTTTATTCTCATCTTGTTCTTCTGACCCTTCTAGATCAGCTTCACATCACAAGATGCCAAGAAGGCCACCAAGGTGCGCATCTTCAACCTGAGCATGGTTGAAGATGCTGTTGATGACATGTACTTTGGCTGCAATGCAAAGATGGCAGAAAAAGTCGAAGACAAATACTTAGGGATTATTTGAGCATGTCTGGAAAGAGGCAAAAGATTGTGCAAGGGAAAGAATTCAACATAAAGATACAATAGATAATGCTTTAACCCAGAATCACACACAAGCAATCTGCGTTTATACATCTAATTATGAAGAGTTTTATAAGACCTTCAATGGTGCGGTCCGGACAAACAGAAAAAACTATAGAACCTCCTTTAAATACCACTCCCTACATTTCTGGCTGACAACTGCTATTCAGATCCTCAGGGCAAAACAAGGCTGTTACATCACCTACCGCAGAACCCATGATGTGTTTACTGGGGAAGTCAACCAGATAATTCGGTTTGGTTCTTTTGCATCTACGTCTTTCATAGCAAACCTGAAAATCTTTGGTAATGAGACCTGCTTTAAAATTTTGACCTGTACAGGTGCTTTCTTGAAGAATTATTCATCCTTGAATGACACAGAGAAAGAAGTGCTTATTCCCCCTTATGAGATGTTCAATATAACTGAGAGAATAGAGGATAAATCTGTAGAAGAACTGAAAGACTGTAAGAAAGTGTATATCCTGGAGAGTGCAGGAGTCCACAGCAATCTAAACTGCCACACTGTGAAATATATAGATGACAAGGAATTTTTCTTCAAATGGTGGAGCAAAGTAAGCATCTAGTCTTGGTCGTCAAATGACATGCACATACTCCTTCTAAAATCCAAGCTTATTCCAATGTATCGTTGCATTCTCCTCAAAGTTCTTGCTTGAGGGCTCCTTTGATCATTGCAGGCTTAGTGTCTATACTTTCTCAACATGTTGATCAACAACACGAGAAAGTAGAATTTCTAAAAGACATTTGTGTTGTATTTTTGCATTTATCGCCATTTCTATGTGCAACAAATATTTTGTTTTGAAATCTTCTGAAAGAAATCAATAAATTTGTCAAATAGCAAAAATCAATTTTGCCTTCCTTAATGAATGGCAGAGAACAATCCATCATCAAGTTGGTACTGGTGTTTATCATGAAATGTGTCGTGTGCCTTTTCTGCACAGATCTGTAGTTAATAAGAATCTTGATTTGTCTAAATCACAATAGGAACATTTTACTATATTGATAAACATAATGTTGGTTACCAAGGGACACATAAAAAGCTGACTCAGAATTAACAATTAATAAGTTGGTCTGGAATAACTCAAGTGACTCAACCTCTTGTGAACTGTTGTATTGACCCATTAAACCATTACTGGGCTGTAATTTGTGCATAGCATGTCCATGAATGCAACTCAACTTTCCAAAAGTGGTTGGTCTCAAAACTGCCCCACCACTTGTCAATAAAATAACTCTGACAAATAGGTGAAAATATTTAGTTTAAGTGAATTTCCATGTGATGCATGACCAGGTCAGAGCCTAGACACCAAATGTCACTACTGTACATGTTCTGCTCTTGACATACTAATCCATTACAGGTGAGTTGGCTGACAGACCAACGGTCAACATTAGAATATCATCCAAGAGGTTAAATAGTTCTTTCATGTCCTGTACTTAAGATTTCCTACAGCTTTACCTGTGGACCATTCTGATCCTTTCTCTGTGTTTCCCACTGCCTTTTGTTTACTGCATCAAAAGAATTTACACAAGATGAATATAAAGAAAAAAACAGACTTTCCACTGTGATACAATATTCTACTCTCGACATAATATTCCATTATAGGTGAGTTGGCTGACAGACCAATGTCACTGGTCAACGTTAGAATATCATACAAGACGTTAAACAATTCCTTAGCTAATGTTGTGGCACAAGTTGATTCTGGAGGACAGCTATGACATGTAGCAGCTTTATGAAGTTTATTATTTATACTTCTAGTATTCTGCATCCTGCTGCAGATACTGTTTAAGTATTTTGATCTTAGTAAACACAGAGTTTGGGTGTGATGATTTTTTTGTTCCTCTTTGCCAGTTGCTCTCCTGTTTAAAGGCTCAGACTATTACTCACTTTGAAAACATAAAAATATCCTTAAAGTCCTACTTGCTTATGTAGCCGAAGGACCTTCTCCCTCCCTGCCACTACATGGCACTGTGCCAGCTTTTGGTGCAAGGAGTTGTGGGAGGCGCGTTGCGCCCCTATATATTTACAGGTGTGCCACAACCTCGGTTCCTCCTTCCATTACGCTCATCGTCCCCGTGGTGGCTGTGGCCTGGCGTGGCCGTGGCATCCTTTGACAGGACGCAATAGTTGTTGGTTGTGGCAGCCCTCGAGGCACCTATCTCCACTTATCCAGGTAGGATGCTCCGCTATTCCTCCTCTGGTCCATGTGCGTAATGAGCGCATGGTCAGTATGGTTTTTATGTGTGTACCATGACTGGCTGCTGACGCTGCGGGAGACGGATTGTGCTGCTGAACGCCGGGTGCATTTGCGTGTCCGTTTAGTAAGTCGCCACTGTTTGCCTGCCCTTTGTGTGTCTGTGGCTTGGCTTCAGGCTGGTTTGTAATATATATATTTTGTGTTGCAGCGTGGTCGACCCACGGCCTTCGAGGCTCAAACTCTATAATCCTCTGAGTAGTTATTCTTTAAAGGAATAATTCAATTATTATTATTATTTTATTATGAAATCTGTTTATGTGCTCTGTTTTTGTAGAGCCCTAGCTATTGCTTGGCCTGCCACTGGCTGCACTCCCTGGATGCACTGCTGTTCTGTGTAGGCTGCTGTTCTTTTGCACACTGCTGTTCGTAGTGTACTGTTATTTGTACTGTGCCGTTCTTTTGTATGGTAAGGTACTGTGCTGTGCGCCGTTCTGCTCTGCACTGTGCTGGTTTGGGTAAACGCAGCTCTGGTTGTGGAAGAGTCCTGAGTTTGTCTACTCTGCAGAGACATTCACCCTATTTTAAATTATTTGTTTTCTTAACATTACTTTCATTTAGTTAGTTAGGTTGCAGTTATTAGTTTTGTTTGTATTTGTTAATGTTAATTGTTGGATAGTTGTTGCATTTTGTCTTTTGTTATTTGGATTTATTTTGAATTTTTTTTTTTTCAATTTTGTCAGCACTAGGGATGCGCTTGGCCTGTTTTTAATTTTATCTCTTTCTCAAACAGGTGCTGATGTCCTGAGGCCGCAGTCGATCCCTGGTGGTGGTGTGTCTTCACGATCCCCCTAAAATTAACATGGATCACAGGCAGTCTGTTGGACGGATTTAGTTTGATTTATTGTGTAAACTGCCTGCAGTTGCACAGTGATGATGGATGGCTGCTAAATCATAGGGTCCACTTGAGCAGACGTGAGATTTGTCATGACAAGATAAACATCATTTCCTTTGTTTTTCTGTGTATGTGCTTAAGATGGCTGGTTTTGGTCAAAACACCCAAATGCATACCCACAAACTTGTGTGAAAGAGGTGTGTGTGTGTGTGCGTGCATGGTGTAGTGAGACCAGGTGTGTCTGAGTCCTGGAAAACTTCAAACTGGTTGAATTACTGTCTTATGTGCATACATTCAGTATCCCCTACCATACCTTTTGCACTTTTTGTCTTGCCCCTTATAAGTATATTGTATATATCGCATTATACCTACCGCTGTCCCTATGCTGATGCTGCTTTTCCTTAGGGATTAATAAAGTATTTCTATCTATACATACATAATCACTGATGTCACATGTCTTTTGTGTATGTCTTCTGTTTGTGTAAAGTCAGAAGCTGTTTGACTGCAGTGATGAAGAGTACTGTGCTTATTGTGTTTCCAATTGGCTCCAAGATGGTGAGTGGTATATTCAATGGGTTGGTACATGATGGGTGTGCCTGACACTGAGTGGAAGTAAAGAAATATGTGATTATTACTCATTATCCTTCCATAATATTAAGTTGTAATATGATGCATTATCATAGATCTATCCAGCAATTTATAAAGCCATTAAAATTAGCTCAGCCTTGACCTGCTATAACAACTATTAGAATTTATTACATGTTACTGCATCAGTAATGGTGATCCATATAGCAACATAAGACTGACAGGGGACTACCTTATGGACTTTTTGGAGATGATACTTTATTTTTACTCAAGTTAAACTTTGAATGTAGGATTTTCTTTCTTGTAACTGATGACTTTCATGGTGTAGTGTTGTTTTTCTTCCACCATAGCACAATGGTACACACTACATATAGCTCATGACCTTTCTTCTCATCTTGTTCTTCTGCCCCCTGTAGATCAGCCTCACATCCTGAGGTGCCAAGAAGGCCACCATTATCCCACTCTTAAAGTTTGGTTGCGATGGTTTTAATGTTCCTCTTTACCAGTTGCACTCTGATGAGACTTGTGTAGCCAGAAACACAAGAAAGCAGACAACTGCAGACGCACAAAAAGGATTTCAGAATGATGATCTATTAATGACCAAAAGTCAGTGGTTTCAATGTCCATAAACAACATACCAAACTCAGGATAGCTCAGGGTGTCCTTGTAGGGAAGAAAATACTCAAAACCTAAACTTGAAGGTAAACCAGGACTCTTAACATGCACCAAAGCAGCAACAGAGGTAAACCCAAGGAAGTATTAGGAACAGAACACAGGGCTAAGAACAGAGGAGCAAACCTTGGAACAAACACAGGGAAAGCAAGGCAGAAGCATACATCAAGACCAACACTGACAAACTGACAAGGAGACAGAGGAACAAGACTTACATACACAGGAGGTAATGGGCAACAGGTGAGACCCATTGGGAAGGGGCAGGCAATCAACCAAGCAAGGAATCTAGATTTTAAAAAAAAAGGAAGGAAAATGAAGACAGATACACAAGGACCAGGGTTTCAAAATAAAACAGGAAATACAAAACTCAAGAGAGCAAAACAAGAGTAACACGATTTCAAAACAAGACTGAAAATGCAAAGCAAGCAGTAACACAGGTAACAGGATTATAAACCAAACCCAGAAATACTAAACAAAACCTCATGAATCAAAACAAGAGTATGCGACTACAAACTCAAACAGGAGCCTACTACAATATTCTAAACAAGAAACACACAGAGTGATCTGACTTTCAACTTAAAGAGCAGGAAGTACTGAACAACATCAAAAAGAAACCAAAACCAGAGTCCACAGAAAGTCTAACATTTTTAACAGAAATCCAAAAAGAATTCTAAACTTCCCCAGGGCTGATCATTCCCATGGACTTGAAGAAACAACAGTCCAACATAATCCAGGTTAAACCTGTCCACTAGGAGTCCAAAAGTAGTTCAAAACAGTCCCAAAGGGGTTCTGTGCAACCCTAAGGGCTGATCAAAACACACTCCTGTTTCAGGCGCATACTATTACTTGCTTTGAAAACATAGAAATATCCTGCTTGCTTAGATTTTAACAGATGCTGCTGATTGGCATTAAAATGGATCACAGGCAGTCTGTATGACTGAATTGGTTTGATTGATTTATTGCGTAAACTGCCTGCAATTGCACGGTGTAATGGTAGATGTTTGATAAACCATAAATAGAGCTCATGAGAAATTGTTTAGTGAGTCAGCTTGAGCAGATGTGACATTTGTCATGTTAACCTCATTTCCTTTGTTTTTCTGTGTATGTGCTTTAGATGGTGGGTTTTGGTCAAAACACCCACAATACCCACAAACTGGTGTGTGAAGAGGAGAAAGGGGTGCCTGTGTGTGTGTGTTTGGGTGTGTGCGTGTGTGTGTGCGTGTGTGTGTGCGTGCGTGCATGCATGCGCAGTTTTGGTACTTTGTGGCCAGGCATGTATATATAAGTCCTGGAATCCTATCGACAATTCATTTTTCTTTGAAACGTGATGATCAGACACATTCTCCTCTGGTGAGTTTATGCTTCATATTTTGAGTATAAAAAAAAGGTTCGACTGAGAATTTACCATGTTCTTTCTAAACACATTTTTTTCTAGATCAGCTAATATTTAGTAAATTTACTGTACAGCCATAGTATGTGTACCTGTATAAGTACATCATCACTGATGTCACATGTCTTTTGTGTATGTCTTCTGTTTGTGTAAAGTCAGTAGCTGTTTGCCTGATTGCAGTGATGAAGAGTACTGTGCTCACTTTTGCTCCTCTGTGTTGGCTCCTGTGTTGGACGCTTCCAGTTGGCTCCAAAATGGTGAGTGGTACATTCGATGCGTTGGTACATGATGGGTCTGCCTGATACTGAGTGGGAGTAAAAAATATATGTGATTATTACTCATGAAGTAAACTTAAGCATTGTCTTACCGTGACAACTGTGCTGATTCATCTTCATAGTCGTGTAAATAGACAGAGGTCCACAATTACTTGTGTATGCAACAAGAGTTGCGGAAATAAGAAATTAATTGGAGATGATTTCAGCAGTGAATGTATCAAAGTTTGTAAAGCTACAGTAAGCCGCAAAGGACAAAATGTGTCGGTCAAACTCACATTCATAAACCAAGCAATGTTTTGTCATAGTAATTGAGTGAGTACCATTTTAAAAAGTTGTAATTCTTCCGTAGGCCAGATTTGTAGACACTTAGGGAAATTGACTAAGTACATTTACTCAAGGAAAGCTCTTAAGTACAGTTTTAGGTATATGGACTTTACTTGAGTATTCCCATTTTACGTGACATTATTCTTCTACTTCACAACATTTCAGAGGCAAACATCGTACTTTATACTCTGATACGTTAATCTGACAGCTTTAGTTACCAGTTACTTTTAAGATTTAAGATTAGTTTGTGAAATCTGATGCATTATCATAGATCTATCCAGCAGTGTATAAAAGCCGTTGCAATTAGCTCAGCCTTGACCTGCTTGACTAATTTACTATGTCACTGCGTCAGTAGTAGTGATCCAATAATGTAACAACATAACACCGACAAGGGACTACTTTATGGACTGTTTGGAAATTATATTTTAGTTTTACTTTGAATGTTGACTTTCTTTCTTGTAATTGAGGACTTTTATGGTGTAGTGTTGTTTTTCTAACTTAAGTAAGTGATCTGAACATTTCCTCCACCACTGCACAATGGCACAGACTTTATCTAGTTCATGACCTTTATTCTCATCTTGTTCTTCTGACCCTTCTAGATCAGCTTCACTTCAAGAGATGACAACAAGGCCACCACTATCCCACTGAGCATGACTGAAGATGCTGTTGATGACATGTATTCTAGCTGCATTAAAAAGATGGCAGGAAAAGTCAAAAGCAAATACTTTAGAAAAGAGAACAAGGGATTATTTAAAAATGTTTGGGAAAAGGCAAAAAAGTGTGCAAGGGATAGATTTAAACAAAAAGATAAAGTAGATAATGCTTTAACCCAGAATCACATGCAAGCAATCTGCGTTTATACATCTGAGGTTGGCAAGTTTTATGAGACCTTCAATGGTGTGGTCCGGACAAACAGAAAAAACTATAGAACCTCCTTTGAATACCACTCCCTACATTTCTGGCTGACAACTGCTATTCAGATCCTCAAGGCAAAACAAGGCTGTTACATCACCTACCGCAGAACTAAAGCTGTGTTTACTGGGGAAGTCAACCAGATAATTCGGTTTGGTTCTTTTACCTCCACCTCTTTAAAATCAAACCTGAAAATCTTTGGTAAAGAGACCTGCTTTAAAATTTTGACCTGTACAGGTGCTTTCTTGAAGAATTATTCATCCTTGAATGACACAGAGAAAGAAGTGCTTATTCCTCCTTATGAGAAGTTCATGATAACTAAGAGAGTAGAGGATAAATCTGTCGAAGAACTGAAAGACTGTGAGAAAGTGTATATCCTAGAGAGTAGAGGAGTCCACAGCAATCTAAACTGCCAAGCTGTGAAATAAAAGGACCAATCATTCTTCCTCAACTGGTGGAGCAAAGTGAGCATTTAATCTTGTTCAGCAAACAACACGCACATAGTCCTTCTAAAAGTCTTATTCCAATGTATCTTTGCATTCTCCTCAACCCCTAAGTTCATGCTTGAGGGGTCCTTTGATCATTGCAGGCTTAGTTTCCATACTTACTCAACATGTTGATCAATGACGAGCAACAACTTTGTAGAATTTTTGTTGTATTTTTGCATTTACCAGCACTTCAATGTGCAACAAATATTTTGCTTTGAAAGAAATCTTCTGAAAAAAAATCAATAAATTTGTCAAATAGCAAAAATGTTTTTTGTTTTCCTTAATGAATGGCAGAAAACAATCCACCATTAAGTTGGAACTGATGTTTATCATAAAATGTGTCATGGACCTTTTCTGCACAGTAACAGAGTTAATAAAGACAATCATGGAACATTTTACTATATTGGTACACATATTTTTAGACAGGGACATATAAGGAGCTGACTGAGAATTAACAGTTAATAAGTTGTTCCTGAACAACTGGAGTGAATCAACCACTTGTGAATAATAAATGAATTATAACTGATAAATGAAACTGGTGAATGATCAAAAAGCACAGACATTCTCCTATTATCTTTGCATTTCCGATGAAAAGCTTGTGTGCATGTGTTTTACCGAGGTGCTTTGAATAAACCTTTATGGCCTGAATCAGTCTTTACTCGCAGTCGAGTGTTCTTGTTTTTCCAACAAATCCACCCACTTCAACCCAGTGAGAAGAGGACGGTGAAGACACAGTGAGAGTTGTTGAAGTAACTGCTCATCCCTAAAGTAAATGCTTGCACAGTGCACATTTTGAACTTTTATTGTGTGACAGGTACACACTTTCAATGTCTGACTTTTGTCTTTACTAAATTCCCTTTAATTCAGACTCAGGCAGCCAGGAAATCTATTTTTGGTCATTTTGGACATTTAGAGCTTCTGTAAGCGTTCTGATTCGACTGGTGTGTAGCCTTTGTTTGTTTGGTTTTGTTAAAACACACATGTCAGCAGGATCACAGGCAAATCATTTGGTGCACATTTACAAAAAGCATTGCCATAGACAGTACAAGTTATACGCTTTACAGATTGTAATTGTACATAATTGCACGTACTGAATTTGGACATTTCTTCTGCTGTTTTCGTCTGGTGTGGCTGGATCTGCATCAACTGTTTAAATGAGTTTAAAACACAGTGGTTCATTTGAGCAGTTACCTTTGTAGCTAGTTGGAAATAGAATGTGTCATTTGTCTGGGAAGAACAACCTCATTTCCTTTCAGCCACAGACCACTCATAGCGAAACCCTCCATCTAAGGCACATGCATTGCAAGCTTGACAGTAACACATAAACTTGCATGCAACACACTCTGTTCCCTCACATAATTGCATGCGTGGGAATGCATTTGTAAAATGTGAGTCTTTGTGTTTATTTTGAAGACAGCTGAGTTGATCTTTCTATATGACTTTGACTCATGCATGTTTAAAGTTAGCAAAAAATTATCATTTGTTTTAGCATCCGTGTCAAATGTTTGATGTATTTGTGATGATAGTACCTACGATGACAAATCTCATTATTCTTTATGTGAAACACATTCTACGTTTGTGTATGTGAGTAAATTAAGAGGCTGTTTTCCTCACTGAAGTGATGAAGGTTAACGTGCTGATCTTTGCTCCACTGTGTCTGATTTGGCCATGGTTTCCACTGGTTAAAAACATTTAGCAAGTTAGCAACTACAGAGATCTTGAATTCTGCCAAAACCTCTAAAAACACTGTAAGTCAGAGGGAGCAAAAGCACAAACTGGAAGATCCAGCAAAACCGTTGGCTTGGTTAAGTTTTTAGTCAGAGGCATGTGCATCTCTGCATGAAGAGGAAAGGAGAGAAAACTGATATTGTTGGTCTGGATAGAGAGAGTGACACAGAGTGACGGTATAATAAGTGTGTTGAAAAGTGTGTGGGCACCAATCGTGTGAAATATTCTACATGTTCACAGAGACCATCATTAGAGATATAGAGAAGTTTCTTTAAGAAAATTAAAATTACAGCTGAACTCATACATCACATCATAAAATTTCTGATTAATACATATTCTACATAATGATGCCTTTGTAGTTTGAAGAACCAGCCATAGCTCTTTATCTCAGTAGTCAACCACATCTGTGACAAGCATGACAAGAGACCCTGTACTAATATGGATACTGCGCTGTAGGTTTAATCCATCTAGACGGTTTGTTTGTGAAAGAGCGTGAAAGGTTATGATCGGTTTGTGTGATAGTGTGTCGGCAACATTTCTTCAAAGAGATCATTCTGCTAGCTCCTGTGGACACACATCCTGGTTGAACACCAAGCTAATCTCTGTCTGCTTGGGTCACAGGTTCACTGTTCCCTGGTCACCAGATTCAGTCACCTTGCTATGCACTGCTATTCCTAACATATTGAGTAAATACACCTTTAAAATTTATTTTAATTTAATTTATATGGGCAGGGTTTTCTCATGTTTCTCACAAAACACTACAAGTTGCAGTTGTTTTGAGTTGCATGACACGTACGGCTGTTTGGAATTGATATTATAATTGCAATCATAATTTCAATTCCAAACATCTGTTTGGTGAACAAACTGTACCTGTAGTCATGTCTCCCCTAAAACATTTTGTCATAGAGGTGGCTTGGTCTTTCAGCAGCACAAACACTACTGAATGATCACAGACATTTTGAAGGAATAATATAGGAATACTACAGGAAGCAGTCTATCTCTATGATCCTCTTGTTCTTCCGTGACTACTACGTTGCTACTTGTCACTTTGATTATGAAGGCAATACGACTCTAGGCCTGGGACTGAGAAAAAAAAAGGTGCAATTAGAAATCCATCTGCTACTTCAGCACCACGGACAGTGCCATGGATTTATCAACACACTGCACAGTTATTCAGCATTTATGGTTGTGGACATAGATTCTCACATACTCAGTCAGGTGTGACCTCTCTTGTTTTGTGAACAAGAGAGGTCACATCTGTCCTCATGCCCCCTCATATTCACCTACTGTTTATAGTGGTTACACTACCCAAGTAATTTGAAAGGTATTCAGTGTTGCGAGTCTTGAAAGGCTTCTGGTCAGAAAGCATTCACCTCCTGAATGGAAGCAGTTATGCTGGGTTACCAACCTTGCCATTACTTTCGCTCAACCTTATTAGCAAATACTTTACAGCATTTCCAAATCATAAAAAGTTAGATGTACCTCTGCAGGGAAATATTCAATTACTGTTTTATTTTGCTTCTTGAAAAGAACATTGCCACAACTAGTTTGGTAGCTGTTACATAAGTTAACTGTTGTTATACACTGTTGTCCAACAGAAATAAAATTGTACTTCTTTGGCCACTACAGTATACAGATCTCAATACAGCTGCTGTCATTCTGTTCAGGTCACATGACTTCACCTGCCCTGACAGAGTGACAGCTTCAGCCCTGCTTTTGCATTCTGGCAGAGGTTTAGCCACACTGACACTGAGGGTTTACTTTTTGTTTTGAATCAATCAGGTCAACTCCTTGTCACATTATAGAATACCTGATTCCAATTTTTCATACCCTTCTTATCCAGAGAGACCCATATACTGCATCTCCAAATTTGGAGATTCTGAATTAGATTTTTCTGATATACCTAAGGATTGAGTGTTGCTTGATGGAAAAAAAAAAAAGAAAAAAAGCCAGAAAATGCATTGTCACAAGCTGAGAACAGAGCTGTTTTTCTAAGTTCTTGAAAGGTTTACTTGCTGTATATTAAGCTGCACCCAACAGTAAATAAGGTAGTTAAAATTAGTGCAACCTTTAACAACTGTAGCAGTGACAAACAACATATACATTAATATACCATTAATATTAATCCAAAGATATAACAGGAGCTGTAACCTGTTAAAAAGTATAATACTGCTTACTAATATAGCTGGGGCTTATCCCATTACACCATACTGCTTGCTGGTTACACTCTGAAGATTGTAACAGATTTTATGAGCATAAAGTGCAATGGCAGTATCTTAAAATTATGTCAAGTGCAATATTGAACAAAAGTAATATGTCACTTCAGCTGTATAATAAAAAGTAAAATAAGGTTGTCGTATCATGACCGTTCAAATATTTCTCATTTCTTTGGATTCTCGCCATCAATGTGACCTCTCATGACTGCACAGTAAGTGAATATAACAAAGGCATGGTTGGCTTTGAAAAATGTTCTCATGTAGGAGACAGAACAAGAACATTGATATGTTCCATATCGTCTATAATGACCGCAAAGTGGGTTATTTTGAAGAACACCATCAGTGTTGGTCAGAGTGTGAAAGACAGAAAAAATGTTTGAGGCAATGTGTGGGCGTTACTGCTTTAAGATGCTGTTCTTTGCAACCTTTTCACATAAATTAGTCCTAGACATTTGAAAATACTTGACTGTTGATGTTTGCACATAAGCTGTGTAATTTTATTAAGATGCTTCAGGCCTTCTGAAATCAAAAAAAAAAAAAAAACAACAACAAATGTAGTCTGGACTTTCACAGGTCACCTTCTATCTGACGCATTCTTAAAGCACACTGACACCTAAGGAAATAGCCATAAGTATGAAAGAGGGTTGAAAATGACTCACCAAAACAACACCTCTCTCTCAACTTATTACCACTTCCACTTGACCTTTTCGAAATTTAACCCTGTTCACCCACGTGCATGTGCACGTGAGAATATGTGACCTGTCTGACCAAAAAGTATATAAAGTTGCCCGTGATTCCTGAACCCATACTGAGCACCGGCCGTCTGATCAAAACCTTTGACCTGACAGGTTCACTTAGTGCTCAACATCTTCTCATTCTGAAGACTGGTGAGTTGATAGTTGCTCTTTTTTCTTCTATTGCTGAGAGTTTCAGTATTTACCATTTCATTTTTTTTAAAAATGTATCTGCGATACTGGTGACATGTTTTGTGTGTGTAATTTAGGAACAATTTTCCTGATGGCAGTGATGAAGGGTGATGTGCTGATCTTCGCTCCACTGTGTTTGCTCCTTTGCTGGAAACTACCAGTAGATTCCATGAGGGTGAGTCGATCCAACCCTGTCCCATAGAATTTATGTCTCTATACAACTAATTAGCAACAACAAATGTGTTTTGAAGGAAACGTAATTATAACTGGATTACGTTTTCTGTTAACAGAATGAGGTATTGTGTGATTTATGTATTAAATGTGTCAGTAAAATGTTCCCTGAGGATGCATTTGTTTTCCACCAAAATGTCTGATCTTGCATTTTTCACGGTTATGCTTAGGCACAGGCAGCACTTGGTTAAAGTTAAGGAAAGATCATGCTCTGGTTTAGTAAAGTCCAAAGTGATTTGAGACATGATTTTTTTGTTATCATTTAACCAAAACTACAATCTTTCTTTTGTTGCGTAAACCTAACACACAGATGGGAGGCAGGACACAAACCCCAGGCTCTGGTGAAACAGCTCTGCAAATTTATATGATGACTTTAATAAATGTAGTGCTTCATGTCATTCAAAAATACATTGCCTATGAACATAAGCCAGCACATATATTTGTAACCAAAATCAAAGGAGTGACATTGTTTAGCTGAAGAATTATACCAGTAGTGTTCCTTGGACACCATAATTCACTGAGTTCTGAGAAGTTTGGGCCCATTCAATAAATGGCAGGCAGGTTATTGGTAGATGTTAGATAATATAATGGCTTTTCTCTTTTTCTTTTTCTTTGTTTCCCACTTTAGATCCGTTTTGATTCCGCTCTACGAGATGCCAACCAGGACATCCCACTGAGCATGGCTGAAGATTCAGTGGATGACATATACTTTGGCTGCAATGAAGCAATGATGAAAATGGTCAGCCAAATATACTCAGAAGAAATGTACATGGAGCCATTTTCACGTGTCTGGCAGGCAGCAAAAGAATGTGCAGAAAAGAAACAAATACACACAGGGGATGAGGCTCTAACCAGAGCTCACCTGGAAGCCATCTGTGTTTATACTTCTGATCAAGTATACAAGATGTTCAATGATGCAGTCCGGACCAACAGGAGCGTCTATGGCTCCTCGTTCCAATTTCATTCCTTACATTTCCTGCTGACATCTGCCATTCAGATTTTGAACAACAACTACTACTGTCACACTGCTTATAGACGAACCAGTGTTAGACTTAGGGGTGAAGTAAACCAGCAAGTTAGATTTGGATCTTTTGCCTCCAGCTCTTATGATCCAAACCTGACAAAGTTTGGTAGTGAGACCTGCTTTACAATTAAGACCTGTAGTGGTGCTTTTTTGAAGGATTATTCCAGATTTGGATATTCAGAAGCAGAAGTGCTCATTCCCCCTTATGAGGTGTTCAATATAACTCAGAAAATTGAAGGTCAGCAAAAGATTCAAGGTCTGGGTATAGGGTCATGTAAGCTCATGTATATCTTGGAGAGCGCAGGGTGTGTGAGCAATCTGAACTGCAAAGCTGTAAGACGGTCATGATTGAATATGTACAACATATCTAAACATTCTCTACATCAGGGATAACTTGATTACATTCATTGTAGCTTTGTGATTTTCCACATTTCTCCTATAACAGATTAATACTTGCTGTACTTTGAAGAACCTTTTTGATGTGCTGTTGGATTTCTTTCTTTTTTCATGAAATCAATAAATTTCTCCATGGAAAAGAAATGTGCACACATTCTTTCTTTTGCTAAGTGATTGCGTATTTTATTACTTTGTGGATTTCATTTTAAAGAGATAAAATGTCCATGGATGAGAGTAATGATGGATACACTTCAAATGTTGAATTGGTTGGTTTTGTTTTGAGAGGGAAATTTGGTGATGCAGGGAATGAACATTATGAATATGAACATGAACATTAGTTGTTAAGTACAAAGCTGTGAATTGCATGTTTACAGAGCAATTCTAAATGAAGAGAAAATGTCTTCCCTCACAAAATGATGTGTATGAGTCAGTGACATATCTTATGTGACATATCTTATTATGCATTTGCTTCCCCAATAACTAGAACTAAAGAACCACTGACCTGTTTTACTTATTAAAGAAAAGAGTTTAGTCAGAAGAATGAAAGTGCACTGCTCTACACTTCCTTCCTCTTTCTCCTCTTATACTATTTTCCAGGAAACATGCAAAACCTCACAGCAGGAAAAAAACTCTCATGTAGATGAGAATAAAACAGGAGAGTTTGGTGGACATTTCTGGCTCAGAGTACCATGTGTTTCTTGTTTCTCCACAGCTTCATGTTTTCACTGTCTCAACACTGTTTCTATACCTGTCTCTCTCTTGTTGTGTCTCTGCTAAGTTTTAAAATAAATTGCAAGATTCCCCAGCACTTTGCTGATTTTTCTCAGAGAAGCACTCCCCAACTCTAACTTGTGTGTCAAGAGCACCATTTGTGCCCATCTCTTTTACACAGATTCCAATCTTGAAGCAAACTGCTGAAGAACTGCTTTTCTCAGAAAAGAGGACAACAACATTTTGAAATTCTCAAGGTGCCACAGAAAACTAAACCAGGAAGTGTCAGAGCATGTCTGATCAGATGCATGCAGATGATGAATTACATTGTCAGAAATTGACGCCGGTCAATGAGATTCCATTCTTAGGTGTAAATCCACCTTTCATAACTGATTGTTGATACAAAAGTAATGATCATGTTTAGATCGGTTAAAATTGTGTGTGTGAGTGTAATAAAATAAACGCCTAAATGTGTTTTTTGGATGCTTTTTCCAATAAACTAAACATGTTGTGGAATAACCCAAAATCTCAAAACTGACCAGTGGATGAAAAAAACATGTTTGTTGTACTTTTGGAACTGGAATCAATGGGTTGTTTGTGCCTGTTTTGTGTATAAGTTTTGAGGCTGTACACCAGACCTGGGCAAACTACGGCCCGCGGCCCGCATGCATCCATACGTAAAACGTCATGCTTTTGGCTTTTCAAAATAAAAGTAATACAGTTGTATTGCATGCACGTCATGAATATTTTTTCATCTCTATTCTAATTTATGATTGGCCTCACATGGGCCGGACAGGGTCCAGGTGTGGCCGTAGTTTGCCCAGGTCTGCTGTACACTGTGGTTGTGGTGCACCACATTAAACTGAAAGGTCTTTCTAGTGTTTGGTCAGCTTAACAGAAATAGAGAAGCGGAAGTATTTAAAACAACTGACAGTATGATGCAGTCTTTTCAGACTGTGATAAGGCACCATGTGAAATAACAAGTGGGGTTGAGGGTAATTGCTTATATGCATACTGGTAGGACTTTGTTTGTTGCCATTCATTGTGTTCTTATAAAACTAACCATTATTTGAGCAAAAATATGAATAAAATCTGTGTTTGATCATAATTTATTGAAGTTCCAAAAAAAGCCTACACTGTGCAGTCACACATAAGGAATTGGCATTATTTAAATGATGTATTTCATATTCATCTTTATTTTCATGTGATCAACTCAGCTGTACCGTTTCATAGAAATAAAAATAAAAAATCAACCCATGAAAGCTTTGGATCAGGAAATAATGAATCACCATTAGGCCAGAGTGGGGTAAACAAAGGAGCCAGAGAAGGTGTTTGGGCCCTCAACATTCCCACACAACTGCCTGCCGCTCAGGAGCTCTACATAGACCTGGCCTCCGTGCTGCAGTGACAGCAGCACTATCTGGGAGCTGCTGTCTTCTGAGTCCTCTCTGTTGTCCTCCCAAGTGGAGGCCACCACCTCCCCATTTCTCATGAGTTGCACATCCTCTCGCCTGCCACACCCACCTTGGAGTAGACAGAGAAAGAGAAGGAGTACAGTCCAGCACGAAGTGCTGTGAATATACCTGTAGGAAAAGCACTTTTAAAAATGAATTTTCTCTTTGTGCCTCGGATCTTTCATGGTTTCAAATGTCAGAAAGAGGTAAACAGAGAAGGAACTTCGATAAACTGAATACTAAATGCTTTGCTGGATGAACTGGTAACTCACTTCTCACTTCTTCTATTATTGGATGAGTTCCATCTTCTGGACTGCACATGTCTACCAGCCAAAATTCTAAAGCAGCTTATTTCATTACTGGTCTTCTAATCACTCAGACAGTAATCCTGCCATCACATGAATCCTGGCTGGACATCAGTTTTGTATGGTGGTTTTTGTACGGTGTTGAAATCATTACTTGGGAGCACTCACCAAGAGCAGGGCTATATCCACTTCCTTGGTTGAGGGTGATGACATCGTAAGGAATGGGACTTTTTCTGGTGAAGTGTCCGAAGCAGTTTATACTGGGGCTCAAGGAGGCAGTGAACGCAACCCGTATCCCTCCTGGGACAGCAGGGAAAAGCAAACACACCCTCATGTAACGGATACATTAGAAAGAAAAATCCAATTGAGAGAATAACTTTAAGCTGTTCCACAGCTTTTGAGCACATTGCATGATCTTGCTCAGTTGTCATGACATTGTACATGTTCAAAACGAACGTTTATCTGAGCACTTTTGAGGACTTCCAGACCACTGAGGTAAAAAATGGGGACATCACCAAGCTACCTAGATACCAAGATACGTACCATCATGAAAAACTTTGTCAGAGAAATGGTGATGAGGATGGATGAGATTGACACAACTGTTGTTTTAAACAGATGTGACAACTCTCTTAAATGCATTGCTTTGATCAATGTGGAAAATGGAAATTTAAACATCTACAATTCTATGAAGTGACTTTTAGCAACATCCAGTTCTGCTTCAGCATGGGCCATCCCTTAAGTAATTACAGTGGTCAACTCAAAACAATACAAAAGTGTTATCAACATCAGTCGTATGAATATGGACTTTTCAATGGTCTATTTCTACCAGTGTCCATGTCCCAGAGTACCTATGACTTCGATGATGCTTTCACCCAGCTGGGACATTCTCATTGACAGGTCCATCATTCTCACAAAGATTTGATCCTCAGCTTCCTGGAGCTCAGGGTTGGAGCAGCAGCAGCCCCGTTGGAGCTTGAATGCACATTCACAGTCCCTTTTTCCGCAGGGCAGCTCCCCCTCCCACGCTTCTACAAATGCAGAAGGAGGGAAAGCAGAAGGAGAGAAACTAGCGTCATCTGTCTTCAAATTAGCTGGCATTTTGTGTGTGGTTAAAATAACAACTGGCACACTCTTACTTCGTGGACACAGATAAGTATGTTGTGTATGTGTTAAATAAATATAAAACACAAAAAATGTTCAGATTCTTGCCATGGCATTTCAAAACACAAACAAACGACTTCCACATTTATTTCATCAACAGTTTTACACAATTCATGCACCAGTATTCACAGAGATAGATAGAAATATACAATAAATGTAACATTTTCAGTATGGGTTGTTATGGGAACAAAATGGGGATTTGACACACCACATAGCGACCCTGCTCTCTTTCTTCCTGTGTACCACTAGCTAGCCATCTGCTCAACATGCCTGGTTAACCCTCAGAAATTATCAAATATGAACTCATTCTCAGAACAGTAGTTGAATAACAGTGTGGATTACCTGCTGCCGCTGATAGTGTGTTCAGCTCTCACACTGTCCCACAGCAGGCCCAAGACAAACAGAGTTCATACTATAGCTCTCATCTCACAACTCAAGGAAATGTCTGCAAACAGAATAGTTTGTAAGAATGAACACTGCTGAACAGACAGTAGTTACCTGGAAAATGGATGTGTTTTTGTTATGCGGAGCAGTAACAAAAACGCTTAATTCAAGTCAGTAGACAAAATAATTTCACGGGATCAAAAAAGAAGTTCACTAGAAGTTCTCATTGTAAATGAAAATGTTCCAAGTAGCAGATATGCTTCTGTTCTTCAATAAGCCTCAGCTTTGGTCACACTGGTGAACATAATTTTGTGCATCTGCTTTACAAAGTGTGGAATGGATTTCAGTTTACTGTAAGTTGTACTGGAAATTCTGAATGAACTTTTCCTGAACTAACTGTAGCCAACTTTGCCAAATTATGCAAACAAGTGGAAAAAAAGACCAAAAGAATTTAATGCTATAAGACTAGCCTTCATACTACTTCCACAAGAATATCTCAGGAGACATGAAAATGAGATTTGGCCTTGTATTCACCCCATATTTTTATAAAAGATGTTTGATTTACTGCAGCCCAGAAGGAAATCTCCTCTCCAGTGTGTATCCACATAAAATCTTGTAGTCCAGCTTTTAAACCACAAGTTTTCCTGATAACCAATAAAAGTTTTTATTTTTTTTACTTGTTTGTTCTTGTTTTTGAAAAGTAGTGAGTACCTGTCCTGTAATGTCCACAATGACAACTTTCCTTGACAACTGTTATTTTTCACATCAGTCTTATTTCCATATGGGTGGAGAGATAGCGCTGTGCAGCCCACTGGCAGCTCACTCTCCAGTGAATGGTCTATTTTCCCTAACTTCATTCCCCTCCCATACACACTTTTCACTCTGTACTGTTTAAGCTAGGTGTGACCTGTGGGTGCAGGTCTAGGGGGACCATACTGATCAGTTCCCCAGTGTATATCAAAATTTCCCAAAGATTGTATCTCCAGTGTTTATGCACATTGGTTGTTAGGTCAGAGGTATCATGTTAGCTGACAGGATCTCTCAGTTTGTTTTTTATGATAAGCCTGCTGCATTATCTCTCTGCACCTGTCACTCTGCTGGAAACTGATGACACTGGATCAAAGAACGGCCTAGTTTAGTTTAGGAGTGTTTCCAGTGTTTAGGTGTGTTTCCAGTGTTGTGTGCTGAAATGGAAAGTCTTGAATATCAACACTAATGTTATCTAACTAAGTCTTAAACAGTCTTTGTGAGCAGTTAAGACATTAACTTTGAAACCTTGTTGGTCATAGTAGCTGAATGATCTTTTGTGTTCCTTATAAACTTCAAGAAACACATTCGATTTTTTTAATGCTACACTGTTAAGGGTTAGATCTGTGGAGGTACACATCACCGTCACACCGCCTGTTTTTTTTAACAAAACGCAGTTTAGTGTTTTTCTAAAATAAGAATCATACAAAATGAATTTCTTTGTTTCTGAAGTGTAAATACTTGATCATAACTCTGTGCAAACTGATTACTGGTTTGTTCACCCTGTCCTTGGAATCCATTTTTATTCTGGATATCTCAACTCTGAGTTCTGAGCTGCTATACTCAATATTTTTACATGGGCAAAAAATTAAATGACTTGAGCTTCTTTTTAACTCATGGTTTCATATCCCAAAACTTTACTGACTTTCACCACTGTCATTACTATGGTTTTTCCATGCAGCCGGCATTTATTTTCAGTATAACAAAAACAATTGCCATATCAAACATATTAGCTGATATTTGTGTGAATGTTTTGTTTACAGCTTGTTCACCAGTCTTTAGAGACAGTTCTCACCAAACTGAATGTTTTTTTTTTATTATTCTACAGAAGTGCCCCTATATACCACTTATTTCTGGATTTATTCCTTCATTATGTGTTGAGATCTCAATGATTATAGTGAATCATGAGCTGAGCATGATGATACACAGAAAACAGGCTCTGTATTGTGAAATTCAACGCCAGTATTCACACAAAACTCAAGTGATGCTTATCAGGTCAGGCCTATAGTGTGAGATATAGAGGAGGAAAGCTATCTTTAAACATGTGCACCACATGATGAGTACTGTTAAATAGTTCCTATGAATCCTCCATAAATGCCATCAGTGTCACATAACAAGGAGGGTCCAGGTAGGATGGATGAGTATATGCTGTGAGTGTTTATTGTTCTACGTGGACTCTTCATGTGTCTGTTCAAGCTAATTTCTACTTGTTGGCTTTGAGGAGATTATAATGTACTTTTATACTTTTGGTACAATATTTCCCCTGTGTACTGTATGTTCAAATTAATTAATGTTCATATTAGTAAATATATATCCATGTGAGTACGTGTTGGTGCATTTTCAAATACTTATTTAGATTGCTGTTCACTTTTCAATGAATGCATCTTTCAGCCTTCGATTCTTGGAGAAATGGGATGTTCTTTATTCATTCAGCCTAGGAAGAAATTTAAAGAATGCGAGAGGATACATGAAATGAGCACCAAGAATTACACCACAATGTTATCAGTAAGGAAGAAATAAGGGAATAAAGATGATGTGATGATGAGTGTCCCAATTTTTTTTTAAGCTTCTTCAGTACAGTCTAACTTGGGAACTTCTTAACTTAGGGGAAAAAAAAAAAAAAAACAGAGACAAGAATAATAATGGGCACTGATTGGTCATGTAGCAAAAGCCACTCAAATATAAAGTAATCTGCTTAGCATGTGAAGAAGGGACTACTGACTAAATGTAATTTCTTGAAACCAGCTAAATTATCATCCATTGCATAATGATAGCTGAGAATAGCAGCACATTACATGAGAGCATTCACGCTAGCGGCTACATCAGTGGTAAGGCACAGTGTTAAATTATATTACAAAGCAGAGTTAGATTCTATGAAGCATGTTTGGCTACAAGTGCAGTTTAATCTCTCGTCCCTGTAAAATAACTGAAAATATACGCAGAACACTATCAGTAGTTCATGCCATTGAAATTGCTGTACTTAGTGCAGGTAAATATATTCATTATCTTTTGATCATTTTCAGGAAATAGTTTCTCTAGGTTTCCCATCCTGGTTGTCACATTATGAAAACTTTGAAAGACCAATTATACATTTTTTGTTGAATTGTTGTCAACGTGTCATGAACAGGCCCACAGTACATATGTATATTTCTTTTGTCTTGAAAAATAGAGTAGCCAATGAATTTTTGTTCTTTTTTTTTTGTAATACCCCTGATTCAGGTTCAAGTTTTCATAATCTGTCAACAGGATTATGCTTCTTTCACTTTGTCATCATAAGTGCCGCTGCCCTTGTAAGCTGACACGTAGCCACTGGTATCTGGGATGTCCTCACGCCCGGCCTTCCCTTTTCCTTTGCCAGTCTCATCAAACCGCTCTTTATGTAATCCAGTGTACTTGGTGGTATCAGTCAGTCTGTCCACTGCTGCTGCCTTTGCCACTTTCTAAAAGTAAATGAAGATAACATTTACAGTGAAAAGTTAACTGAAATAACAAACAGACATTAATCTATCTCCTATGTTCATTAAGGTACAGGTAAAAGCGCAAACACACTCACACAGTCAAGTTTCCATCACTTACATCGGCTTACATTCATTTCCTATAAAGGCTGACTCGAACCTAATCATAACCACTACTTGCCTTACCCTAACTCTTAACCTTAACCTCACCTCCTTAACATTAAACCAAGTCTTCACTCTACAGTTTAATGGTTTACGTTATGTGCTTTTTGTCCTAGTAGTCGAGTCCCCACAATTTCACTGTGTAAACAGATTTATGTCCCTAACAACATGAGTAAGACCAAACTGTACACACACACACACACACACACACACACACACACATTTTATCTCCTAAGCTTACTTTACTTTCTCCTTCTATAAATATTGTCCCATTAAAAGAACTAATTACTGTACAACGCCACAAAGAGTGCTGGATGTGAAGTTTCTATGTCGCCATCTGGTGGTATGATAAAGAATGACACTGCAGTAATACCCCGTGGCTCTAACAGTCAAATTTTCAATTATCATTTTTGGCACATAGCTTTTTGTTCTGGCACAAGAACAAAAAGCTATGTCAACACATTGCTGTGAATCTCATTCAGTCAGAGATGGAAGTCCTTACCCCAGCCTTAAACAACCTCAAACATATTTAACTCATAAGCAAACATAAGCTTTAGCATTTTCTACATTATACCCAGTAGTTAATGTGAGCTGGAATGATGACGTTTCACCACCTTCAATTAACAAGTAAATAAATCTAACGGCAGTTTCATCCATAATAATCTGGGCAGTGGAAGGTAAAAAAAAATCAATCAGAGTATGTACCGGACATGTCTGGTACATGAGAGTATGCTGTGAGTAATCTAGGACTGCCCTCACAGAATCCATAAGTGCAGTCCCTGAATGTTGCATTCCTGACGACAACGATGGGTACATTTTTTGTGGTTATAACTTATGAAATACTCACAGTGACTCCAACGTTGGCAGGCTCCTTCCCAGCAATGAGACCATAGAGCTGCTGTAGTGACTCCTCCTTGCTTTTGCCCTTGAAACGTTTTGGAGCCAACTCAGTCAGGGCCTGGTTGAACTGCTCAAATGTGATTACACGAACTGACTTTGCTCTGAGGAAACACAGTGTTGCCAAATGAGAAAAGTAACAAAATACTACTGCATACAGAGTTAATAGAAAGACATGAGTGGGTGCAAATAGATAGAAATTTTCCCATAAGATGAAAACTGAGGCAAAGTCTCCACATTGATTGAAAATACTTAAATTCAAGCAAAAAATGTACAGGTATGATCAGGTAGAGTCTGGTTGGTTTCTCATTACACTGTGACAAGGTTGCTGTGTTATTAATATCTTAGCAGTGGAAAATGGAGCCTGAATGAAATCTTACTTGACTTTGCTGAAAACAATGTCAACATCGGTGATGGTGACGTTCTTGCCATCGATGATGTGGCAGTCCTTGCAGAGCTTCGCAAAGTTTTTGCCGTTCATTTCCTTCCCTGTGGCCTTGGTGTCCCCATGGACAGCAAACTTCTGGAAGGAAGTCTCCACCTCTGCGATGGACACCGAGCCCTCAGCCATCCTGACAGATATACACATGGAGTAAACATGCATCTCATCAGTGTGCAGACAAAAACAGAAGAAGGATTCAAGCACTACTGGCACAGGCTCTCACACAGACACAAACTGATAGTGTTTAATACAGCAGCATAATTGTTGCATATGGCTGTATTGTCCTAACCCTAAATGTTCATTTGCTTTCTATCCTTATAAGCACATTTTGTGAAACGGAAGAACTTACACAAATTCTTAATGACTCTATTAGCTGATTGATTTCTCGCCTGCCAAGAAATAACCATGATGGTGAGTCTAAGTAGACATTTCCTCTCTCGCTCTCATACACACATACAAACACACACACATTTGCACGCAGATACACACTTTCACATCCATCACTGCTCTGTTAGTGTTACTCAAGCTACTGTAAGGCCAGTTTAATTCAATCAGCTCAATTTCCAAATGGCTGCTTTGCTGTTCAGTCTACAGTGAATGAACTAATACACTCGCTCTCTTCCTCTTATTTCTCTTCTATTCCTCTACTCAGTCTCTCTCTCCCTCTCTCTCTCTCTCACACACAAACTTGTCTTTTGTCATTGACATGATGCATTCCCTAACCCCTTACTCTAAATGCCAACCCTAACTCCCATCACAACTAAATGCCGACCCTAACTCCAAACTAAACCTAATTCTAACCTGAGCCCCCAAACCAAGTCATAGCCTGTGATTTTGGGGTTTCAGTGTGTTTTTCAAAGTGATGTCCTTCCTCACTTTCCCAAAATGTCCTCACTCTGTAAGGTCTATAACTGAAACAGGTCCTCAAAATATAAGATAGAAGTACAAGTACACAAGCCAATACATATTTATCCATCACATCCTTGGACTTGTTACCACTGTCTACTGGTCAAGCTGATGGGTTATAAATTCAGACATAAAACAATTATATGACATGAAATGCTTTTGTTTACAGGATTTAATTATTTCATAACTGAAATGCTGTACTTTTTGCTTTCACAGAGATGATCTAAATACACCTTGTGCAAGGCTCAAGTACCAGCTTGCATTCAGTTTCCTATTCCTTGGGGGGACATTTTGTTGGTGGGTAGGTGGAGAAAATGCAACAGCTGAGATCTGTCGCAGGAACTAAACCATAAAAACTATCACAGCAGATAAAAGCATGTTGAATTTTTGCATGGCTACATGTACTCTTGTGAATAATACTTATTATTATTATTATTATTATTATTATTATTATTATTATTATTATTAATTTATTTAAGAAAATCTAATGAGGAGGATTGAAGTTTACTCTAAATATTACAAATTACAGGCCACTGTTGGATCATAAACATCTAGTCAGGGCAACCATTAAATATCTAGTCCTAAGCCTTGCTGCTGCCCCTTTGTTGTATTACTGTAGGTACCAGCGCATGAACAGCGATGCCAAAAAATGAAGTGTACCTGCTGCCGTAAATGGAAGGACGCTGTGAAAATATCCAGGAAAACTCTGATTTGAAGGTATGGCTTGATCGGACTCTCTGTCCTCCTCCTCCTCTGTCTTCTTCTTTCTCTTCTGGCTCTCCTCCTTCCGGCCACTCCCAGGTTTTCTCACAATGACGACAGAGATGGAGAGATGCAGAGAGGCAGAGAGGAGAGAGAAAGGGAGGAGGGAGAGAGTACCAGCCGGCGCAGTCAATGACATCATGGGTACTCAGCCTCTCTTGTGTCTGTTCAGTCTCATCAGCTTCTTTCCTCCCAGCACAGACTTGCTTCTGTATAGGGAGGAAAGATTATTTTATTAAATTCATTCAATAATTCTATTGATTTTTTTTTTATTTCATATCTTCTTGTTTTGGGATAGGTGCTACATAAATAATGAAATTCTCCCTAGAATTTGTTGTTCTCACCCTTTTGTCCCCTCCGCAACACTAAACTCAGTTCACAGAAGTCTGCCTTGTTCACTCTTCATCACTCTCCCAGCCTCTTGCTCTCTGTCTTTATCTCTCCAACTGTCATTGTCACAAGAGCTCTCTTGTCTGGACAAGGATGAGAGCGGCCCTTCAAAGGACAAAGAGCAGTGACATAACATAAAGCTGACACATTACGGGAAATGTAATCCCATCTTACAGCTGCATGTAAGTCAAACTGAATATCACAGAGCAGGCCATTTTTCACACCATCAACTGTGATGAAAGTGAGAGCATTTTTTTGTGGATAATGATCTATGTGCCACAACTACACTATTGTAGTCAAGAAGTGTTCTACTAAATTTGAGAAAATTTTACACTGTTTATTTCTAAAAAAAAAAAAAAAAAAAAAAAAAAACAGTATATAACAATGTCTTTTTTTAGTGGTGGAAATTTGATAATATTTACTAAGTGCTAATCTGATCTTACTAAGTGCTGGGACATGAGGGACCTTGGCCAACACCTAAAAATATATTTATATTTAGAGATGTGGGAAATGTGGGGTGAAACAGATTTAGTCACAGATTTAATATTCTAATTTACTGAAATGAGCTAGAACCACAAAATTGTAGTTCCACCAGACAAAATATTAGTTTTCCAAATGTGACCCCTGTTTTAATACTGTCTGTCATGCAGGATGGTTGAAACAGGACTGGTTATTTATAGTGCAGTAATTAAAGGTAATTAAATCTTTGGCCACAAGTGTTCATAATTTAGCAACAAGGAAGCTCACTGTCACCTATTTCCCCTGCAAAAGATGAAATCAAAAGATAGATGTTATTAAATTAGTTAAATAATTCAATTCAATTCAATTATTATTAAATGTGCTAGGTTCACAGGAGTAAGTATGTCCGATAGTGGTGCAATGTCATTATTTCTGAAAGGGTTTGTACAAAGTGTTTTACAATTAGAGTATTAAAAATAAATCTTTTTTTTTTTTGTGCGTAATTTGTATTATTAAGATGAGCTGGAAGGCAATCACATCATTTCAAGGAAGCTCTTTCAGTATTTAAAATGTGTTGTATGATTTCAAGGGCAGCTTCAATCCTAACCTGACCCAACCTTTCTTTCTCGCCTTGCCACCCCTGACATTTATTTTATTGCCCGTGGTAAGTAAGTCAGCTTTGAGCTAAAGCTCAGACTAAAAATATTGTTTTAATGAATTCAGTTAATAACTATGTCCAAAGCCATTTCAGTTTTGCCACTGCACTGCCACTACATCAAAGTCCCATTCAGACAGTTTTTTTTCCCATGCTATAAATTTTAGGCATCGTTCAAGAGTTTTAATAAGGTGAAAATTAGGTTTTTTTGAAAACATAGACTTGTTACATCTGGGTTTACAAAATTATTGATAAACCTTTGACAGTAAAAGCAAAAATAGTTATAACTGAAATTTAGTTGTTGTGTAATGTTAGTGTCTGTAATATAAGACTATGTCAATTTACGAATACGTCAATTTAGGAGTGACAACAAATCCTAACTAAACAAAGTATTTTAATACCTTTTTGCAAATAGCAGATTGTGCCTTTAAATAAAGGTAATAAGTATATATATATAGATATAGATATAGATATATATTTATTGGATAAAGCTTCAG
>JBBMJY010000020.1:16247827-16258132 GCA_037833715.1 Toxotes lorentzi | reverse complement strand
TATATGTGTGTGTGTGTATACTGTTTGTATATCACATACCAGTGATAATACCCAAAGATAAATTACAATTACAAGCTTTGTTTTATACACTAAAGTTAATTTGTTAGAGCAGCAGATTAAAAAAATACACACTGAAATTCAGTTTCGAGGTTAAGAGTATTAAGAATGGCACTGCTTTTACCTCCTCAGTCCACAAACAATCAAAACGGGTTCAAACACCTAAAATGGTATAACTGTTTGGAAGATGTTTTTTTTTTAGGGAACATGTCTCATGAACACACCATCACCCCTCTTCGATTCACAGGTTAATTCTCAGCATCACAGCGATAATCACCAGCACCAACAGAGCACTCAGCACTGCAGCCACAAAACATTTCTGCCTGTGTTTTACAAGGACTAAAGAAATTATAACCATCAGTACGACACATGCTAACATCATCCCGACACTGCTCGTACGCCAGTGTCCTGAAACAGCTCCAAAATATCTTTTTATTTGCCTTTGATTCAGTTTACAATTTAAATCCCTCCTGGGTGTGTTGGTGCTCTGTAGCTTGTAAACTACACTGCACCATGGATCATTTGTCAGGACATCGGTGATTTTGAAAACCTCATAGGGAGGTATCAGCACCTGTCCCATTTGGTCTGTAGCAGAGTAATATGTTATATCAGCTCCAAAGCATGTATAGATCTCAAAGCAAGACATGTTGCTATTAACATCAAATGACTGCTTAGTTGAAGCTGTCAAAGTAAAGGCACCAAAGCGCATGTTTGTGTTGATGACATTATGGTTAAATTGTTTCCATGTCCCGTGAAAGGTGGTTCTGCATGATGTCTGATTGTGATGCAGAACTTGGATGGCATCAGTCAGGTAAAAGTAGAGATAGTGGAACTTAAATCTGTCTGTGCTGTACTTGTGTTTCCCTGTTTTCACTGCTTTGTTGAAATCCTGTTGGACATGTTTCACTTTTGTGTACAGGTACATGACAATGGCATGCTCTTCTTTCAGGCCCTTGTGCGCAGGTTTCTTTGCATATCTTTCAGCTGAAGCCCAGGCAAAACTGAAGTTTCTGTTGAAGTGCCACTCAAACACACCAAACATGTCGACCGTAGAGGCTACTTCAGCTCGGCAACCGTCATACATGTCATCAATGGAATCTGCTGCCATGTCCAGAGGTAAAACTTCTGTGTTAGTCTTCTGCAGTTGTGGAAAAGAAACGACTACATGAGTAGAATCACCAGATAAAAATTCTCATTGCTTTGACTGATTTAATCATTTTTTTCTGTTTCCCCAACATAAACAACAAATAAACTGTGTGTTTTTGGTGCACTCAAAAAGAAAGAATTGTCATCCCACCTCAGCAGGTCTCTGAGGCCACCAGAGTATTAGAAATGGGTCATGACACAACAGGAGCACGGCTGCCAACATCACACAGAGAGTTGTCCAGTTTCTCAGTGATTTCAGCTCACACACTGTTTTTTTGCGAAATTTCATTTCTAAACAGAAAACATAAATCACTCAATGAACAAAAAATGACAGCATCTTTGCATGCACATTGACTCAGTATGTGTGTCTCAATCTGCAAGGAAAAGGACTGGTGACTGAAATGTATAAGATAAATCAGATAGTCAGGGACCACAGACTATTTCCATGTTGTCTGATGCTTCTGTAAATGTCTTCATAGTCTTCACTAACAATATACAGTATAAAATCTGATTGTTTTGGCTTACCTTTCCTCTGCAAAGTGCTTTCAACAGCAGCATACATACATGTGGATGCAGTGCCAGCAAGAAAGTCCCAGTTCACAGGATTTACAGGTACAAACACACAGCCCACATTCTTCTTCACCTTTGCTCAAAGGTGGCAGAGCTAATACGGATTTTATTTTGCATGTGAAGTTTAAACAAACAAACAAACCACTTAATAAAAGAAACTTTTCTCACCATTTACCACGCTATAAATGAAACCCTTGCTTCAAACTGGCTCTGTCCTAGCACTGTTTGCATTGCCGCAGGGAGGCAACACTTGTAAATCCTGTTTGGTGGCTTGCTCAGGTAAAAATAAACAAAGGTGTGTCATTGAACACAAAACACAAAAAGCATAGACTGAAACAGAAGACATTTTTATGTACTCTAAAAAAGATCTTGCAATTGTAAAGCTTATTCTCCCAGACGGACAACACTTCACATTAGTGCTGCTCAGGATGTGGTAAGTTATACAAAAGTGTATCTTTCTTCTTTCTTTCAAGCAACCAGACACCAAATAGTTCAGTGCCACTTCTTTATTTGGATTTAGATCAACTGGATTTACAGTGGAGCCTGATATGCTAAAATGATTTTTACAAGGAGAACCACAAACATTTCAAGAAAATGAATCTGTTTGGGTTGAATTGATGATAAATTGTGTTATGTGTATTATACATCCAGTTGATTTAGTTATATTTGTGAGCAAGTGTCTCTTCACCTCTGTATCTACCTGAGCAGGTGTGACTCATTTACTATCAGAGGTGTTTGTTTATGTGTGTGTGTGACCCATTTGCTTTCAGGAGGGTCAAAAACCTGCAAACCATCATTCTGGGGTGCTTCATTCATTTTCTTTCCTTGATGTATTTCCCCTTTGTGATCCTCCTAGTGACAAAACGCGGTGTACACAAAGAGTGAGGCTGATTGTAAATGAATAAATAGACAATGAAGGTATACAAACTTTACAAAGTTTACATTTTAAATTTACACAGGTTGTCTTTGCCATCGCACAACTGTGGCATCCAACCTGTGCAACCTCACACTATGGATATATTACTGTCCTCATCCAGGCACTGTAGAGGTTCCGCCTTTGATTCCAAGACAGTATGCAAAACACCTCGTGTGGAACCAAATTCACCCTGATCTGAGTTAAATAATAGATTTCCTCTGTTCTAGATGCACTATGCCGTTCTGGAAGAGGAAAGCACGTCAAAGAAAAACTTTATACGGCTGTGCCATTGCTTCTCTTGTTCTTTTGGTGGGACTGCTGATTTTTGCTGTCGCATATCTGACACTCATTGTTGGAGAGGTATTCAATACTTTGTATTATCTAACACTGTATATTTGAGAGAGAACGCAATGAATATAATTAGTCGGCTTCCCTTTACTGAAATCAAATTCTTGATTTCAGTAAAGGGAAATCAAATTCTTGATTTCAGTTAAGGAAATCAAGAATTACAGACTCTTACAGACTCACTCGTTTTATTCTGATAAATATTAATATAAACATTAATATTAATATTTCCTATTTTTGAGTATGCATTATTAAAGCGATTCCAAAAGCCAATATGCACAATTATTTTTCAAGTGAAAACAGATGTGGACAATGAAAGAGGTCCCAGCTTCATACAGTTCATTGAGTGTAGATCACCATCTACAGGATAAATATTGAACAATGTGTTTCTCTTCATTTCAGGATCAGAGTGACACCGTGCATGATGACTGCAGATCCAAAGCTACAGTTGTGACTGATAAAGCTTTGATGCAGAGATGGGATTTCAGTTCAAACTTCAGTCAAGCCTGGAGGGATGCAGAGCAAAATGCTAGAGAGCCTGTACACAAGTACATGGAGAAACATTATTCGATTGCCATATACATGTACACAGATATTGTGTTGCAGCCTGTCAGTCAAGACGTAGCAAGAACCGGTACACAACTAAAGGAGGCATTTGAGTCCTGCCCCCTTTATTATTCCCTGAGTGAAGCCATTCAGGTTCTAAAGCACAGTCAGGTGACATGTCTTAGTACGAGTTACAGAACTGAGACACTTTTAAATCTCAGCATGTCTAACAAATATATTAGGTTCAACACCTTCATACTAGGTTCTGATGAGTGGGATTCCACAGGGAATACATCATGTTTTGAGGTATGCACATGTTTTGGTGCTGACATAACACATTACTCAGCCTTCAAACAAAACAACCAGGTGCTGATTCCTCCCTACGAGGTTTTCAAAGTCACTGACATTCAAACACATACCCAGAGATGTAAGGTCGTCTACAGACTGAAGAGCAACCTGAACTGTGTTTATGACAGAGAGAGCAATAAGTTGCATTCAATATCTTCATTACCAGTGGAGGGATTCTGGCTCATTTTTACAATCATTTGTATTATTATTGTATCTCTTCTGATACCCTTTGTCATTGTGAAGGTGTTAGAATACCATCATGAAACTGCCATTCACTGTGCTTCATCTTAGCACAACAGCACTTACTGTCCCGCTGGGGTTGTCATTTAATGGGCAGGGTTTATTTCTAAATAAAGATGGTCCTACAAGCAGCAGCCATATTGCAGCCTGAAGTGAGCTGACATTTCTGTGTTTTAAAAGTTTATGCATAGGAAAAGAGAAAAACAAAGTTACATTTAGGAAAATTTCATGATATTTATAAATGCTGTTGTAAATGTCAGACATTATTATTTATTCAAATTTCAAATTTAATAAAGTGTCCCGTAACGCATTTCAACACTTGAATGTCAGTCCTCTGGTTTGGGATTAAATTGCTCCAAACATTCTAGCTATGACTGCCCTATATAATGTACTTAAATAATATTGTATCAGTGCTCAACAAATATGTGTTGTTACAGTAGCTGGACGACTAAGCCACTGAGCGGCTGAGCAGGCCGTGGCATTCAGATAAATACAGTTGGGCCAGCCATGATACTTTAGCCTAAGCAGATAAAATGTAGATAAAAGGCCTGGACAAGCCACCTAGTATCTGCCCTTCGGTGGGTGAAGGATTTAAAGGTAGCTTCAAGGATATAATAGGTCAGGGCTAGAGAATGGCTATTAGAGGGCCCAATAGATTTATGACGACACAGCTGGATACCCGCTGCAGAGCCTAGTGATAGGTCAAAACATCATTTAACATGAAAACTGGGCTTCCATAGGAATGCTTACCCAACATTGGGTACATTTTACTGGGTATTGATAACTGAGGAATGTTACTGTGCAAGTAAAGCATACACACACATTTTTCTCTGAAATTTCACAATCACTTTTTGGTGTAGTTTGACACTGTTGAAAAAAAAAAATCTCCTTTAAAGTGTCAACAGCCAAGAGCAAAGAGGTATGTCACCCCATAAACAGTGGAAGGTTTATCTTTCTGACTATGTTGTTTTAGTTTGTGCACAATGACTCACACATGCTCAATATATCAAACAAAAGTTAGACAAAATATGCTGCTGAGCACGATTTTGGAGGTGGACACTGTGGCACCTGACAGACAAGATTCTTACCTGCAATCCACCTGTTTAATGTGCTGTTGTTTACTGTTTTACAGGTAAGCAGAGCAGCCAATGACGTGTAAGAATTTTGCTGGGCCTTATCATTTATTTAAGATTTGAGTTAAATCCCAGTCTGACACGGCAGTGAAAATGTCAGTACCATCATGAGGCAGAATATTACTGTATTCAGTGCACATTTATGTTGTCATATATTGTATATGCTCAATTTCCATTGGGATGGTCTTATTTTTCTACAAATCAAAACTTATACCAATGGTATACTTATGCAAATAGTGTGAAAGATTGAGCAATCTCAAAACAAATATATACACAATGGTTTTAAACACAGAGGAACAAACGTGCATGTAATGCGATATAATTAAAATGTGAATAAGCATACTTCAGTAGGTTAATTTGTAATAAAGCCACCTTGTGCACAAGGTGGAGTCCCCAAAGTGTTAATACATTACAGTGTAAGTCATATCAAACAAGTTTACAGCTTCTTGTGAAATCTAGCATTGCGAAATCCTGCTTTGACAGTCTTAAGAGCAAAACTACAGATTTGCGTTAGGGTTATGACCCTATGACCAAAACCACATTTTCCATTGATTCTTCAAATCCCATGTTGTTGTCGTTGCCTCATCATTCATGGATCCTGTTAGGTGTGATTCTCATGACAGGGCTCTGTTGAAATATTCCATTACAGTTAAAAGAGAACTTGACAAATAGGCTCACCTACACAAATGCATCATCAGCATTCTGACAGTTTTGATATCAGATCTGTCAGGACAATGCAACATAAGAACACAGTACGTGGGTGTACTTCTACTTTTACACTGGGCTAATGTGAAGTGTGTTGTAAGAGTGAAGTGTAAGGCCAGCATTGCTCCATGTGGTAACAAAGAAAAGAGCTATATAAATAAACATAGATATCACATTTTATGAATCGTTATCCTGGCTTATCATAAAGATTAATTCCTGTGCCCCTCTGAGTCACTGTCAGGGTACAACACTCCAAGACAATGTCCATGTCTTGATTTGGTATAGGCTTTTATGCTGGATTCCCTTCCTGAGGTAACCTGGGTTCAGGGGAGCTGGGGATTGAAAACCTGCACCGCCACCTGAGCCACAGCCTGCTTCATCAATGTGCCAGTCATTGTACTGGCTGTATCTGTTGAACACTCGACAGGGAAACAGTCTTAGGTGATTTCAGTGGTTCAGTTTAGTCTAATGAGCGCAGATTGTAGCTCATTGATGAGCGCTGTTTAACTTCAAAGATCCTGGGTTTTGTTCTTGAGCCTTTCGGTGAGGAGTTTGTACGTTTTTACTTCATTTGCTTGGGTTTTGTTCAGGCGCGCTGGTTGTCTCCTTCAGTCCAAACACTTGCAGGGCAGGTTGGAAGCAATTTTTCAGCACTGTGGGAAATATGATTTTTTGCTCTTTGTGAGACCAAAATGAGAAGATTAATACTGATTTCATGTCTGTGAGTTAGGTATAACTAAAACCAGGCCGTGGTTAACCTTGCTTAGGACTGGAAGCTGGGGGGCACATCTAGCCTGAAAAATCTGACACTTTCAAAAAAAAAAACCTCTATAGCACCAACACCTCTAAGATCACTATTTAAAATTATGTGTCTTATTTGTTTGACCTGTACACAAGTAAAAAGTACACTTACACCCACATTCTCACTTCTCAAAAACATATGTACACATGCAAAAAAACAAAAACAAAAAAAAAAAAAAAACAGATGAAGGGTGTGTGGGAGTTCTTCTTTCGAATTCTAGTCAACGGCTCAACCACGCAAAACGCACATTAACTATAACAGGAGGAAGTGAGGGCACATACTCACCGTCTCTCAACACACCCATTCATACACACACATTCTTGAAGTGTTGAGATAGCACACAGGAAACACTTAGATCTACACACAATATAATTCACTTGCTATAGACAAGGAATTCTGAGAAACTGAAGCGGTACCAACATCTGATTAAGGCTGGAATGCTAAAAAGCACACAAAGGTAAGAGTGTGTCAAATTCATTTGCATCTTCTGTATATTATTAACTGTGCCACTGGTAATCTTACATATATTGTACCATTTCTAATAATTATTATTGTTTTAAAATTTGTGCCACAATGTGTTAATGTTTTGTTAAATATTTGTTTCTATATGAAATAAGAGGTTACAGTCTTTCAAATTAAATTTTTTTTTAAATATTGCAAGTATCTGAATACATGAGATGCAGCTACATTTATTTTCTTGGTGTTTATGTTAAAAGTTTTGACTAAGCGATATTTCACTGTTTATTCCAATGATTAGGGGTACTAGCATTTTCAAATCCTACAGTGAAAGGATGCTATTTTCAAAAATATAAAGATATCCTGTAGCACTGTTCTTTACTATTTGTATAATTACATTATTTATGTTGAATTTACAACTTATAAAAATTTATCTTCATTTCCCCCCACCCTTCTTTCTGTGCTGTTTTTATCTTACCCTTTCTATCTCAGGTGTTTCCATTTGCCACTTGTTGCCTCGTTACACCTGGTTCACTGCCATTAACCTCTATGTGCTTGACTCCATTGTTTTCTGTTTGAGGAAACACATTGTGTTATTATTTCACAGATAAATACCAAGGAGATAAATACCAAGGAGGCACCAGTGGAGGTAAATCACCAAAACCAAAAAGGTGAGACGTGGTGAAGGAGAGAGCTGAACAGAGACAGGTTCAGAGACAGTCTCCCCTCCTCATCCTTCCTTTGCCATGACTGCAAGACAGACAGTCATCCTCCTGATGGCAGTGGTCCTCTCACTGCCAGGCATCGTTCACTGCTTCCAACCGCTCTTCTCATTTGATGGGACTACCATTACTCACCGTGACATCACCCATATGGCAGTCCTCAGAAAGACAGCGGAGGTCTGCCGAGACATCGCTCTCTCTGAGGGACGGCCCTTCAGTCTGATTGTGAGTTGGAAAGCCACACTAAAACAGAGACTTGCACTTTTGCCCTAAAGTTCTGAGAGGTTTTCCTCCTTGAGGCAGAGTGCGGTGTTTGTGTTGTGCCACACAGTTCATTATTTGTCCTTTATTGTCTCTAGATTGATGACAGCGTGTCAGCTGGCAAGGTGCAAAGAGCCTGTTCTGTTACAGGTACTTCCACATCTCTCCTCTCCACTGTCACGTTCCAAACCTCCATTGCCGAAATGTACTTCAGTAACGCAGTAGTGGACGTGGTCTATGCCCTGAGTGAGAAGCACCATTTTGATGACGAGACCTTCCAGGGAGGACGGGACATCATCACAGCAGGTACACATCAAACATTGCTTTCCTAAAAATATGTTAGAAAGAAATGAAATGAATTTGGCCAATTAGGGACAATCTGATGCATTCCAATAAAACATAATGAGACACTCATTTTCAAATCAGCTATACATTGTCATTTGAGTTTTGAGCAGAAATTTTTCACATCTTGCCTAGTGCAGCTTCAGTTTGAACCTAACTTTCTCTGTGCTGTTCTGCTGTTCAGGTGTGTCTGCTGTGAAGGCCAGTGTGAAGCTGGAGAACTTTGTCGCAGGGAGATGGACTCTTGGACGAGTCTGTCACACCCTACAGGTGAACTTGATGATTATTTTTTTTACCAAATTTTTGGGTTGATGTTATTTTTTTTGGAGGCAATAGGAATAATTAAAACAATAAGCAATGGTGGTGTTGTAAGTAATGTTTCATAATCCGTATACCGTATCAAGGATTTCTACAGCCACAGTAACTGGGTGGAGCTTGGGAACAACTCTCCTTACACCATTCTGATCAGACCAGACCAGCCTCTTGAGAACCTGGCAGGTAAGATACCCAGAAATGACTCAATTGTTCACCTGTCAGATAACAAACGCACCCTGCTATGATTTGCAAAGACACACACAAATCCACGCAACTGGTTACATTACTACTCAACTTTTTTTTTTTAGCATATCCCATTACACTCATTGCGCTGCCCACTCAAGGGGAATTTCAACATTTTAAACATGATCTAGCACAGATTAAAATTTCAAGTTATACCATTACAGTTTGACTATAAACTACATTTGAGACTATATGTTATATTTGATGCTCCAGCTCTGACACAGTGCTAAAATGAAGTAAGGAGATAGGCCTGGCTAAGATTATAGTTTATATAGTTAATATAACTTGTGGTTTGTTTTGTTTGTTTGTTTTGTTTTTTAACAGCTAGCTAGCGCAATATAGGCTAGTGACATTGAACTGCATGAAAACTGGCTGCATTTATATAATACATCTATGTTATCTAGCTAGCCAGCTTTATCAGCCGCTTTGTCTACCTTTCATTGAGAGGCTAAGCATCAGATTAATTTGATGGATGATAATGCTAAAGGTTAGTGCACTAGACAGAATATTATATTGCTCTTTTGTTTTGCTACATCTTGCTCTTGTTGGCTTAAACTGTGACCTGAGTACTAATTTCATGCCATAACATGTAAATGTACTGGTGTGACAATAAAAGTTCCTTGATCCTTGATAAATAAGATGTGTTGCCACACCTCATTATTGATGGGATAATTTCCATCACAACAAGCTAAAGTTAGCTAGTGTTGCATACTGTTGGTGCTGTAGGGGAGTAGCAAACCTGTTCCACGTCCTTCACATAGAAATCAAACATTTTGTTTGTTTGTTTGTTTGTTTTTTTCAATTTTCTTTCAAAGATCTTCTATAGATGTACTATATTTGCTTCTTAATTACCCATGCTATTATGTCATTCTGTTTATTTCAGTTTTATTCACTACATTTTCTGCAGGCCCAAGTACTCCAACCTGTAGAAACTGTGAAGGAGGGAGCTGTGCTAACAACCTTCTGCCTGAACTGATGCAGCAGGGGCTTCTCACTTCAGGCTACTTCAACATCTTCTCCTCAACAAAACCTGCAGGTAACTTTGAGGAATCATCAGGGGTATTCAACATTCATTTTAAGAGGTCCAGTGAGAGAAAATTTCCACACACACACACACACACACACACACACACACACACACACACACACACACACACA
>JBBMJY010000020.1:16187010-16237506 GCA_037833715.1 Toxotes lorentzi | reverse complement strand
TCGTCTCGCTCTGCCAAGTTTCGTTCCAAGGGGAGACTGGAGTAGGGCCTTTCTGGGTTGAAGTAGGTCTGGTGAGGGAAAGTTTTGCGATTCTTACATTTTTTGGCATCGGCACATAGGGAGGCCTCCCGACAGGGGAATTTTTCCCACCCCTGTAAAGCGCTACGTACGGTCAATCGCACACAAGATTCACTGCAGTATCAAGTGATGTGGGGTTATTTGGGTCAGGTTTAAGTGTAGGTGGGTTCATAACTTTTTTTTTTTTTTTATTGCGTGGTGGACAGGGTAAGGGAAGGAAGCCTGGCAGAGAGATGACTCAGATAGCTCAGATGACTATAAAGATGCACCCAGTTTGGGTATATTTGCTTAATTTTCCATCTAGTGGTGATGAATGCAGTGACCACTTTGAAAACCTAATAGATGTGTCAAGTTTACCAGGTTGAACTATGATTCATTTGTTCCTACTGAGCTTCGTGCTTGTAGTTGAACACCTGAATCCAAACCCTGGAGAAACTGTCTGAACATGTGCTGGTATCAGTGCTTTTTTTTTTTTTTTAAGGAAATGGTATCTTTAAATTTAAAAAAAAAAAAAAAAAAAAACAGGTTGAAGTCAAAGGATTTCTTTGTCCCTTTTCTCTTATGTTTCTCATTTAATTTTGTCACTTGGATGAAGAAAATCTTGTACTTTATAGTGTTTAATTCTTTGTATTGTCTTTTATTTAGGGCTCACTTTGGCAGTAATTTGGTGCCATTAACAGGATTCAATTTGCCAGAACTTCTCCATTATATAGTGAAAAAGTTTAAACTGAGTCAATTCATATGACATAAGATGTGATACTAATATGACATAGTCCCTAACTCCTCTTAGGGAGGATAACCCCTCTGTGCCACCATCCCCATCTATCCATCCTTTCTATATCCTTTCTCTACCCTCCTTCCCTTCTTTCCTTCCTACAGTGATTTTCCATACTAGCCCTTTTTTGTTTATCATTCCTCTTCCCTCTGTGAATCGGACCCTTTTCTATCCGTCCTATGCTCCCTCTCTTCTTCTTCCACCCTCTCTTTTATCATTCTTTCATTTACAAAGATCATTAATGTATTTTGGTTTCTGCTTTATAGTAACAGCACAGACAGTGAATGGGACAGCACAGCACACTGCACCACTCTCGCGATTTCCTGAAGGGGAATTGTCTAGTTAGAACTATAGCAAAGCTATGGAGGTCTCAGACACACAAACACACACAGTCAATAGTGTGCGGTGCTTTCTATTTGTGTTGCGGCTTTTGCGTTTCTGTTGCAGTGGTTAAACTCTGTCTGCTCTTCTGATTGTGCATATTATGATTGTGAGGATTGTTATGAACCAGTCAACAAGCTTTCTGGGAGGAACTCATCAGCATCCATCCCAGTCTAATGGAGGTCTGAAGGATCCAGAGACACTCCACCTGAGACTATAGTGCATTATATTTCCAAGCATGCTGCCTTAAAAAGACTACCAGTCAGCTTGCTGTTTCCATGATTTGTTCTTGTTCTGTAAACCGCACTGCACTGTTGAATAAAGTCCATCAATCTCTGCATCATCTGAGCGGTCATTTGAGTCCACAAGAATTAGCATAAAAATAGATATCTTAATCTCTGAAATCTTGGTTTATTTGATATAGATACAGATATAGATTAAATTTAGCTTTCGTATTCATATGCTTTGTATTTCTGGCCACCCAATGTAATTAATATTTACTCCTTTTTTCTTTGTTCTGGTGTCTGTGGAAAATGGCTGCCTCCAAGATTATTCATTACCTTTGAGTAATACAACACCACCCATACTGCGAAGGTAATTTTCTTTTTCCTTGTCTTTTAGTATCAGAAATGCAAACGATACTAATATGTGAGGTACTGGTAACACAAACTGCAGGTGATTGTGTACATTTTTAGAAGACCAACTTTACCACCTCAGAATAGTTTCATGGCATCCCATTCGAAAAATGGTGATGAAACTGAAGCTGAAAATATTGTTTGCTGCCATCTAGTAATGGCAGAGAGGTAGTATTGCTGAGTGTCATTGTCCTTCCTATTATTTAACCCATTTTAACACAACGTCCTCTGGAGGACAAACTATGACACGGTCTTTGTATCAGTGTTTCCCTCCTGTGGAACAAAATGGAACCTACACTTTAAAACGTGAAATCAGTAAAACATTAATAAAGTGTCCTTTGATTTTTTAATTTTACTTTACTTTTTAAGTTCTGTTGCTTTTCTTCGTTTCATCAGTTGTATTTCATTTAATAACCATTCTTTGGACTAAGTGGGATATTTTATTTTCTTGACTGAAATCATCATCATGAGTAATCCATAATTTCCTGTTGCAGACATAATAAAGTAAGCTAATTGCAGAAGTTCCTGTGAAAGCTCAAAGACACTGGCTTCAAGAAAGCTCATACTGAGTTATGAAAAACCATCAGCCGTCTCTCTTACGAGTCATTTCTCCACGTGGCTCCCAAGTGCTGTGCCCCTAGTTTTGTTTCAACTTAGTCAGCAAGAATGCCTTTCTTCAACAAACAAGGAAAAGAGAAGGAAATAATAATTATAAATCATAATGATAATAAACACTGTGACAGCAACATATCAACTTCACAATTTCCATTTGCGAGTAAAATATTTCTCATTTTTACTCCACAACATTTCATTGTCAGCCGTAGTACTTGTTACTTTACAGATTTAAATTTTGCATAAAAAGCATGTGATCAGGTTACAAAATGTCTTGTTAAAGAATAAACTACCCAATAGTACTAAGTAATTAAAAATAGCTCACCGTGGCACAGCAATGCATAAGTAACAAAAATCCAGTAATATAATAATACACAAGCTCCATTCTGCTTCTTAATGGCTACTTTTATTTTTGTTACTTTTAGTGCTTCTTCTTCTTCTGAATCTCTACTTAACTGAAATCTTCAATGCAGGTCTTTTACTTGTAATCATCTCAGTCTCAGGCTTCATCAGGGCCCATACAGTAACAAGATGTTGATGCAAGCTGCACAGTATGGTTTTCATGGACACGACAAACATAAGGAGTTTTGTGAAAAGTGTATGGTGAACGGAGTGAATAATAACATTGTTGTAATAGCTAGTAAAGTTTATTTGTCTATTTCAGCAAGAGTAAAACAATAATTACAACAAAGAACCAAATGAACCTCAAAGGGCAGTAAAAATATAACAAATACTATAATAGTTAAAGTGGAAGAACTAAGAGCGACTTCCAGCAGCCGATCAAGAATGGCACTTCTTGGTCCTGTTTCACCCTTCAGGATTACTGAAGAAAGCTGAATAAGCACATGTGATCTCTGGCACAGACAGAATACACTGTGCTGTCCGTGGTTTTACTCAGCGCGGTTTGCCGACTAACTCAGCGATCCTTGAGGGTGAGACAGGTCCCAGTTATCAGGAGACAGCACAACAGCCTGGCAGAATGCAAAACGCACCAGGAGGAGGGAAGGAGGAGTGAAGAGCTTGGTCCTTTTATCCAAAGAAATAACGATAAACAAATTTAGATTTTCCTTCGAACAATATAGCAATCACAAAATCAAAGTACAGCAAGAAAGGAAACAACAGAAAAGCCGATCACCTCTCCATTAATATGGCAAGTAAACGTCAAAGCAGCCACCCCACTAAAAAGAAAAGCTTCATTTTGTTTTACAACTTGTACATATAATTTTGCCCTGCAGGGTCACCAAAAGCAACTGGAGAGTCAACAGTACACCACTACAATGAGGAGTCTTGATACTCTATTGAGAAGAGTTAAACTTAATGGAATTCAGTATCCTCAATAGATGACAATGACTTCATAGATACTGACACATATTACTCCTAGATTAAAACAAACCTTTAATTCATGTCTGTGAAGATGTCATTATCACACAGTCACTAAAGAATACCTTTCTTTGTCTGTTTGAAAACTTTGCCCACATTCATGTCACATCAGCAATGCAACTTAGAACAGATTCAATGTAAGAAACTTACTCTATTAGTCATTAACAACAGTATTTACAATACCTAATATGTTACTCTTTTAAACAGAGCAGAGCTTAATGTTACACAATTGGATAGTTTGCATTATTTTTAATAGCCCGTGGTAGATCAAACATATCCCTGGATCTCGTGTTCCTGACAAGAGAGATGGTCAATACCAGAGTTTGTATAGTCTATACATAATAGATCAATACACTGGGCCAGTGGTATATAACACTTTTATCCTCAAAAGGCAGAGACAAAAGCTACAATTACAGATAAATAGCTACAGTCTGTTTTGTGTTGTTTTTTTTTAACAAAAGCAAGTGAGAAACTGTACATAATATTAACAATATTTTATGTCAAGACCACTGAGGACTCTCTCTTCAACCTGCTCTCTTTGAAGTCACTATGCTGTATTAGAGGACTTTGATCCTACAAACGCAGCAACACATTCCTTCGTTGTCAAATAAGGTGTCAAAAGTCAGGAAAGTGCAAAATGCATTTGCGCTGTAAAGTTAGAAGTGAATAGGGGAACAAAAATTTACCAATTTCCTGAAAGAAAATTAACAAGTTAGCCCTGTTACTTGAATGTTTGATAATGCAGTTTGATATGATTGATTTGCTCTCATTATGCTGTAGTTCAGCAATTGTGTGAGGGTCTGTAGCCCATTTTTATTCTAGGTTAAATGCAGCCTTTGATATAGAAAACAAGCAAAGAAATGCAATGAAATTTTGTGTTTCTATAGCTGAAATAGAAGAGATTTTGGTTTACACATGTAGGTGACAATACAGTTGTTTCATGCAGAGGCACTGAGTTGAAAGAGTCTGTAGGCCTACAATATATTCTCTGGGCATGCTTACGTTTCACTCAAAATCTGCTTTTTCTATTATACAAAAGTACTACAGTGCTTCCAAAGTTAGCATTCACTTTTCTCAAACAGTTGCATCACCAAATGTACTGTACCAATCCAGCCATTTACAGTATATACATATATATATGTCACATTATATGTATATATGTTGTGATCATTCCATGTAGCATATAAAAACCCTTTCTTTGACTAATATCATTGTATGGAAAAACAGGGTTTTCCGTCAAAGAATAATTTATTCACGCATTTCTTTCTCCTTCAGGGTTTTAGATGGAAATTAGCAGTACAAGCCCAATGCAAACAATGGGTTACTGCAAAGGATGTTCCTGCTTTCAAAATCATTTTATGCTCTCACCAAAGCATTGGTTTAGTATTACCAACCAGCATTGGCAAAAGAAAAAGATCTGCACTTCTGCAAATGCTATGCAGCTAACAAAGCACATACTCAAGTCAGCTTGATGCACGTGCACTTCATTCTTAAATCAAGCTTTGGGTTTTCATTGCCTCCACTGTGCACAAAGATCAGTCACTGCTTAAAAACTCCTCAAAATGGCCTTGTTCCTACGTGTGACATTAAAGTGATTAGCTGATTTGATAAAATTGGATCACGTTTATGTCACATGAGATGTCCAGCATTAATTTCAGGCAACATTTGATTTAAGTTTTTTTTTTCTTTTCTTTTTTTTGTACTGACCTCTCAGTTAACTTGAGTAAGATATCTGCAGTACTAAACTTCAACAAATTCAATTTTAGAATCATTTAACTGTCATGCTAAAAACCACAAGTGCAGATATAACAACAGCTTAACCTAAAGTGTTAATAACTGCTAATATGCAAAGGTTTCTTATGTGTAAACATTCTAAGGGTTAAGTAGACTGTTAATAGTACATACAATAGTTACTGTATTGTAGTATCTGTGGAGGTATAAAATGTGGCTGTTTGGCAATAAGCAGGGAGAGAAAGGTACAGTAAGTTCCCTGCATTTGGAGTGTGAGCCAGGTAGAGTCAGGGAGACCTGAGGTGTTAACGCTCTATGATTGTACTGATCTTGCATCTGTTGTATAATTGGAGTTTGGGGTGGAAAAGGATGGATGCAATCTGATTCACAAACCAGTTTGGATGGCTCGGGACACAGTTGCTAGGTGGTAGTTTCATGAGGGCACTTGGCTGTCTTTCTTGATGTGTGTTAGTCTAACATATTAGATCTACTGTGCTACTCCACTTTGTGTCATTGATCTCATTCATCTATCTACCCATCCATTTTCTAATGGTTATCCAGAGTGGGTTGCGGTGGCAGCAGCTTAAGCAAGGTAGTCTAGATATCCCCTCTCCCCAGAAATGCTTTCCAGCTCCTCCTGGGGGGCCCTGAGGTGTTCCCATGCCAGGTGAGGTAAGTAGTCTCTCCAGCATGTTCTGGGTCTATCCCGGGGCCTCCTACCAGTTGGACATGCCTGGAAAACCTCTAACAGAAGTTGAGGTATCCTGGTCAGATGCCTGAACCACCTCAACTGCCTCCTTTCGACACAGAGGAGCAGTGGCTGTACTCCGAGCTCCCTAGGTGTCAGAGCTCTTTACCATATCTGTAAGGGTGAGCCCAGCCACCTCATGGAGGAAACCCATCTCAGCCACTTGCCACTCGCAATGTCATTCTTTCGGTCACTACCTCGTGCTCATGGCCGTAGGTGAGTGCTGGAATGTAGACTGACTGATCAATCAAAAGCTTTGCCTTCTGGCTCAGCTCGTTCTACATCACGACAGTCTGGTACAGTTCCCGCATTCCTGCTGGCGCTGTACCAATCGACCTGTCAGACTCACGCTCCATTTTATCCTAACTCATGAATAAGACCCCGAGATATTTAAACTCCTCCACTTGAGGCAGCAAGTTGCTCCCAAGCTGAAGGGGGCAATCCATCCTTTGGATTTCATGTTCACTGATTTCATTTCTAATTTAATACATGCATACATTTCACAGATGGAAAAGGGACAATATTTATCATTCATTTGCGCACATTGTCACAACTAATAAACACCACTGGCTCCGTGGTGCTAAGGCAACTACTTCATAGTTCAATAGCTTAAAAGCAATCAGCTCGTCTGACTGAAGAAAACATAACTTAGGAAACAATGGGAATACTTTATTCATTTAACACAAGGAACTGCTGCTCAAACCAAAATAATTATGGATGCTCTTTGTTTTGATCAGACATCAGGCTGTTATAAGAGATAAGACATGTAGCTGGCTCGACTCACAGCGAGAGGAAGTCAGTCACGTCAGGGTGGCTGAGCCTACAGCTGCCTGGATGGTATCAATGACACTCATGAAGACTTTCAGAGTGACTGCTGTGTGTCCAGGATTATGGAAAATCATTGGATATGGCTAGAGAACTTGAATGTCTGGGCACTGGTGTTTGGTGATTACGCTAGTCTCACTGGGCTACTAAGACAATGGGGTTAGGGGATTAAGTTAAGCAAGGTGTGTGACATCACGAGGTCCCTCTACTGTTCGTCCATCTCAGGAAGATCAGAGTTGGAGGAGAGCAGTGTGGATGACTGGAGGTGGTTTGAAACGGGCAGTGGGGTCAGGGTAGCGGCACTTGGGATAGGGTCAGGAAGGGTCAGGGTTTCCGGAGCAGACTTTTTGCGCGGCCGGTCCTTGGGGACTGAGAGGGACTCAGGCGCATCAGTGCACATGGGGGTGGAGGGGGCGCTGGCAGGGCCGGTGAGGGCACAGGAGGACAGGGGTGTCTCGCTGATGGAGATGGACGGGGGAAACATCCCGATCTTCTGGTTGGTGGCCTCCTGGATGGTGCGCTCAAACTCTCTCACCTCATCCATTGTCATGTCTGGATTGGAAAGAGACCGATTAAAACCAGTGAGAGGACGAATTAGAAATGTAGCTTAGATTTTCTTTTTAATCCTTTGTAGACAATTTAATAGAAAAAGGCTGGAACTGAAGTTTTCCATATCCTGTCAAGTTTTACAGCCACACCCCTACCCAGAAAAACACAATGGTCAGTACAATGCTGAAAACAACGGAGATTCAAAAACCAATAACAAGTAATATGATTTGTCAGCTTATATTGGGCTTATATTTTAATCACCACAATGTTTATAGTGTTTCATTTGTGTAGTCTTTTGTTTCCAAGAAAACCTCCTTCAGGGTCCAGCAGACTACATATTCCAAGTAAATACAGCAGCTGGAATAATCATATTCTTAACATATTTCACGTTTGCATTGCTTGACTCGGGCGGACAGAGTGCAGGACAGAATGAGTGGATGTATGTGGACAGTTATATGCAACTGTGACAGCTTCAGAAGTCACCAACGGTTCAAAAATGAGACAGGGGATGGAACAATGGAGTGAAGAAACAATGAAAAAGACACATACACTTGCTTTGTCATGGATCTCTATGTCATCCAGTGAAGATGGGTTTGTTGTGGAATGTTCTTGCTGCTCATGGCAAACTTTAATGTTGGTTTTCTCATGCATTTGTCTCTCGTAATCCCGCACGTCATCAACAGTCATATCTGGAAGAAGGGGGAGGTGGGGTCGGGGGGGGGAGGCGAAGGTCGAAATGTTGATAACTCCTATACAATAGCACTCCAGTTGAGAGACAGGTTGGGGGCGGAGAGGATTAGGTGGCAAAGCTGCATTTCGTGGGTGAGAGGTTAAAGTGCTAGCTTCCCATGACCCAGAGAGTTTACAGGAGACAGCTAGACAAATCCGAACCACACCAGGAAGCAGGAAAGGAAGGATGAGGTCAAGGCCTTTCAAGATTAAGAAAAAGCATGAACAATCCACACCCAAAGATCAGGTTGGATCAGCGCAAGCACAAGAAAGCAATACCTGCAAGGGTTCACTTATTCCACAGGCAAAATCATTCCAAGTGTAGGATGAATTAGGAAGGGCTTCAGAAAACATTGTTGTAGCGAGTTGTGGTATAAGGGTTGGCAGTTATTGAGAGGAGAAGGAATATGTTTCATGACAAAGATAATAGGGCTGGTTATCTGTATGTCCTACAGCTATGGGAAAAGCTCAAGAGTTGAGAGTGCGTAAATGTGTTGCAGCCACTTGTGGATGCAAACAGGGCTGCCTGTTGTGCAACCAGACTCTCAGGGAGACAGACAGAGGCAGTAAGTGCACCCTTCTTTGCTGATGAGAATTTCCAATTATTCCTTCATGTAATTGGTTGTACCATACACAGAGGTTTGGTAGACATCAGTTTCTTGCTACTATTTGGCTTTAATATGAAAAAAATGTGTGAAAACAACACTTACAGCGGTACTGTGTCTACTCTCAATTGATATGTATGAATTTCTCTATCATGAAACATGAAAGGTTGTGGTTAATTTTTTTATCGTGCAGGTTTCACTTGAAACAAATACTGGCCATGCCTGGAAACTAGAGCACAGTGTTTGTTAGTAGTGGGTTAGTGTTGACGCCAAGAGGAGGATCCATGCTGTAGAAGAATGATCAGAACTGGCAGTGACAGGGGTTAGATGCAGGTGGAGTGATTTTTCATGCACACCAATTGGTAAATAAACACTAATCACACATCAGTGGTTTATCTAATCAAAGTAGCTGTGACGGTGCTAAAATTTAAAAGAATAAACGGTTACTGTAAGAAGGATTATAAAGTACATACAAACACATAACAAATATGGAAGTTTTCTGAATTATCTAAGTGCACACCAACAACTATAAAGAAACTGCTCTCTTGAATCCATGTTCTATATTTCTATATTTATGTTCTTAATTTTACATAATTCAGTCTATATAGTTAATAGCTGAAAAATGTGCCACTGGCTGTGAATTAGGACTGTAGAAAATTGCTGACAGACTTACCAATCCACTCATCCACCCAGGCAAATGCCTGTCTGTGGCCCAGCAGCAGCACATCGCGAACCACCTATAACACAAAGACGGTCAGTAAATAGTTACTCACACAATCTCTTTTTATCCTTTTATTTTTGAATGTTATATGGTCTAAACTCAAAATATGCAAGATTCAGGCTGTGGAAGTATGATCATCTGACGTCTGAGACTATCAAGTCTATCCCTAAAGATTTTAAATAAGAATCCAAACTCAATTCTACTTTTCCATTAAATTATACGTGAAAAAAAGTGGCATTCTTTGAGACATTTACGGCAGCACAGGCAATTCAAAACTCCTAAGTCTCATAAGTCTGAGAGTGTATGTTCAAAACCCTTTTTAAAATATCCACGCCTTCAGTTGGAATGAATGGGCCGAGTATCAGGAAAAGGAAAGAGGAGACAGAAAGTTTTGAGGGACAAACTGTTGTTTTTTTTTTGTTTTTGTTTTTTATGATTTGTTGAAATGTGTAAAAGATTATCACTAGCATTATCCTTTAAGTATGACCAAATGGCCTGAAAGACGCGATGAAAAGAAATAAACATAGCCATGCAACTTACAACCATTAAAATACGTGAGGAGGTTCAGCTATGACTAAAATGAAAGGTGTTGAGTTCATCCCATGGGCGGCCGCTCACCTTGTGTACGAACTGCTCCACTCGTGTCTGCAGACCCCACACCTCAAACTTGACAGTGACCAGTTTGTACGAACACATGATGGGATCCTGGGTGTCCCTCCAGCCCTCCTGAAGCATCCCCCGTGACGTCTTCTCTGACTTAAAATATCTCAAGTCCTGCAATGCGGCAGCACGAACATAAGCACACACGTTTAATATTACCACAATTAACCCAAACCTTCAGGCATCATTGTTTCTGGACCCCAATGGAGATAGACTTCAGGGAGAGCCTAAAATTAGATTCATGACTGAACGCCAGTATTAAATACCATTCACATTAACCCTTCGGGCCCTTGGAGAATCTCTATCCAGGCTCATTAGAGCTAAGGCAATATGTTATCAAACAGCTATGAAGACAATTACCAGAACTCTTACTTCACAGATGCTGAAGAATGAAAAGGTCCCAAAGTTTGTATTAGAGTGTGTGTTTGTGCTTCAACAACAGATTCAACAGATAATAATCATAATAATAATATCAAGGGTATTGTTATTTTCCTTGCAAATATTATTGTTGTGATAATTACTCGATATAAAACTGTTTAAACAGAAAAAAAAATCAGAGTAAGATCACAACATGACAGAAACTGAAATCATACTATTTCCTCCATCACACTGTTTTACTACCTTCAACAATACAGTTACTTACACCTCTCTGGTTGTGTTAACTCCCAACAGACACAATCATCTACACACACATCTACACAAGCTCACCTCAGACTCTTTATAGTAGCGCTCGGGGATCTCATCGTAGGCGATGTCGATGAAGCACACCTCCCTCTCCTGCTCCTTCAGCTCGGTGTCGAAGATCTGAAAGCAAAACAGACCGGTTTGCCAACGTTCACTGCAGTCTGTGCCCTCCAATCAGAGCAGTATCCTCACATAAAACACATTTCAGAAATGTTAGGGGAAAAAAAAAACTTACTGCTTGACTCAAAAATTGGAAACTATTCATACTTATTAAAGCTTGATGGTGTATCTTGTAATTCAATGACCTGCCATCACTCAGAAAAGCCACAAAAACATACACTGTAATTGCTTACACAGCCATTGGGAGGCACTCTTTGCCCATGTCTTCAATTTGTTATTGTACCAAATGATATAGTGCTGACTGCAGTTACTGTGTTACTGAGTGAGGTAAGAGGCCTTCGTTTAAGAGATTTATCTAAAGGCAGGTTCCTGGACGACTCAAACGTAGAGAAAAAAATCTTAACAGACAAAGAGACGCAATAAACTTCCTTGTTTTATCTAATGTAGGAGAATCTGATGTCCAAGAGATTTTGAGGAAATAAATAAACATCACTGAAGATGTTGCTAAACATTTTATTCTGACACATTATAGGACTAAATATTGTGGTGTGAAAATAGTTTGATTGAAATTAATTTGTCGCAAGTATCATGGACTCAGTAAACTGTATATCCTCACTATTTAAGTTCTTCTTTATGTGTAATCAGTTGGAAAGTTGAAGGATTCAGCCGTCATCGGCAAGTCCACTTTTCTGTGAAATGAGCAATCATTTGCCTCTCAAAAAAAAAAACATGATTTCCTGAGTTGTAAATTAATTCCCCAGCAGGCAGGAGCAGCTTTTCAGCAGCTGACAACTGAAATTAGTTTAAGTAATAATGTGACTCTACAGGGCGTCATTCTCTTCTCTGTTGTAGACTCACTTTCCGATTCCGGCTGATAAGACCCAAGTATTTTACATTAACATCCTGGCTAACGAAGCTTCCGTTTTTGTTATTTGTCACATTACCGGTCCCTACATGCACCCCGTCGAGCTTTACCCCCCAACTGAACGTGAACCTTCTCTCTCTGCAGATAAACTCATCTCTTCCTCTTTCTGCCCATTCTCTCTCTCTCTCTTTCTCTTCTTTCCTTCTTGTTTCCTTCTCTTAGTACATTCTGTCTTTTACAGTGCAGATGAGCACTGCTGGCACAATAAGGGTGATATGTCAGCATGCATGAGTGCAGCCAAGCGACAGGAATGGAGACTGGGATAAAGAGAGAGGCAGAGGTGGATGAGAGGAGAAATCAAGGAGGTTAACAATGAAAAACAGAATGGGGGGGGGTTCATGTAAGTATGTTTAATGAATTGTTACTGAAACTAAATAAAGCTGAATTTGATGTAAATAGTGAGAAGGAAAAAAGAAGCAAAAGTAATTTATCTCTGAATAAGTGGTGAAAAAACAATTTCTCAGTGATTTTTCTTTTTTTTTTTTTTTTTTTTACAGGAACTCTAATGTGATGCCAAGACAGTGAGAGAGGAAAGAGAAACAGAAAGACAGTGGTTGGCAGAGTGAGAGGATGAAATTAAGACTTTCAGTGAGAGAAGGAAAAAACAAGTTAGATAAAGAGAAGACAACACTTGGCAACCCATGAATGATAACAGCGCTCTTCAGAGTCAATCGATAACAGATGTCACCTTGTTTCCACCTGTAAATGTTGCACCTTTCATCCCAGCTCCGATGTTTTGTGCTAATACGATGCACTGTTTTAGTGTGTATGCCAACATTTGCTGTAAGCCTTCATCTTGTCAGCTTGTGAACACACAACAAACTCGAAACATTTTAGGCCATTTCTGTCCTAAAATGATCTGCAGCCAGGGCCTGTGAGGGCTGACAGTAATCACTGACTGAATAAAAAAACTGTCTTGGACCGCACTCATTATTCTCAAAAGAGACACACGTAAAACAGACAAATGACATTCATTACATGCATAAAAGTAATCATTAGCTGCATATAATGACGCAGAGAATACTTTAAGCAATACCAGTGTATACAAAAGTTGTTAGCATATTTCTCAGGGCACTGTGAATTTAGTAATCATTTAAATGATCTGTCCAAGAAGAGGAATGCAATTTTGCAAAATCCTTAAATTTACAGGATAATGAAGGACATTTTCACTTTGCAGTAAATTCCACAGATGGTCACACTGGAAGATAAAAGGCTTGAACATGACAATCTTTCGAAAGGTATGACACTCATAAGTGAGCATGGGTATCTAATTTTAGGGAGTCCGCAAGGTGTGTATAGCTTATACACATTTATACACATTCTTTTTCCACTAGGACCTTGAGAAAACTTTAAACTCTCTCTCTCTCTCTATATATATATATATAAATATATATATATATATATATATATATATAGAGAGAGAGAGAGAGAGAGAGAGAGAGAGAAATAAATGCTGTCAAAGTGTTGAAATAGATGTGATTTCTCATCCTGCCCGCTGTGTACCTCAGGAGTCCTTGGAGAGATAACTAGAGCAACATGTGCCTCAGGACACATGTTAAAGTGTGTGTGAGTATGTGAGTGTACATGCACGTGTGTATGTGTGTGTCTGACATTGGATAGTGCTGTGGAATTCTTCATGTCTGTTACCACACCCTCCATTCATTTGGTGCATGGTGTCCTCTCATACACCCACTCATTTCCTGTCCACACATCCATGATTTTCCTCCCCTACTTTTCCTTCCTCCCTTCCTTCCTTCCCTCCATCTTTGGATCCTTCCCATGCATTTATGCTCACGTACGGAGTGAAAACACACCCTGAGCGGACTGATGCATCTCTACTTGTATCCACAGGCATCTCAAACGCCATCACACACACACACACACACACACACAAACATATTTATGTGGCACAACTATGATTTCTTTCAGTTTTCAGCCATAAAATGCAATTGCTCAAGGCGATTTCTGCTCTTTAAATTTAATAAAAGGAGTCTTTGATCTGTCGCCTTGTCTTGTTAAACCAAACAAGCATCAATCTAAAATATCACTACTTGTTTAATGCACACTGACAAACTGTCTATTCCTGTCTCCCTCTGTGCTTTATGAGTACATGTAAACTACGCTGAGATACATCAACAACACACTTGAGCCAAGTTGGGAGTAATTCCTCCCATATACAACCACCACATCCCTGACAATATGAAGCAAATTATGAAGACACAGTAAAATTAACCTGCTGGCCGCCCACCATGATATATTTCAAGCAATTTGTCTGTTGCACACCACTCTACCATTCTTCTCCTTCACTGTCCAGGCAGTGGAAGCCTTTCATTTGATGACTAATGCCCCTACAAACTGGAGAGTGGAGTAAAATATAGAGCAAAAGAAAGTGACTAGGCCAACAGCCCAAATGAAATTAGCTGTCCAACAAGTGGAGCGGTTTTTGGCAGGCTCTCACTGCTCATGTATAGTTGGCGTTGGTGATAGGACGGGATTGCACGGGAGGGTTTGTGAGCTGCCAAATCTGCCTGGATGATATCACTCATGTAGCCTTCACAGAGGTCTTGATTTCTACCATATGTCTGCTATGTGATTTTGGTTTTGTTGGCCTGTTTTGCTTTACATATTCTGTATGAGAAGGACAGGAGACGGGCAGCAGTGTTACATTAAGCTGAGAGATTTCTGTGGGAGTTGAGTCTGACTGACTCATTGACTGGGTCAATGGGCTCATATAAAATTAATATCAGTATTGGTGTATATTTCAATTGATAAGTAACAAACTGTGGTACCACAACAGCAATGTCTGAGGTACAATGGCAAGTAAAACAAATTTAAGGGATTCTTGTCAAAAATAATAACATATATTGTTTCTTTACATAAAAACAATCATATCAGCTGGTATATTGTTATCAAATCTCAGCATCATCAGCATCAACCCTCAAAATCCAGGTATTGATGACACACATTATTGTCACTAACAGCTAAGTCAAGTTAAGTCAGTTTCATTTGTGCAGTCAAAATCACAGATTTGCGTCAAAGTATACACTCACTAACACACACACATACTTGTACTTTGTGAGGACACTCATAGACATAATGCATTCTCTAGCCCCTCACCCTAACCTTAACCATCCAAACTGAATGCCTAACCCTTACCCTTACCTTAAACAAAACCCAATAACATAGTGAGGACATTTAAGAATGTAAGGTTATTTTTTGGTCCTCACAAAGATAGATGTACAAGTAGACACACACAAACAGTGTACATACATTGTCATTGCATCCTTTGTTGTCCTCATACTTTGTCTCTATGTGGATGGAGAACTTGGGCAGGAATGAGCACTGTAAAAGAAAAGATGTGAAACCAAATTAAAAGAGAGCTGTAGTACTGCTGAAAAGCAGTACTACGTATCATAGTCCTGCAGAAGGTTAACACTTCACTTCTTGTGACAGGGTTACTTGGATTGGATTTATGTGATACAGCTACCAAATAAGGGGCCACTTAGTTAATATGCTTTGCTGTAACTTCTTTGAATCCTGGTGTATAAAAGTAGACTTTTATTAACAATGACACTGACTGTTGTGTTGCTGTTGGAACTCTCTGTCTCTATCTTTCTATGTTCTTTCTCACTATACAATGTAAAACAAAAAAAATCCAGGCTGTGACAGTACAGTATTTCATCTCCTTGTCAAAAAGTGACAAAAGCCAGACAATTCTTCAAGATTACATGAGTTTTTTGCCTTAAAAAACTGATCTTGGCATGGGTATATTTACACTGACTCATGCGTGAATGCAAAATGCTCCCACACATAAACAGAGACAAGATCAACCATTCTGTTGTTGTCACAACATTGTCCTCTTTCCCCCTCTTATCCCCGCACCCTAAAGCAGCATGACTCATTCTGTCGACATTTCTCACTCTGCACGACAGAAGCCCTATGGGTAAGCCTAATTGTGTACATGTGTGTCTTAAAAATGTGTCTGATTGTTATGCAAATGCTTCATGTGTTTATGTGTTTTCTGGGTTAATCACAGGTCATGCAGGCAGTTCTGCTTATAAGCAAAGACAACACCCATCAGTGGGCGTGTGTATTATTGTGTACATGTCTTTCTGTGGTTGTGTGGACAAATTTTGTTTTGAAACCATCATTGTGAGGACATTTTAGCTGGTCCATTTTAGCAGGTTTTGTAACAAACCTAATCCCTTTGCCAAAGAATTAACAGCGAGATACAGCAGCTACACATCAAACAGCAGCAGACTGAATATAGTCACTTCTGTAAACAGACATCATAGCTTCTAAATAGAACTACAAAAACTTCACACTCAAATCCATTCAACAGGCTAACTAAGATGGCAATTTTGGTTCTTAAAGCCACACTAATCATTGTTCTTTACATTAGCAATGGCTACGTGTGATGTGAAAGGGCTTGCTCGTAGTGACAAACCCACAGGGAATGAACAGCCAAAATGATTTCTCAAAAAACAAAAGTACAACACATTGAAATATGCATAAAGGATACTTACAGTATATTCTACAGACCATGGCGTGGAGTGACACAGACATCAGGTCGGAGCAGAGAGAGAACACAACAGAGACACAGTTAGTTTTACAGCCTGCTGAGGGGTATAATGTACAAAAAATGTGTGAGACATGCAGGACCTGTTTGCATAAAATAGTGGCACTCACATCTCTTATACCCCACATCATCCCCTCCTCAGTGACCTTCTCCACTACCTTCTCTAATTTGCTCTGATCAAAAAGAAATTCCCTTTTATCTGTGCTCCTCGGCTTGTAAAGCTTCTCACTTAGATCAGGATCATTAAAGCATCACAGAAATATGTACTGGCCGCTGCGGCTCCAATCGTCACACTCCTGAGTGCTGTCTGAAATGTTGGTGATTTACAAATTGGAGCTTATTCCACTGCTACACATGAAAACCATTTGCTTCGTGCCAAAACTGTAAACATGCAAATACATGTGGGCTTTAACGCGCTTCCATGTCAGTAACATGTTCGTGCTTTTCTCACATTGCGTCGTCCTGGCAAACTGACACAGTGAAAAACAGAAAGCTTATGAATCTATAGTGTCTGTTGTTTCTTTTGGTCTATAAAGTCTACCTACAAAGTCTACTTTGTAGGTTAAGGTTATACTTTATCGATTCATGTTGAAAAATCCTCCTTTCCTCATTTGTCTTCAGAGGTCTCTGGCCTTTCGTGTTTCATTTACATTTTGCACACAAGGACATAAAACTTCTTGTGGTGAAAACCGCCATATGTCCTTCAGAAATTACATATGGAGTAGAGCATCAGAGCTTCCTGAATTATATAAGACATGTTGCACAGGGACTTTGGTGGAAAAGCTCTTTCCTGGAGGCGTCTTTTTTTTTTTATGTGTTAAAAAATGCAGTGGAGATTAGCAATCTTAGACCATGTGCTAGAGAAAGCTCTTTTCTGTGCTTCTAGAGAACTCGTACTATGTTTTCACACTACTCCAGCACCGTAAAACATCCAGTAAAACGTCAAGTGCACCGAGTGGTGAGAGCTGAGCAAACTGTGTTTTGACAGACAAAACTACTTTTTGCCCGACGAAAACTAATTGAGAGGCTGACCTTTAAAAAGAAACAATATTGTGCCTCATGTTACTGCAGTGCTTTCAAGTCTGGACTATTGTAGGCTCCATTTCTGCACCAAGCAAGTGTTAGAGCGTTGCACTTGGTGCTCTTTCTGTTACAGCAGCTAACTGGATTTGATATGATGTGAGTGTGTGAGTGTGTATGTGTGGTACTGGCCAGTATTTGGTCAGAGAGATCTTAAAACTGCATCAAACCGATTAGCTTGACAGTCCAGCAAACACGTTTACTCTGTAAGCTCACCTGTTATGGTGTAAGGGTAATAGTTCCACGCTTTCTCTGTCACATAGAAGATTTTGGGAACCACTGCTCGAGCCCAGCTGGGTAATTTACTGCAGAGAGACATTGAGGCAGACAGAGACAGATGAGGAGAGAGACTGTGAGTATTTAGTAGCAAAGCAGGGATGGGGGTGAAATTGCTTCCGTTATCATCAAAAAACTTGTTCCACTTGTGAAAGAAAATCTGCTCCGAGCATAGAAACTAAGGGATGGTGTAAAAAGGAGCTCTTCCGAAAAGCTTTAATTCAGGGAAGATGATACAGGAGCCCAAACACATAATGCTACTGTATACCCATGGTATCTAAAGACTTTTAAAGGCTTTTTGAACCTGGAAGTACACACCAAAAACCACCATGTCTTAGTATTAAATTCATCCAGGAAATTTTAGCTGAGAGCACAGCTATCTTTTCAGGAACGCTCTGTTCTGCACATTCGCACAGTTACACATATTCACACCTGGAAGCTCAGCCCAGTATAACTACAGTCTAATCTGTTGGCCACTGAGCAGCTTCAGCAGTTGCAGGTTAAAGGATTTCTGTATGAATTTGATAGTAGCAGTAACATGCAGTACAAATTCTGAAATTGTAACAGACATTATTTTGTATTATTTTTTTATTAACTATTTTTTATTAATTAACTTTAATAACCATCAGACTAATTAGTAATGAAAATAATCAGAATACTTCAATATTTTTGGAAATAAGCTTGTTTTCTTTTTTGCCAACAGTTAGACCAGTGGCACTTGCTTAGCTCTAGTATGAAGCTACACTGAGCAGGTGGTTAGCTTAGCTTAGCACAAAGACTAGAACAGCTAGCCTAGCTCTGTGCAAAGGTAACAAAATCCACCAACCAGCGCATCTAAAGCTCACTTATGAACTTTTTATATCTTGTCTGTTTAATCTTCAAAAAAAAAAAAAAAAGAAACGGAAAAGTAAAAATGACACATTGTGGTTTCACAGGGTGTAACACCAAGCCCGATTCGGCACCCTGCATTATCTACCATATGTTCACTATTCATTGAGTTACAGCACACTGTCAATATGTGCACCCAGGGGACTTGTGTGTGTGACAGTGTATGCTTGGCATTCTCTGACCTTGAACTCTGAACTCTGGTACGACTGTAATTGCGGCTGCATGGAGAACTTATTTATGAGACGTGTCAGACGCTGAAGTGCACTGGCTTTCACGTAGCCTGCCTTCAGCTCCACTTTATTTGACTGACATGGATAACAGTTTCTTACGGAGGAGACAAAAATGGCGCCCACTGCATCGTGACGGCTGTGAATAAAAACAGCCTTCGACGGGCACATTGTGTGAATGTTGGCAGGCTCGTTCATTCTCTCTCTCTCTCTCTCTCTCCCTCTTTCTTTCCCTGTGTCTTTCTCCCTCCCAACAAAAAGAGACTGACACTCCTCCTACACCTCCATCTGTTGATTTCTCCCATTCCCTCCTTGTTCTTTTAAAGATCTTTGCCAATAGCTGCTGCGACAGAGCCCACGTTGCCAAGCGTGTAAGCACGGTGGGTGGCTGCTCATAGTTTTTTTAACGCCAAAGCTACTGTTTGTATTTAGAAAAAAAAAAAAAAACAAGTTTAGTTGAACACATCCAAGGAAATGCAACACTTTATTCAATCATAAAACCAATCCCCTCATTGTTCTTAATGAAGGTTATTGACGGAACAAGTGTGGAATCTATGTTCAGGTCGGATGGGATCGGGCCAATTAGTGAAGTCCAGTGCGAGGCAGATTGTGAGGGCTGATGGGGTGGTTGAAGCGTGACAGAACGGGTCCAGATTGACTTCCCTGCTGGTGAATCAGACCTAAATGTTTAGTTGTTGCAGAGCCAACCATGGAAGGCCAGTTGAATGGGACAGAACTGTGGCTAGTTGTGGTAAAAATCCATGTTATTAATTTAATATACAGCATTATCTAACTTGATTTACATTGCTTAGTGTATCATCACAAACATTAGTTTGATTTACAGTACTGAACTTCATCAAAAGAAATCACTTGCAATTTGGTTATTTTCCCATCTCACACTGCGAATGTTTGTTTTTTTCTCTGTTTCTTTTGTGTATGCTTTTCTTCCTTTTTCATTCAGAAGGGAGTACTTTTGATTTACAGCTCAGATGGACATACAAAGGCCGTATGGCATGCATTTATCTGTGTTAATGTCAGATGGGGAAGCAGAATAATCTTTAGTAAATCACCTTATCGTGGTACAACTTAAAAGCTGCTGTCAACAGGAGTGTCACAGCCACAGTGTGCCACCCGAGTGGTATTTATGCATCATTCGGTATTTGTCCTGAGAAATAAACATTTTTATCTTAATAAAATGTCAGCTACTCTGGAAAGGCCGGTGCTTTGTCTTTTTCCAACTAAGCTGCAGATGTAAATGGACGTAAAAGCTGAGCACTTTGGTTGGTTTGGATTCTTTAATTTCTGTCCAATCTTCCTTTCCTCCTCTCTCACTTTCCCTATTAAAATTCCCTCCTTGTGACATTTTAAGAAAGCTATTGAAATCGCTTTAAAACATCTAATGCTACTTTTGAATTGGTGTGACAGCCCAAGGCTCCTCCATTATAGAAATATTTGTAATCCTTTGTTATTCAAACCACGATTTCTTTACCATCCAAACAAAGCTTTGAGGATGCATGAGAATTGTTTCTGTAAATTAAATAAACTTAAATTAAAAAAAGCTGTGTTTCAGTTTCTACTTTACTTATTCAATACGAAGCAAACTGAGTTAAAATACCTGAATGGAAGCCCGACTTATCTCTGTTCGCTCCCTCTGCCTTCTTTCTTCCTCTCCTCTGCAGAGCAAAGCTGTGCTGACTCACCATAATTAGTTTCCCCGGCATAGTGAATGCTGACATAGGTATTTGTGCTCAAACAAATGGCCTACAGCATCTCTGTCCCCCTCTCTCTTTTTTCTCTCTCTTACCCTTTTTTTCCTTTCTTTTTCTCCCACAAAAAGTCAGTCTCTTTTCCTCTTTCTTTTCCTCACACATTCTCCATCCAACTCTCTGTCATCTCTGATTCATGAGGGTCTCACAAAACTGTGCGTGGAAGGGTCACACATGCATCTGCAGGCGCACATACACGTTTCAGTGCAGTAAGGTGTTCACAGGATGCAGTGAGATGCATCAGTATGGGGTGATATATAACTGTGATAGAAATGTAGCTCCAGAAAACCTGCTAGTAACAACTTGCCGTGGGCCACCTCTGCGTATGTGTGTGTGCGTGCAAATCCTAACAGTCTTATCAAATGACTGAACGTAATCTTAAATAGTTGATTTGCTGATATCCATTATCCTTTGTCCATGGCTTCATGGCCATGGACAAAGGATAATGGATATAAAATCAGAAACACGAAATCAAGTCCCAGGTGCCTGACAAAAAAAAAAAAAATACAGTTAAAGAAGTAATTGCTACTAAGCTAACTGCTGTAGAGTGTCAGTTCTGCACTATCCAGAGACAACATGTCAATCAACCAGTGGTGGTGGTTTTGTGATGCCTTTTACTTTTAATTTACTGCAGATTCAGTGTAAGTTTCTGTGGGTCATGCACTTTACTTAGACTGTTCAACCATGGTTGTTAATATTGTTCTTTCCACTTCCTCAGTCCTTCCTCTGTTATTTCGACAGAGACAAAACACACCCTGTGGGCCAGAGTACTTTGTCCAAGAAAGACATCAAATATAGAAACTTTCATGAAAGGACTAAAGGCTGAATCAAAATTATATTAGATTAATCGCCAATAAATGAAGCAGAGACATGTTCCACCGACCTGTTGAGGTAGACTCGTTTCTCTGTGAACTGTCCTTGGCCGTGCGTCGGGTCTTCATAGGGTTCATTCTGGACGACCTCGACCCCTTCCCCTCGATCGCTCTGCTCATGGCTGTGCTTACTGATCATGTACAGCTGCCCGATCCGGTACTGGAAGATAAAACACAGAGAGAGGAGAAGTTCATTTACTATCGTCTGACAACAAGGACGAGGCAAACATCAAAACAGTAGAACACAGCGTATCAGCAGGGGGATATAATGCAGTGAAAGACAATTAGATGTGTTAACAGACAAAATAGTCATAAATCAAGAGTAAAGTCCTGAGTGCTTTACAGGAATTCATCGTTAGCAGATGAGCACCATTGGAACAGATGAAGTAAATTTGTATATGTGTAATGTTTTAGTTTAGTTTACTTTTAGCTTAAAGAATTCTGTCTAATTATCATAAAGCATATTCCACCTGCATCGTCTCAGTTTTCATTGGAACAAAACTCTCTACTGTGCAAACTAATGACAAGGACAGGAGGCCTGGTTAAGAATAGCAAACACTTATAATAATAAAAGACTTGCATAGTGTGCCACAGAGTATATAAGTGCAACAACTGTGTGCAACCTTCACAGACCAGTTCACCAAGGAATAGAATCCAAAAGCTTATTTTAATACAAAATGTGACTTTATTCACAATTTTGGAATTATTTCATCTTCAGAATGTTTATTCTTTTATCAGTAAAAGCAGAAAATAATTATTTTGTGAAGCATATGTCCTTGCTTAATTCGTATAAATACTCTGAAGCAACACCTCAAGTAATCCATGAGGCACATTCACCATTTCAGGATATAAAAGATGCAGTCAGACTGTCTTTGATCACAAATATAACTTCAGGGTTCAGCACAAAGTAGGAATTATAAACAAGTATAGTTCAACTGTAATTTTAGCTGTCAGAGGGTGAAAAGCATTTGTTTGGGTTAGTCTGACCATGAAGTGCCTGTCTGCTGGGCACTGAGCGCTCATTCTTTTATTTACTGCCTTATTTTCAAGACTGTAGTTGAGAAAAAGGTCAGAAAACAGTAAAGTCATGGATAATGCTGCTGCAATAATCCATCTTCAGCGAAAGGGCAGGCTTAAGTTTTTAGCAAACCCACCACTGTTTAAATGAACATGACTCTGACAGGCATTTGTACGCACAGGAACACACTCAGTTAATTAATACCCCACCGTGCAATAACAGCTCTTCTTTTAGTTTTAGATGCCCTGGAGCATGTTCACTTTATTCAGGCAATAAAGTGTAGATTGACTGTTTGAAGGAAGCACTTCTGTCTCCTTTTGATCTTTAATCTTCACATTCTAAGTCCAAAGCTTCTGTTCATGACAAAAGACCCGGAAAGAAGAAGGAAAGATATGGAAATGAATAAATGATTTCAAAGGGAGAGAAAAGGAGCTGACTGAGTGAGAGACTCAGGAGCATCAAAGGAAGGCACCTTGAGGAGTTTTAATGAGAAGGAGGGGCAGGAGCTAAATTGGAATTAAATCAAAGACAGAAAAAAAAAAGAGACAACTGGAAATTTTCTGACAACAGTTTTGAAGTAAGGGAGTCAGACGATGGGAACAAATAAGATAAAAAGGCAAGAAAAAGATGGTTTGATGATGGCCGATGATGCTTATGATTCTTTTATCTATTACGGTGCTGTGAACAAGTTTAGCTGCACAGTCGCCGTCTATTATCTCCTCTGACTGTGCTCTTCTCCCCCACGCATGAGCTTCAGTTCCAAAAGAAACCTCAGAAGTGAGAGTAGAGCACCAGTAAGGAAGGGGAGAAGAATCAGCTGTATTCCCCTGGATTCCTCTGACTCCTCCTGACCTTTACCTGTCACGGCTGTTGGCTGAGCTGTGAAATGCTGTCAGAGGCAAATGTGAGGTGCTCGCCCAGAGCAGCTCCCAGGGAGGCTGAAAACGGTGTCAGCACCTAGCTGCTGTTGCAAACCTCTGATGGATGCACCTATTTTACAGGTTCGTGCTAAAATAAAATGAAACAATTACGTAGAAGGCCCACAAGTTATTAGACAGGGCATAGTGGAGGGTCCAAGTGGCTACAACAGATCCTATCATGGGAGATTTGCACGGCTGGGGCATCTGTAGCATTCAGAAGGATAATTTTAACACTCGAGTTAGGTGCTTCATGAAATACAATAGAATTAACATAAAAAAAACAAACAGAGAAACTACAAGTGAGAACAGATTATTTCCAGTTGAATTTAATTTTAATAAAGAAATATTTAATAAAGAAATAACATATTTGGTCTACTTATAGTGTATAACTACTATCCCATAATTATCTCACAGTGGATAGGTAAAATGTACTGTATGATAAGATCCTTTCCATATAATATAATAGATATGTACACATATGTTTAATACTATGCATTTGCCTAATTAACTAGCTGGTGAAAAAACATAACATTTACAAGCTGAATATCTGCAGCACTGGTAAAATCCCTGTATCAAATAAGTCTTAGTATTTTGTTGAGGTGTGAAGATGGTCATTGTTATGCTCAACAGGGCTTTCAGTGGCCAATTCCACCCCGGGGACAAGGGTGTAATCATCTGAAAAACAGACAATCCCACCAGCGTAAAGAGGCTTTGACATTCTGCAGGACAAGGGTGATGAATTCGAATAGGTTTTGATTAATTCTGATTAAGTACGGGGCAGGAGGGGGAAAAATCCTTCCTTTTGCATTTTATACACTTTATGAGTTTCTTCTTCTCATTTCCTCTGGTGATTGATGTCTGGTCATTTTAATGAAAGGAAGATTCTGCAGACGATTGCAGTTTTGTTGGAATTTAAAGCAGCAGTTAATCATGGGCACACGTGTGTATTCTGACCTGGGTCAGAGAGGATTTGAATATTTGCTTTTCCTGGATCCTGGCCTTGATTCAGTAATCACCTGGTTCTCCATTTTGAATAAACAATAGGTTGAATTCACCAAGATGTGGCACGCATGAATTCATCCATCCATCCATCAGCTATACCACTTATCCTTTGAGGGTTGAGGGCAAGTGGTGCGGTGCATCCTTGACAGGTTGCCAGTCCATCACAGGGCTGACATATAGATACAAACCGTTCATCCTCACATTCACACCAGCAGGCAATTTCGAGTCACTGGCAAACCTAACCTTTATCCCGAAGGAAACCCACGCAGGCACAGGGAGAGCATGCAAGGTCCACAGTGAAAGAACCCATGAATTCAAGCACTTACAAATACGAAACCTAAGAAGACACACACTATTATGTATATTTACTATCTCAAAGCACAGTAACCATGTGATGCTCCTGTATATTGAAATCAATGAGCAGTTAAGCATGAAATAAATACCACTGTCCTACACACATCTCTCACCAAACCTCTCATTATGTACATAATCTGTGCATGAAGGTCACAAACACAGCTGCAGCACTTTGGCTCTGTGTTCTCTGTGGTGCTGTAGACTAGTTTGAATGTGAAACTTTCAAAGGGCAGCAACGCAGTGACTCACTTCCTCTGTATCTGTTCACACCAAGGCCCCCACTCTCCAGACCTGTGGTTATCAAACGGGGGTGGGGGGCACTGATACTTCAGTAGCCATGTATGATTTTTTTTCTCCTTCTAAAAAGGGGCATGCCAGGAAATGTTCCAGAATAACTGCACTAGTTCCTGGTCCACATGTAAGATTGTGGTGACACATAAGGGGAAAAAAAAACAAAACACACACACACATAGAAAAACCAAGTCTTAAAGAGGTTGTCTGAACACACGATTCCAAGACAAGAGAGCCAGACATAGCTGCAGGCTAAGATCTAAGACAAACAGTTATCAAGTTATTAAATCCCCTAGATTTAAATGACAGTGTTTGGCTGACCTCTGCCACAGCGAGGATGTGTAATATAAAAATGTTTTCCTTTTCTTTTTAGACATTTGTTCCCACTGTGCAGCTTCTTTCACAGGTGTCTGCTACCGTAGACTGATTCCCACAGCATTAAAAAGAAAATCTTTGCAAGTATGTTTAGGCTTTTAAATAGATCAAAGCAACCAGCTGACCAATCAGATATTTTCATAAGAAAATTAATTTTTTAATTTTTCAAGAGAACAGGCTAAACCCTTGATGACTCTAGCTTCTAAAATGTGAGGACTTGCTGCTTGTCTTGGTTTTATGTTTTAATAAAGTGACTCTTTGAGAGATGAGTGATGAGAGTAAGAAATGATTTGACAATATACTATAACCTTTCCTCTAGGACACTGTGGTTGGCATTTTGCACCCCTTTCTAATGTTTTGTACATAAAACAATTATTTGAGATAATAATCATCAGATTAACAAAATCCCCCTAGATTCAACTGACCTCAACAAACCACTAAAATCCCAAATGTGTGCCATCATTCATTCATTAATGAAGCATACACAATATATGTACATGGGGGTCTGTGCAGCTCATTAAAGACCACTCTTCATGTGTTAAACTATATGTAAGTACATTAGCACATGCATTCAGTATGTTTGTATTTCAGTGACGACACTTGGGCAGCATAATAGTTTAAGACTGCCAGCAGCAGGTAAACTTTTGAGACAGTTCAGAGTCAGTCACAATAAATAAATAACAGGGAATGTCAAGAAGATCAGCATTGATGCTTTGCAATATGTACGACTCCAAACATGGCAGGGCTGTATTATGCAATTCAGTGTTTAAAAAGGAAAAAGCCCTGTGCCCCATTTGTGTGTTAATTTATTAATGCAGCCAAAGCTGAACAAGCTTAAGTTGTTACATCACCTTTCTTATCCCTCACTGAGTAAATTGTATAACATGTTCTTTATACATCGCCTTATGTCAGTTCTGTCTCTTCTCTCCGAAACCGCAGGCACATCAGCTCTATTAATACAAGTTCACCTTTTCATTGAAGTCTTGAAAGCGAAAGGCAGCGTTTCTAAAAACGGCTCTGGGCTGTGGTGAGGGTGAGCCAGCCAGTTTAAGAGCTACTGTAAATAATGCAGATGCTCTTCATCCTTCTTCTGCACATGCAAAATAAGGGAGGTGAAAGACGATTACAAGCTTTTGGGGGGGGGGGGGGGGGGGTAAAAAGAGGACAAAAGATCAGAAGGGCGATTTTACGAGTCCTTTGTTTAGAAGTGAGGACAAAGTTGCAGAAAAAGAGAGAGAGGTACAGACAGACAGAAATAAATGTTTGGGACGCACAGGGCGGCAGAGGCAGTAAAGTGTGACATTAGGCTAATTAAATGGCCGTTTAGAGAAGAGACGTCCTTTGCCATTCACCTTGTCATCAGCGAGCTGTGGCGGTCATCAACTTCTAAAAATATCAAGGATGTGCATAAGTGATGGAGGCCTCTTGTGAGAGCCGGTGTGATTACATGAAATGTTTGAGGACAACATGATGAATGCGCTCGACCGTGAACAGGTCAAAACAGGCCACTCCATATAAGGGAAGGTTTGCACAACAACAAATAAAAGCTTGTACTGACTGGTTGAATAGCCCTGTTATTTTCCCCCGTTGAAGCAAAACAGGCAATCACTTCAGAGAACGCTGCGGCGCTGAAGTGCGACTCACTCTGTCTCTTGTCTGGAATCTTCACAGCGTAATCGATCATGTAGCTACATGACGCAGCCGGCACAAAGAGGCCAGTACTCGCCTCGTCTTTATTCGATTTGTCTGATGACAAGGCTCTCTGCTTTGTTGTTGCTCATTAATCAATGCCAGTAAACTAGAGTGTGTTGTCATCATCACCGCTTATTACAGGGTTCTGGTAGAGGTTGTTGAAATCCAAACCAAAACTGAAAGAGCCGCATTCTGACGGGTGTTAAATCACAACCTACTACCACGTCCTCCTGTAAAGTCTCCACCCACAACCTTTTGCATTCTTCAAATAAAAAAACAAAACAAAACAAATCTGGCTGTGGTTTGATGGGCTTCTTTGCTTCTTATCCCAAACCTCTCTCTTAATATTTTTTGTGAGGCCTAACTCTTCACCAAACTCTTAATGGTACAACCTTAACGTCCTGTGTCAAGCAGCTGAATGCCACCTATTCATGAGGACTAGCGCATTTGTGAGTGCTGACCATCAGCGCATTCATTGCCCTACCTTTTCTGCTCTATCTGCAGGAAAGTTCCATTTACACAAATGTTTCCCAGAGAAAAAAAAAAATTTCACACCACAGAGCATAAAGCCTCGTAGTCAACAAATTTAGCAGTGTCAGTAGTTGTACTAGTGGACATGAAATAATTCAAAAATATGAATACAGCTTCCACTGGATCATCAGAGCAGCGTTGCACTGTGACATGAAATTAGATACTAAAAAAACAAAAAATTCATCCGTGACTTAGATAAGGGGCAGTCAAGGGGATGTGACAGTTAAGAAGATGGACAATAGGATATTATGTGGTAGGTGACAGGTACACTGTCAGGTGTTGATCCTGAACGTTGATGCATGATCAGCCTGAGGCAGCTGCTGAAGTGAGAAAATGTTCCCCAAAAACTACTGAACTGCATAAGTTGCCATCTCAACGTGTAAAATGATAAAATCTAAAAAACTGTATTTATTCATTTGAGTTGAAAGGTGAACAACCTCGGCCAATCGTGACTGCAACAAGTTCTCGTAAATCCCTCGTATGGGCCACTTAAGAACAAATCTGTCGGGATAAGTGGTTCTCACATGAGGCCTGTTGCTCTCAGCCGAGATTAACTGAAAAAGGAAATGTTTCCGATTTCAGAAACACCATTTACAGTAAAATATACCAGCAAAAATGATTTGATTGGAAAAAGTCCAGCGTAATTCTTACCGTTTGACCTCCCAAATTCATATATTCATATCTCTGGACAGTTTCCAATAAAATAAAGGAATAAAATGTTTTGAGAGAGTTCATCAATGTGAGGTTTTTAACCTTAAAAATAGTGGAAGGTTCTTATTTTCCAACTCCCTCCACCACTTGCACTTTGCATGTCTGGGGCTCACCCTTCAGAAAACATAATACATTCGATCAACTGCATCCAACACCTTTTCAATTATTCACACTTCAATCATTTTTAAATTTTTCAGTCCAGTTCATTTTCCTCTCATATATTTATGCCCACCTGAGGTGTTTCTATGTAATGGCACAGGTCTTGTGAGATATTGTTTATTTCACTGCATTCTCAATAAATCCTAAAATACAAATACTTTAACAAGAAAAAGGGGGGAGGCTGTACTGCTGCTCACATTTCTAAGGGCTTAAACAGGTCTAGACTAGCTGTCAGGCAGCCAGACATACCGCTGGACTGGAGAAACACAATATGAATAAACAATATAGCTGTGTTAAGCTGTATCGATCAATATGTGGACTCCCTCAGCATTTTTGCACAGTCGATAATGCTACAGCACCATCAGTAGAGCAGGGAAGGCACGGGAGGAGAAGAAAGAGAAGACTTGGCATCCTTGTACGGTCAGTAAAGCTACAGTACTGGGAAGGGGGGTGGTTGGGGGGGTTAATGAGAAGGTCAGAGGAGGGGGAGTTAAAAAAAAGGAAAAAAAACGTACATGAAAAAGAGATGGATAAGAAAAAGAAAGGGAAAATCAGCAGATGGGGAAGAGAGGCTAGGAGGAAGACAGGAGGAAGGAAAGAAACAGTAGAAGGGGAGGGGAGGAGATACGATTAGCAGGCTCAGTGCACAAAGGATGGGAAGAGGAAACTCCAATGAATGCGAGCAATAAACCGAGACATTACCGACAACATTACCCATCAAAAGATTTGGAGGCTTCAACTGCTCGGGCTTCACAAACACACACAGACTAACAGTGATGGAAGCGTTTCACCTCGGCTTTGAACTGAAAGTGGGACCTTTGCTGAGAATATGCGTTGCTCCATTTGCAACCACTGAAGTTTTGAGAGAATAAGCCTGAGTTAAGTCTATTGTTGCTGAAGATGAGTTGTTCTAAAGTACACTAAACATAGATAAAGGGATAAAACATATGTGTTTACTCCTTTTCAGTTTTACCATTTGGCATTTTATTTGTGAAAAGTAAAAAATAAATACTGTCATCAACGAGTTTAGCTGCTCAGTCAGTGATTTCTTTCACTGATATTCCTAAAGCTCTACAGTTGTCTAAAAATATACAGCATCCAACAGATCTGGTCAGTGTATGTGAAGAGGCTTCCATTTAATGTAATTTTAAACATTATGCACACTTTGCTGTGAAAAGCTATTCATGTGAAAGCCATTATTAAATTAGGTCTCGTGTTTTACTGGCTAATTGGTTAATTTGACTGAGCTCAAATTATGTTTTATAGGCGGGAATGAAATTTGCATCCACAAATGAGACACACTGTGATCCATCACGGGCCGAGGAAGACATGCATTAAGACTAGTGACTGCAAGATCTTGTACATGTAACCTTCACAGGTTCTAAGCAAGGGAAGGCAGAAAAGTCTCAAGAAAAAAAGCAATATTTTTCCTATTGAATAGGAAAAGAAGACGATTTATTTTTATTTAGCTTAGATTTCTACATTTCAGTAATAGTAATCTATAATAGATAACCTTTCAAACATAACCTTGGCAGCTGTAGCAGGATAAATGACCCTTTGCACAGAGAAGTCCTCGAAATCAGCCACAGATTCTTGTGAACGACAAAAGTATCACTGAGGACGTAATTAAGCTGCATTCAAACAGCCCTGCTCCTCAGCAGCCAGGTCAGCACACCTCTCCATTTGAACGTCAGTGTGAAGCAATAGCTACACCAATAGCGCAGCTAATCACTGTGTTCCACCTGTGGAGGGCCACATTAATGCCCTCAGGGAACACCATGGCAGCCCAACGGAGAGACCATTTTGTCCTTGACAGGTAATGAAACACTGCCAGCTTCTAAGAGCAACTTTGGTGGGAAAAAAAAAAAAAAGAAACCCTCCTCGCCCCAGAGATCCTGTGATTTTAATTGCTCAATTTCCTTCTGGGAAAAAAAAAAAAAAGTGAAATAGCTCCAGAGATGTCAGTGAAAGCATAAAAATAATCCTGGGCTCACAGCTTGTATAATTGAGCTCAATGTGCTTTCCTTGGTTACAGAGCATTATGAGCCTGCATGGGAAGCACGTATGCATATAGTGCTATCACACGCTGAGGACCTGTGGTAATGCAAGCTGAAAGGTGGGCTATTCTTTTATTAATAGCCAATTTAAAAACATCACCTGTGGAGAGTTTTTTTTCCCCTTTTTTCTAGAAGACAGCACACATAATGGCAGCACACAGGAAGAGTGCTGAACCCTTACTAAAAACACCAGACACACCGAAGCTCTGAAAGTGCGCCTCTTTTTTTCTTTTTCTTTTTCTTTTTTTTCTACCTGGGTTTGATCCGTCTTAGATAAAAGTCACGGGGCCAGGATTGATTGTCTGGGCAGGTCATGGCACCCAATAACAAAAACAAAAAATGAGTAAATCAAATTCTGGGGAAACCTTCAACATCAACTAACAGGGAAAAACCTGATGCCTCAGTATTAATGCTCTCAACTAATCAGCTCTCCCCTCCTCTCATCCCCACAAACATGCAGCCCTTTACACTGATGGATGGGGGGGTGGGGGATGTGGACAGGGCTGCAGTATTAGATCAGATTGAGTTGACCAATATCAGGAAACAACAGGCAATGTGGAAACAATAAAGCCTCTTTCACAACTGGAACCAACCTTTACTTGATGAGAATTTTCTTAAAACTTTAAGTAACACAATCCTTTTAAATTAGAATTATTCAAATAAGATGCATGGTTTTTATTGGACAGAAACAATACACACCCCAAAAATGCATTTGATATAAAATGAAAAAACCTTTATCTCACCTCTGTGTATAATAAGGAGTACACAGGTCCACAACCTTTCCCTACTTCCATCTTTTACACACACACACACACACACACACACACACACTTACTGTAAATGCAAACATGCACAATCACATAGTGTTAGCACAGCTATGGGCCCATCACCTTGCAGTTTCATTACCTATGATGGCAAAGGCACACACACCCAGCCACACACAAACACACACACACACATGTGCAATCATCTTCTTCCTTGTACTGTGCACTTTTAATCAACTGGGCGGCAGTGTGCAGTGCACTGGGCTGCTCTCTCCAGATAAGATTATCCTTCAGCTGTAGGCCTGACAGTCAATAGGTAGACCAGGAGTGTAATTGGTGCGTGTGTGCATGAAGGCAAAAGAGAGTAGAGAGAAAGGGCAAATGAACAAGACAGAAAAAGATGGAAAAGATAGTGATTGAGTGAGTGAGAGCGACGAAAAAAAGACATGTTATCAGTGTTGTCCAGCCTGTCCAACCTGAGCACCACAAACACAAGTAATCAGTGTGCAGGACGGAGAAACATCTGTGGTACATCTCTGCCTACCTATCCCCCACAAGAAGCCTCACGCTTCTCCTGCCTTCCCTGCCGCCTTTCGCTGTGGGTACACAGAGTAGGGTGATGGAGAATTTACAGTCTGTATGAGAAACGTTGTTTGTTAGGGAAAGAAGACGTTGGTTGTCTGTGTTTGCTTATAAAAACTGAGAAGGTGATAACAATGCCTACTGGAAACTGGAAGACAAGTGAACTACTATAGAAATGAGGAATTTTCTAATGTGCTTAATGTTTCTGTTCCACCCATCAAAGCAGGTTTGCTGTTCAAGATTTGACCTTTCCACCAATGTTTTTTGTCAGAGCCAACCTGTTATTTGGGTAGTCAACAAGTGCGCAGTTTTTTTTTTTTTTTTTGCACCACCACAATGCACCCCACAGTGGTTTGTACAGCTGCGCAGTGCAGAACTAGCTACTCAATGTTTAATGAGTAAAACATACTTTTACAGTGCTAAGTGAATTCTGAACACTGAGTTCACTTAGCAAATTGAGAAATAATCAATATAACACCATCAGTGAGACCTAACATCCTCTATGTATGGAGAAAACACTTTGCTGCAAATGCTGGCACGTTAAACCTTTGTCTGTATTGGATTGAGGTTACATTTGGTCTAATACCCTATAATGGCTGACTATCAATACAGTATCTGATGAAAGGGTATATATAATACTATTGACAAATAACACACAGTGAATCCAGTTACATCCGACAGAACATTGATTACTTGTCAGTGTCAATGCAAACATGCGCAACTACATTTTAAGGCCAAATAACCAGTGGAATATCACATTTTAACAGGAATTACATTTCAAAAACCGATATCACACTGATGTTGTATATTTGAGTTTGATGGCTGCTCCCTTGACCTTTAAGTGAAACAAACTGTACTGAGGTGTTTGCCTGTGACTCAACCCGATACCTGTCAGCTTCAAGTTCCTGCTAATGTGGGATAAAGCACTGGCCAGCTGAGGCATACACCCGGGACACACGCCTTACATCAGACAGAACAATTAATTACCCAAACTATTATTATTAATCATATCATCACACATGCAGACAGGCCCGTGCACACACACAGATGATGCTCAGTACACATTTATACATACAAATCCAAAGCCAGAGACTGACATATGGATTTTTTCCTGCCATAACAACATAAGGAAAAGAAGAACCACGGGAGGTACCGAAGAGTTTAATCCTTGACTTAGATAAACATGCATTTGAATTCAGGGTTTTTATCAAGTAGAAGTCTGATGATATCTGATGAATATCTGGTGACAAGACTTGATTCTGATTGGCCAAGAATGAGGATTATATTCTGGCAAGTGCACATCATTACTCTAAATTAGAAAACACAGGCGTGCGGTTGCAGTACAAAAGGTAATCTATTACTGGAAACCTGCTGTCCCAGGAGCAGCAAAACAATTTGTCCTCATGAAATATCCCTTGACGCTGAATTCAAATGCTGGCTTGTCAGAATAATGTTACCTGTCCAGACTGAAAAACACTCAGAGTAAACAGCAGAGTAAAGCTGAGTCAAAGCCCCAGCCTCGATGGAGCTGGGCTGAAACCCAGTTAGCTGTTGGCATTGAGGTGAAGGTCACGGTCGTGTGCTATGAATTGCAGATCGGCGCCCGCAGCTGCTGCAGCCTGTGTGTGTCACAACAGAGTGGGGTGAAGAGCACTCTGTAACATGCCATGGTATTGTGTGTGCGTGTGTGTTTGTGGTGTTATAAGCGCGGTGAAGGGGGACAAAACATATGCTCAACGCTCCATGTGTCATTGGCTTTGTCAAGCAGGGAGATGTGCATACTGTACATCGACTATGTGTGTGTGTCTGAGTGTGAATGAGAGTGGCTCTAGTTGTTTTATGAGTGATATAATGTATTCCATTGTATCCCCTTATATATATACACACACACACACACACAAACACTCAACACCTTTGTCCTCACCCACCTCCACAGCAGCACTAAAACACTTATCCCTGGTGCTTCCTCTACACTAGTTTTTTTTTTCTTCTTCTCTTCCAAAGCTCAATGACACAGAATGACACGTTTTACCTTCCCAAACATTTTTTTAAGCACAAAACGCAGCCTGAACAACGCATGTGTGAACGGAGAGACTCTATACTCAATTATATGGGAGAAATTGGAATTTTAAACAATTTGGAAGTAATGTTAGATTAACAATGCGATTAATTATTATTGTGACGATGAGTTTGAGTTGATGGGCCATGTGTGACAGTAATTTTGTGCTGAACTCATTATTAGGCAAGGACGATACCTGACAACAATATTTTCTGATATTACAATCTTCTCTACGAAAGCTAAGTGGAGCTGTTGCTGTGAAAAGGCACAGACTCAGAGCTTGTTGCTGGAAATCATTTGATGATGAGAGCTCCAAAGTGGACTCATCTTCATTTCATGGAAACATTTTAATTGAAAATCTTACTGAAAGGGGCGACAATGATAACGGCTGGTTATGATTTAGACTTGGGTATGGGTGAATTATGATTCGAGAGGAGCGTGAAAATGTTGAAGGGAAAAAAAAAATTAACTAATTCTCCTGAATAACCAATTGGTGATGCGGTTTGATTTTTAATACCATATGGAGACAAGAAGGGGAAAAAGAAAAAAAAAAGGCACATTAAAAAGAAAAATGGATCCAAGGACAGAGGGAGACAGGAGGTAATATGAAGAAAAAGGCAGGACCTAGCCAAAACAGTGGGAGGATAAGGAGAGAGGGAGATAATGGAAGAGAGAATGAGTGAGAGAAAGGGCCTAGATCAAGACAAATGACAGCAGTGAGGGAGCGAAGAGAAATTTTACACACAGCTGGCAGGAAAGAGATTTTTCAATGAATGAGGAGAGAATAGTAAAGTTTATAGTGAGAATAGTAAAGACAGGTATTCTACATTAAGGTGGCAAACAAAGTGAGAAAGTTTCATGGGGAGAAAATGAGGTAATGAAAAAGAGCAACTGACAGAGAGCAAAGTCAAGGAGCGGGAATGACCGAATAAAGGATAAGGAGCACTAAACTAAGAAGGAGGAAGAGGATTGTTCCTGACTCCCTGCTCGTCCTCGCCGGCCAACACAGGGACTGCAAATCCCCCCGAAACTTGAGAGGACGTAAACAAACCATTAGCCCTGTTCTACCGGAGGGAAAAGCATCCTCCATGCACACACACAGGCATGCGTGCACACACACACACACACACACACACAGTACACTGACACACATGCAAACAGGTGTGAACCTGCAGAAATGCTCACCTTGGCGGCACACACATGCAAACCCGTGTACATGCCTGCAAGAGCGAACACACACACACACACACAAGAACATACTTGTATGTAAACACGCATCCAAAAGTCAGAGTTCATGCAAGCCCTCTGAACACAGAGGTCATGGTCGCTTCTACTCTGCCTTCTCTGATATTCTTTTGGAAATGGGACCATTTTCTTGGGAGGGCAGGCATTCTAAAACCTTCTCAGGTCCAACACCGTCTGGAGTAAATGACTCACACTTTGTCCTGTGACACAGCGGGCCACCAGCTCAGGATACAGAGTATAGCCATCCATCAGCAACACACACACACACACACACAGCGAGCACATAGCTGCCTTCTCATCGACTCACCTAAAATGTTTCCAATTGCGTCCCATTTGAGTCATTTTCTACCAATGATTCCTTTTTTCTCCCTTTTTCACGTTCAACCCCAAGACATGAGAACTAAGACCTGCTTGATTTTCAGCAGGAAAAATGTCACTTTTGATTTAGCGTGACTTTTTTTATGGTTTTTCTTCTTCTGCTCAATTTCATTTGGCTTATGTGACTTTGAAACAGACACACTTGAGGTCACCTGTGTCTTTATATGTTTTATGTCAACCTACGATAGGTCTCTTTGACCTATTCAAATGTAACTGGCTTTCCTTACGTTGTAGTTTCATTCCAATGACCAGCAAATGTTAGGAGAAACTTTGGTACATGAGGAATAAGATAGGAAAAGGTTGGGTTAAGCTGAATCTGTTATGAATCTGTAAATCTCTACGACACCCTGGTCAGTGTTATTCCAAATCAATGAGGAAAACTGTAGAAATGGAGAAAATGAGAATGAGAGAAAAGTATACAAGGACTTTACAAGCACATAACCTGCCAACCAAAACAACGTTTAGAATTATATTGTCATGAAGTGCTTAGTCAACACAGCTTGAAATATAAGTTGAAATGTGTTTATAAAAAAGGAAATGGCATTCAACCTGCTGACCAGCAGGTGCTCCAGAGGCTGTGATTTACAAGGACACAGTGACAGTGGCCATGAACGGACACTGAATCCCATTAAAGAGTCATAAAGCTCAGTGAAGAGGAGGAAGAGGAGGAAGAGGAGGAGGAGGAGGAGAGGGGGGGGGGGGGGGGTGATCAGTCTGCTGAAGGCTTTTATCTGCTTTTACACAACCAAACGCCACTCACCACAATCTGTTCACTTCTCTCTGTCTGTGTCTCAGTGGTTCCATTCGCTCTCTCAACTATAATCGTGTCATCTGTCTTCTGTCTGTCACTTCATGTGCTTCTCCGGTAGAAGTTCGCTTCTTCCTTTCACTTTTGCCCTCTCTCACTCTCAGCCTGTAATTTTCCTTTCATGGCACTTCCATGTCATTCTCTGGAGCTCTCCTCGACTTTTTATCTGTCTTTCATTGTCAAACTTTTTTTATTTCTATTTTTTTTTTCCTGAATTTTCTCTCCTCAATGTCACTGTGACCGCAGAGAGTCGGATTCCTCGAAGTTACTTATCGCTGGTCGTGAATAAGGCGAATGCATCAAAGTAATTTTAGCACGTTTTATTTTTACTGATCGGAATTTAGTTTGGATGTTGCAAAAGCTCAAAACAAAAACCTGTGAAGTGAAAGTGTTGGTGCGGTCACTTCCTCTTCTCTGTCTCAGGTGATCACAGACATGCACACAATACACACACCGGCAGTGTTAGTGCACAGCGGCCACAGCAGGCAGGAAGCAAAGACAATGCAAGGTGACAGCTTAGCAACAGAGACCGGAGAACGTGAACCACAGTTTCACACTGGCTTGCAAAAACATCTGCATTTAGTGTCTTTTTCCACTGCCTTTTCTCTGCTTGAGATACGTCTTACACAGGCTGCTCTTCTTGTAATTACCTTCCCCACCCTCATTACCTATGGGACTGCCTACACCCAGTTCAACCTCATATAACGCTGTCCTTTTAGTATGTCATGGTTTTAACTAACAAAGAGGTCTATTTTTGAACACAGGGAGTGTCACACTTTCTGTTTCTAGTACTGACTCAAGTAATGAACTGATGTTTTCTCATTAGTGAACAGTGAGGGAAAAAAAGCTGTCATGTTTTTTTTGTTTGTTTATTTACCTATGTATGTGTTACCAAAGAATATCCCCAAAGATGCGACCTACATTCCTTTTAATTTGTATACGAACACTCAAAATGCACGGTAACAGTTAAAAGCCAGCTCAACATTTTGGGATATACAATTTCTTGCCAAGAGTTAGATGAGGGGACTGATGTGTTTTGGGTAAATATAAAATTGCTGCAAGCAGCAGGTTATATAGTGTAAAGTGAAAAACAACTAGCCCGTTGTTTTTCTGTCTAGCCTTTCTGCACAAAGGTAACAATATCCACCAAACAGCACCTCTAAAGCTCACTAATTAACATGTTTGTTTGTTATATAAAGTGTGGTTTCACAGGGATTATGCACAGGCTTATTTCTTGGCCGGGTGCAGAGCCTTTGTGGAGCCTCTGAAGGTTGGCTGGCAGCTTCACAGTGACAACAGGCTTTCACTTTTGAGAACTGTCTCAATGATCCTTGCATGAAAGTGAACAAGCACATCCACAAATGTCTAACTATTGTAAATAGAGGAGATACTGAAAGTGTGTGTGTGTATGTGTACAAAACAAAGTAATGACTCTGCGCCAAAGTAACGCTTAATAGTCGAATGTGACACTTTGTGATATGCCGTGGTCAGAGCAGTTCATATGCTCAACTATTGTGCACTGCATGCAAGCCCAGGTATGGGCTCTGAGGTCTGAGAACATATACACACACACACACACACACACACACACACACACACACACACACACACACACACAGTAGGGACTGATTTGTGGGCTGAGAGCTCACTCAAAGGCACATGAAAGTGAACACACAAGCATACTCACACAGGTATAAGGCCTAATGCGGACACAAGATGTATTATGTAATTGCTGAGTGTAAGTTTGTAACATCATCCTGATGGGGTCTAAATACTGATCAAAAGTGCCAGAACAGGAACTGAATGGACTTAGAAGTGAAAATGATTTTTGTCAACTGCTTTTTCCAAGGTCAAGAACAAACTCTGAATCTCAAGAAGGAAAAAACATTAGCCCATCAATTCCAAAATAATAATTTTTGAACATGGCTTTTTGGCCCATCTACAGCCAAGCATTGAGTTTAATATTAATAATTTAATATCTTTCAAATGTCAGTGAACCCCTTTATGCGTGCATAAAGTCGTTTCCTTGGCTGCACATCACTTGGTGTGCCGTGTGCTCCCATAATGCAATTTATGTGTCCTTTGCTGCTGTGCCTTTTCTTCACTTCATTGCCCAGTTGTTATTGCAGTACCTACAACACAAGGTGGTGAAATTCATGTGAAGTTTACTCAAGTAAATTTTCATATTTGGAAGAACAGCTTCACTGTGCAGCACATGGGAAATCATAAGGTAGTGGTATAAAGGCAGGTTGTGTGTGATCTCTACTGAATGTGTGTGGGAAAGGGAGATGAATAAAAGTCTGTCTGTGTGTGTGTGTGTGTGTGTGTGTGTGTGTGTGTGTGTGTGTGTGTGTGTGTCTGTTAGTAAGTGTTTATGAATGCAGCAGCTCAGTGTAGGAGTGCAGGTGAATGGTTCATACCACACAGGGAGGTTGTGAATGACAGGGTGAGTGAACAGAACTTAAATGAAAAGGTCAGGATAGGTGAAAGCAGTTTTGATGGGAATCCCTGCTGGGATGTGTGTTTGTGTGTGTGTGTGTATGAGAGAGAGAGAGAGAGAGAGAGAGAGAGAGAGAGAGTGAGTGTGTGTGGTAGCAGCAGGGCTGTTCTATTTTTAGCCATGCCGGTTGAAGTTTGACTTCATCATCGGGGACTGAGGGCAGTCAATTTCCCTGCCTCCTCCTGTTTCCCTTCCCTTCATCTTCCTGCTCTTGCCTCGTGTCTTCATGTCCTTGTTCTGTTATCACAGTCTCTCTTCGTTTCCCTCCCTAGGTCTCTTACTTCATGCTTCTTTTTTCTTCCAGGGAACTGTAGAGTAAATCAAACTGCCAATCATATTTAGACTTTAGGCATCACAACTGATCAGATTAAGCTCTTAATCTTTATAGTGCCTTGCTTCTACAAAAACAAATATATACAATGATATATAAACTTTTGACACCTCTGAGAAAAGTACATTTGTACAGTTTATTCTTCATTTTTTCATGATTCGGCAACATGTGACACATTCATCATGACACACCTTGAATTTGTAGGTCTCATTATTCATTAGCCAAAAACAGGAATGAAAAAATCAACTGCTTACTACATGAACTAAGAACCAGTTAGAGACACATCCCCTACACTAACTAACTGGACCGGCTGTGCAAACACCTGCAGGATAGCTGTATTTTAGGACTTGGTTGGAGACCACTGCGGTGGCCGGAGGCCCACTGCTTTGAAACTCTGACCGCCCATCCTTTTAGAAACAAACTGTTGCGTTCACGTCCTGTTGGATAGAAGGTAGCGATGGCAAAGATTTTCACAACTTCATTCACGCCTTTGGACAAATCGAGCTAAATGTTGCCAGTGTTACTGACAATGTGTAATTTACACATCGGATGAAGAATTAGCAGTTGAGCTACAGTTGGATGGCAGACATATTTGCCTGTGTGTGGTTAGAAATGATGTGAAGTTAGCAAATTGGAAATAATTCTTAAATAAGTCTTATCTCTGATCTCGTATGTATCATATACATCGGAAAAATACATTCGGAAAAATAAAACATTGCTTAGATGTAACATAAGGCGCATTTGCAGATCCGAAGCTGGTAAATACAGCAACATCCATATGATGTGAACCCAGCCTTGGTTGTCATAAGTCATGTTAAAAACACTTTTCTGTCCACTGCTCCTGGCCTTTAATTCACCTCTCCTCTGACCCATGTGCCTTGTTCAGTGATAAACACAGGTGTGCAGGCCATACATTCAATTCTTCCCCTGCCCTCTGTCTCCTGCCATTTGTCTTCCTTCCCCTCCACATCTCTGTCCCTTTTATCATCCATTTGACGTCTATGCCACCCTCTCATGACCTGTGCATTACTGATGCAATGTACTTGTGAGTAACACGCTGGGCTATTGCATAATGAGAGCTGAGATAGTGTTACTGTCCACGGCGGTGTAATTCTACACGCACTAATGATTCCCGATGTACCGCGACAGCACCAGCCAGTCGGCTGAGGTTGACTTCTCACCAGCCTTGCTCACAATCACACCCTGTGCCATCGAGCACATTACTGTAGCAAAGAGTGGGAGTAAGGAAAGGACTATTTACATGTAAATGTTTGGCAAATTGGTTTGAACCTCTTCATTGTGTCTGTTGTTGATGAACCTCAATGAACATTAAAAAACAAACAAAAAAAAAACAACAACCAGTGTCTGTGTAGTAGGAATACTGACATAGAGCACGGACATAGTGCTGTATTGATATCCAATAATACATAACTGATTTGTTGCAGGTAGTAAACTTTATGAACCCTGGTGTGAAACAGGCCCATTCACAATATTGGTTTGTCAACGACAGGCTGAGAGAAATCAGTAGCTTATTATTGGGACAGCAGTGGCCTAATGGATACAAAGCTTGGGCGATATGTAATGTAAAGGATATTCTGAATTTATTCCTTTAAAAAAATCTGTACAATTTTAACTCTGGCCGAGGTTAATCACTGATTCACAAAGACGGTAATATTATTTAAATAGATTAATAATTTACACTGTAAGTTTACAATGTAATTTAATCATTATCTATCCCAAATAGTCAGCTGTCAATCCGACCGCATATTGAAATTCTGATTATTATGGCAAAGAAGTATCCAACTCGCAAGTCCCTTAAAGAAAAAAAAATGAATGTAACAGCATGAGGGCAAAGCAGAGGGTGTTTACTAACATAAAGAAACACCAGTAAGGAGTAATAGAAACTAATCTCTGTGGACGTATGAAGCATCGGGTAGCAGGTTACGGATCCTATTCAACAGTTGCTGCCAAGGCTAAATTGATTCAGCTGCTCTTCATCACAGGCAGATTTCAAGGTTCCATAAACAGGACAGCGTGAGGTGAGCGTCAGGTGTACTGAAGCTGTGTCGCACATGATGAGCTGCGGGGACACGAGGAGATGACTGAAATGCATCCTCAGCAACTAACATCCTGAGGAAGGAATCTATTCCTCAAACGCACCACTGAGGCTGCTGAGTGATGACTGGGACTATGGGGTTCTATTTTCATACCAGTACAAAGACTAGTGTTAGAACTCACTGACACGTTGGTATTTTCCTGACTTTGAAATGCACTTTGCCTGCCTGTGAGGGGCCAGGTAGGTGTAATATGATGATAACATTTTAATTACTATAGTTTTGTTTTTTTTTTTGTTTTTTTAAACAAACTTCTTTCATTCAGGGTTATGGCATCAGTTGAATATTTGTTGCACATTAATAAAACTACACCAGTTAAATGCAACCCGTGCCACATTTCCATTCAATGGGCATGAAACACATGAGTGGACTATAAAATACTCACCACCCCACAAACATTAATTCACGTTCAAAGGAAAATCATTTGTCTTTGGCAGCATATTCGTAATGCCTCGTATTTACGTTGCCATGCTGAACCTGGCAGACAAAAATATTTTTTTTCTGCACTTAGAGGATGGTCTGAACTTTCCTCTCCATTTTCTGATCCCTTTTTATCATGCACTGCTTTAACTGCCACACATGTTTAAAAGGTGTGAGACCAGTATTGTGACTGGCTGAGAGGATAACTATTAATCACCACCCCCTTCCAATTCATATTCCACTTTACCTAACCCTCGATGCATACAGTGCTGCACTTACGTGGATGAAAATAGAAGGTATGCTTGGATACACTTGCACTGACCTTGCACACTTTGCCTGGTGCTTTGCATAAGGCTCTGCAAGTATGCAAGCATGAAAGACAGATAGAAAGAGACAATGTGTTCTTATTCAAACTGCATATTTGCCCAAAAAGATTTTCTTCAATTTAAAATGATCTTTGCTCTTAAGTGCCTCAAACCAACATCTAACTAGCTATGTTTACTGAGGGTTTAGTTGCCTGCAGTTCATTTTGGTTCATCCTGTTCTGGACAACAGCGGAATTGCACTTTTTTTTTGTACTTTTTATAGTCACACTGCCCAACTAATGTAAACCAGCATTTATAAATAATGTCCCATTAAACTCACAAGCAGTAAATTTATATTTGGCAACCTTGCCAACACACCAGGTTAGAGATTCTGGCATCAGATGGGGAGATCTAAATAAATCTGACCTCAGTTGCTGTAACTGCGACTGTCTTGTCTGCACTTTGTCATTTATATTATCTCAGTGTTCATACCAGGCAGGAACACAAAGAAATAGCTGAGCATCAGTCCAAGGCGCAGTTTGCCTACATCTTTTTTTTTTTTTTGCGATAAGCTCTCTAAGCGTGAGGAACTGCCAGCGGCTGCTCAGGCTGCAACACTGGTCATGTAACACCCATAAATCCCAGGGTTTTGGATGGAACTGGGTTTTACTCTTAATGAATGCACTGCGGCTCTCTTCAATGAGGTGTAGGAGTCACATTCTCAGGCACCTTGTTTCCATGAAATGCCACCTGAGGCTAAATAGCGCCGTTTCCACTGGACTACAGCACTAACTGCTCCAGAGTTCAAATCAACTGCGAGAAAGATCACTGATGTGAAAACACACTATCACTTTTACAACTAAATTGATGCAGCTCTGCGGGAAACAACTCTCTGTGGATCTGTTCATTCTAATTTTGTGCTTCTAATGTTGTTCAGATGAGCGGCATGTGCTGATCTAAGAGCAGCCGTCTGTGCATTTGAAGCTTGTGCAACTTTGTCGAAATGTGTCCCTGATGCCACATCTATGCAGCTATGCAGTTGACCGATAAGGGAAAAATGCCACTGCGCACTTGTTAAGGCAATTTCACTCACACATTCACACATTCACACACACACACACACACACACACACACATAGAGCCACAGTCAAAAGGACTTTGTGGTGCTACCAAGGCAACCAAAACATAGGAGCTAATTATAGTCATAGCTGTAGACTCTGGGACACAAACTCATACTCAGGAACACTCACATGGACAAACACACAGAACAGCCGGGCAATTTATGTTCAGTGAGCTGTCAATGAATCCACGTCCTTCAGAGCTCCATCTCTCCGGACATCACAGTTAGGTAAAAACTGGCACACATGCTCAACCTGATGCTATGCAGACGTGTGTGTTTGAATATATGTTTGCGTTGGGAGAGATTTTACTGACTTTATGTATGGAGGAGTGAAAGCGTGCTTCAACATATGCTTTTGTTTTTGTTGGTAACAATCCTGATGAACCCACATCTGTTTCCATCATGACACAAGTACAACTGGGACAATTGCCGATAATTAGATATCATCCGACTAGAACTCTCCGTTCCTGTCAGAGTATTGCGCTCCCACGCTTATGTATATATCAAATCCAGTTTAAGGCCTTTTAATGAGTTGTAGCTGTCCAACAACAACCTGGAAGAAAGAAGAAGAGAAAACTTTTACCTTTTATGGGGGGAAGCAGGTTTCAGTAATCAGAGGTGTTATGATATGAAACCACATCCTCTTTGTGTTTGTACTGAGACAGAAAAACCACAGTTTTTTGTGGCTGAAGACACTCTACATGCTCTGCTACTGAAAAACGTTCATTGGATTCGTCAAGTCACAACTGCTAGTGCCATCTTGCTTCAGTAATTCATCTAATTATTTCACAATCTAAACAAAGAACTGTCCTTTACTGCAGTGGAATCAGAATGTGTAACCCACTTTTTTTTTCTTGCACAAAATACTATCAAGGCAGTGCTTTTTCTACTAAAAGACTGAATAAAATAAACATACATTGAGGCTTTCTGCAGCTTATGTCAAAAATATGTTGGAAGATAATACACAGTGCACATTATCCTAAGTGACAGAGGAAACCGTAGTCTCAGTATGATCAGGCAACTACCACTGGGTTCACAGAAGTACTCCCTTGGGTGCTGCACCCACAATCATACTGCTCTGTGGTCTGTGGTCTGAAACTCGCCACAGAGAATGGGATGGAGAAGAAGCTGAAAGCAAGGATTAAATATACAGTTTACAATTCTGTTGCAAAAAGACAACGCTGCATGTTTTATCTGCTGTAAATGTCTCCATTAACCCATGGTACATTTATTGGCCTTTTAAAAAGTGAACATTTACTCACATGTATCTATAAATAAACTGTCTTTATTTTCCACTGATTGTTGGAAAATCTGACTTTCTGTCTTTCATTACCTCTTATCTCTCTAAAATCTAAATTCATGCATTGACCTTTTCTAAATACCTTTTTTAACTTCTTCTTATCCCTTTTTTTATACCTCAGTCGTGAGTAATAAATCTTTTACAGCGTAAAACAACCGCTTTCCCCCTGACATTAAAGACAAAATACGCTATTTTTTTGGCAGGATGTACTGAACCCTCCTCTACTTGAGTTGGTCAGGTTATGCACCCGAGCACTTGTCACTCATCTTGATAAATTGTCTACCTTGAAACTGTTTATAGCCTCAAGCTGAGGTAACTTGCATCTATAAATCCAGAAGCTGAAAGGTAAGTGCTGCCAAAGTGCGAGTCCTTTTTCCACCACTAAAAAAAAAAAAAAAAAAAAAACTCACATACACTTTCTGCAAACATGCCAGTGCTTATAGCAATGAGCAGCTGCATCTTGTGCCCTGCAGGTGCTTTTCTCTAAACAGAAACTAAGGAGTAGTGAAAGGAAAGCCCCACCACCACACACACACACACACACACACACACAATTAACCTCTGGCTGCAGTAAGAAAAAAAAAACCCATCTGTAACCAAAAAAAAAAAAAAATGTAACAACATACTTCATTACACAGCTGGTCAGCTGGAAGCTCAATGAAACGTAGATGTCAGCATTTCCTACATGGAAGTGTGTGTGTGTGTGTGTGTGTGTGTGTGTGTGTGTTTGTGTGTGTGCACGCGGCGTGCCAAGGTCAGCCACTTGGGCTATAAACACACTTCAGTACCTTGGACAGCTACAGTTTCCTCAGAAACCTTCTTCTTACCTGTATATGAACCAATATTCACGTAGCGCCATTCAAAGCAGAGATATAAAGCAGTAACTACAAAATCTGCACCAACAATTATTTATGGGACTTCAATGTACATGTCATCACAGCCTAAACACATGCTGGTGGTACAATATGCTGTCCACCATGAAGACAACATATTTCCACATTACAGAGATGTCAGTTTGATTGCCCTGCCGTTGACCTCAGGGTTCACTGAAAACCCAGCAGGTTAATTTGTTCTAGATTTGACATGGCAGATGCATAGTGGATTACAATTGTGGGTGGACTGATAATAATTACAAGTATAGAGCCTGCCACTGTGAATCTAATCCTGTTTAAATTGGACTCAAGCCTGACAGTCCCCTGATAGGCGCAGAGTGCTGCTAAACAGCTGCTGGCAAAAAAAAAAAAAATTGAAACGTGAATCCTCTGGCTGCACAATGATTGCACATGTGCTGGGTGAAGTGCAGTTATGCAGTTTGAATAACAGATTAAATGAGTGCATGGATTGTGAACTAGAATAGGGGAATGTATAAATGGATATCTTATATTCTCCATTAAATGTACTGATGACAATATGCTCAAGAGACCAGAATGCAGTGTAGCAATGTAGCAATAAGACTAATAGTGTTCTCACTTTCTTTGTAAAAAGCCCTTCCTCTTGTGACATGCTACTGTTATTTCTCCTTCCTTCTACATATGCTACCCACTGCCGAATGCAACAAGTTCATACATGTGGAAAGGATGATAAAAAGCATTGTGGGACATTTCTTTCATTTTTTTTTTTTTACACTCCAAATGATTACTTCAATAATCGAAAAAAAAACGAATGTAAATAATTTAATTACTTCTTACTTCACATCAGTTTTTAAAATGTATTTATGTAGATTTATAGAGCTTTAATTATTCATTAAAGCAAGTACATTAAAGCATCACAAAATAAGTCCCAGAATTACACTGAACAGCACCGACTGATGGTATCTAAAAGTGTGAGAGGAGTGTGAGAGGGGAAGCGAAATCATAGCCGAGCTTCTCTCTGTGATCCCAGCACACACGCTTGTAAAAAATAAGCTTCCATCCCGGTGAGCATCACAGAATCCGGTTTATGTGCTAAGAGCAGGAGGTTGATTAAAAATAGGTCTGTATGTATGATAACACAGGGACATCCTTCTTTAGCTTCAGGCTCGAACGCTTAGATGTTCCCCGTGGAATTTAACACGGACATGTCAGCAGTCATCGGCATTGAGACGGAGAGAAATAAGAGTCTTGGAAAAATATGGGACAGGTGGGGTCTCAGGAAGTCAGTGGGTCAAAGGGAGATAAAGTTTACACAAACAGTAACACACAGAACAACACTCAGAATGACAAAGACAGTGTAGAGGCACATGGGAATGGTAGAATGGTTCTCACACATACATGCATTTTATTCAAAACCATTTCTTCCCTAACCCACACTTACTTGTGAAGAGGTTATGATGAATTAATACAGTAATAATATCAACCATGCAGACCTACAGTGTTATCCCAGCATTGCATTATTAAAATCCTTAAACCAAAGTTATTATGTGTAACAGTGGAGATGGTTCATTAATTACAACCAATAAAAACTAATTGAACCAACAAGACCAATTATTATTTATTTCTCGCTTAAGCAATTTAATGTTTGGTTTGAATAATTTCACGAAATAGTGAAAAATGGAAGCCGCAGTTTCCTAAAGCCCAAGCTGAGGTCTTCATTCAGTACGTCTTGTTTTGTTCCGGCTTGTTTTGTCCAGAAGCCAAAGATAAACACACAACAACAGCTGACAAATCCTCACAATTAAGAAGCTGAAACTAATTCATTCTTGGCAGCTTTCCTAGAAGAACAATGACCAGCTAATCGATTAATGATTATCAATTACTTGTTTGAGCTCTAAAAAAAACTGCAAGAAGAAAACAAATACTCATATCCACAGAATTATTAAGCTAGATACTGCAGCTGTTTGACCTGTAACAGGAAAACATCCGATCCTGAATAAATGAGAGCCCTTTTTATCCATTCACAGTCAACTCAATGAATCAGTTTTGCCTGTACACTAATTAACCTATTATTGCATCTTACTGAGCATTTTACAAAATATAATTCACTACACATCCACAGCTGAAAGAGGAACAGTATTTTCTGTTCATGCATGCTGCCCTGGACGAGACCGATTGGTCTGACAACCATTTGACTTCAGAATTTCTTTTGAGCCTCCTGTTCATTTCTATTCTTCAACCATTACCCATTTTACCTTATTATTTGAAAACTACTACTGGAAAACACAATCCTATTATTGATTAGATTTGGCTGATATGATATATGCTGTGCCATACTGGTTATTCAATGATAGCTATCCCTTTGACATCTCTGGATGTATGATGCCATTGAGCAATGCTGCAAATTATGACTGACAATACTGTTTTTTTTTTTGCACCTATGTATTGAAGTGACTGGGTGGATCAGTTATTCATTTTAGCAGGATTAGCCAAAAATGGACATTCCTGTTTGATTATTTTATCCATTAGCAATTTGTTGACCGACTTTCTAGAACATTTTATCAGTGCTGACATTTAGAAAATTATAAAATTAGTGATAGAGGTTTTTCTGTATATCACCCACACCAATTAAGGATGTGGTCTGATGTGTAATATTAGCGATATATTGGTGAAAACAATCTGAAAACAATCCAAACATTAACTTAAGACTCGGGGATAGCCTCTGATATTCTACACCAGCCATTGATTTCTTCAAGACATGAGTAAATGGCCTAATTGCAAATACAATGCTTGACGACATGAACAAAAAATACGAATGTCTCTTTTTTCTTCTCATCATAACAAAGTCAGGCAGAGCACACAGAAAGACCCAGAGCAAGAAGCAGATAATGATCCAACTCAGGTTGTTTTTTCCTGACAAAATTACACACTTCTCTAACGCCTACACTTCCCAAGACAACCAAAGCGGACCCACTCCAAACTTTTTCCACAAACCCCCTGACCTGCTGCCTGGGTAACAGCCACAAACACATTAGACAGCACAAACAAATCAGCCAAAGAGTAAAGAATAAAAAAAAAAAAAGGCCTGAAGCCTCAGGAACAGTGGAAGCATAGAAAGGAGCTCAGTTGGCAGTGTTTCAACATGGGAACCAAAGCGTTTCCAAATCGCCCCTTTCTTTCTTTGGGAACACTGCAGAGCTTTCTGGGAAGCAAAGAATGACTTGATTTTCCCAGAACTGGCTAATTGGAAGTTTCTAGCGATTGCCATGGTAATGGTGATGGGTAAAGGTCAGAGGTGAGGAAAGGTAACGCATGGCATGTCTGAACATCGCAGTGAGGACACAGAGGAATGTCGGAACTGCAGTAGGCAAATTGTTAAAAAAAAAAAACAACTGGAGATCGTAACCTTGAACACTAATAATCAGAAATTAAAATAACATAGAAAAACCAAAGTAATGACAGTCAGCAGGGATGCAGTATGTCAGGAATGTTGGGAAACAAGATAATTTTGAGACGTTAATACACCCATTCTCTCCCTTTCCTGTTTTCCACATTTCTCAGTCGTGACCGGACTCGTTAGTTGCCTCTGCCCTTATGGGCCACTTGTTTGTTCAAGTGTCTGTCTGTACGTTTTGGGTCAAACTACATGAATCCCATGACGCCAGTTACACCTAAATCCTCTGGTCTAAGCGTTTTAATCGGGGATTTCCTGGGTCATTCCCTTCAAATGTCTGAGACAGTACTGGACACTAAAAATCTCAATACAGCAGTGATCACGGCTTCCAGAGCATTCATTCAGTCTCAGCATGCAAAGAAAACAATTTTAAAGCTCGGCATCAAAAATCACCAAATCAACAGCGATGACAGAAAATATGAAATACATGAACCCACCATTTTCTTTCTCCACATTCACTGGCATTTTGACGATATTTCCATTAGAGAAATATTTAATGCAACAGAGTGGCTTGTTGGCTTCCATTCACAGGAGTAAACTAGTCGAGCAGACTATATTTCCATTGCACAACTGACATTTGAAATATCAAAAAATAAAAGGCTTTGCGAATGTCAAAAGCAGCACTAAGAAAAAAAAATACTATTTGGCAAGTGGATATCGATCTCTATTCTTCCAGCTCACTGTAGTCATTTTTATGTTCTATGCATGGGTAATACAATAACACAAACAAGGACTTTTTCAGTATTTAAAGCAGTACTTCTAACAATGCGTTACACTGACATTGCACAGAAAATTGTCATGTCTCTCATCAGCTCTGGGTGAGATATAAAGGACAAGAGGCCTTGGAAAAAGAAGGGAAAAAAAGTAAGAAAACAAAACTTGAATAAAGCCTCATTACAGCTGGTTTGAGATTTTCTTGGAAACGTAGTAACATGTTGTTATAAAGCACCAGCAGATGTGTGTAATTCAGTGAGTTGACTTAGTCCCAGTGTCAGTCACATGCAATGCTGTGCGCCACACAGGCCGTGTGACAGGACAGGCTGAGGGCTGCAGAGCCTGTATGGCAGGCTGACACAGAGGAGAGTGTGTTATTAAAGCAGTAATGGGGTCTCCTTTACCTTGCCACCTGCAGGTAGATCAATAGAGCTCTCCTTACTGAGTGTCCATTGCAGCAGCTCCCTTGGGGGACATGAGTGTCTGATTGTGTGAGAGCGAGAATGAGACAGAGGGAGACTTTGTGTATGTGTGTGTGTGTGTGTGTGTGTGTGTGTGTGTGTGTGTGTGTGTGTGTGTGTGTGTGTGTGTGTGT
>JBBMJY010000020.1:16159234-16186910 GCA_037833715.1 Toxotes lorentzi | reverse complement strand
GTGTGTGTGTGTGTGTGTGTGTGTGTGTGTGTGTGTGTGTGTGTGTGTGTGTGTGTGTGTGTGTGTGTGTGATTGGGATGTTTTGTACACATTTCTCTCAGCTGTCTCGGAGTGAAAACTGATGCAACAAGAATGTCAGACATTTCCGTCAAGGCACAGTGAGACATGGCCGAGTACAAAGCCCCTCTGACATACTGCTGAGTAACAGAAAAAATTAAGTTCACAAGTTTGTCTCCATTCCAAGTTGACCAGTGTCTCCCCAGCGAATCGCTGTGGACAGGCCACTGACACTGCACTTAGATCATGTGACTGCATTTAGATCATGTTCCAAACACAGGGTAGTCATGTGGTGCTCATGAAAGAAATGTGACAATTCATAATCCACAGCAAAGCCTACATGTATCTGAATAACTGGCTGGTTAAAAACTATAAGATGGAATTTCATTCATCCAGCTTGACTGAATTTTTTCCCACTTTTAGTTAACTCTTACTTCATTGTGTTGTTCAGTTGCATTGTTTTAACTGATCCCTGGAGCCCGCTATTTCCAGCAAAAAAGCTAAGCTAAGTTAAGATAACAGCAAACAAAGTCATTAAGAGGAGTCTCTCTACAAGGGAAGACGTCTGCTGTAGTGTAACCCTCCACAAAGAGTGACACTTCATCCATTGAATGTATGAAGTACTTGCTCTCCTGCTGTGATGTGGCCCATATATGATGCTGACAGACAGAGGGAGGGAGAGAGAAAGAAAAGAGGCAGCGCCACAGAGCAGAGTGCTACTGGAATAAATGGATTAAAATGGACTGCAATGGACTTACGCAACTAAACACAACTGCATTACAGGGTTGCAGAAGTCTGCTTCTTATGGAGAAGTGCAAGTTTTTTTCCTGTGAACTACTGCTGTGTGTGTGTGTGTGTGTGTGTGTGTGTGTGTGTGTGTGTGCGTGTGCGTGTGTGCATGCGTGCGTGTACGCGTGTTAGAAAAAAAAAGAGAGAAGCAGCAGAGAGAGAGATGGAGGCACAAGGTGCTGTGGCCAGAAAGGCAGCCAAGACAAGACATTTCAGTCCTTGTAAATCACTTAAAAGACAGTTATTACTTAATTGTTGGCTCCGCATTCAAACCCAGCGGTAGCCTAGGATTATTTCTACAAAAGGAAAACGTAGGCTTCAGTAACCTCAGGTGAAAAGAATGCTATGAAATTTCTGAAAAAAAACTGTTTGTAGATGCAGAGCTCTTTTATGCTCAGATCAAATGATTTTATACAGAATGAGCCCAGTAAGAGCCCTGTTAAGCTTGTTCTTCATACTGGTAGGATTTCAGCTTATTTATCTGGACAAAAATAGTATTTAATGTCGTCTTACTCATGCAGCATTGGTGTCAACCACTCAGGGCTTAGAGGACTTTGGACACAATGAACCTACTCAAACACAGAGTAGCTGCAAGTTTTGTTAGAATTCAACATATCAGCACTTTAACAGAGAGCCAATGTTAAGTAGCATTGCTGTTCATGTAATATTTCTGCTTAAGCCCGAGACTACTATGCTTACTGTTCCACTCTGCTTCAGATAAATTTTGGATTAATATTCTGTGCCAACTGTAATGTAAATAATTACCAATCATGACAGCGTTTTGCTTCTGTGTGCTTCCCATCATAACTGTAATCTGCTGAGCACACAGTATCTGAATGCTGGCCCTCTAACATTGTCCACTTCCAACCCTTGAACTGAACTGAATTGAAGTGAATCGAACAACACCCCCACCCCCCCAGTTCCATCATCAAAAAGGTGTTTTCAGAGGGGGGGGTTCACACAGCACTGAATCATCGGACAAGTACCTCAGTTGAATCATACTGACACCTCTACCAAGAACACCTAAAAACCAATCATGATGGATACCTGAGAAATACTTAAAATGATGTATATGTACCCCGGTGCGCTCGAAAACTCACACAAGAATGATAGTGTTTTAATTAAATTAAACTGTTGTTAACCCTGGCATCATCAAAGATTGAGACTTCATAGCATGTTCAGTCGAATCCTTATTTAAACCCCAGGACAGCAGTTCATTTTTTCCACAAAGACCAATGACAGAAAGTCAGTGGGAGACTGCATTAAGACTGCTAAGTTAGCAGCTAGCTCTGGTACAGTATGCTGACTGACTAAAAAGGCTTCTGTCTGAATGCCCTTGACCTTCTGTCTGAGTTTGTGCAGCTAAAGGAAAACTAAGTGTTTCCATAACAGCGTTGCTAACAGGGACCACTGGTCCAAGGTTGCGCACACAGCACAAAGGTGGCAGAACATAAGAAACAGACAGGTGAGTAAAAGGAGACAGAGCAGACTGAGCGTTTGAACTAGATACTCACAGACATACGGTTTTTAAAACGCCTGGGGATGATGATTTTCACTAAACACCACACTGCAAGCTCACAGCTTCAAACCAAATGTATGAACTCTGACCTAGTCAGGCCAGTCACACACACAAACCACTGTGTATCGGCAAACACTCTTCAAAATATGGGCATCTCCATTTGGGCTGAAACAAAAGGCAGTGATATGACTGGAAAGAATTATTACTAGAAACACAGTTAGTGGACTTTTCTGTACAGTAAACAGTCTAACACAGAGACTCCAGTGTATACACATGTATTTATGACAGTAATTTTTTGTGTGTGTGGTCTGAGGAAAAGTTGTTGTTGTTGCAGGATATGAAAGAATGATGTTTACATGAAGTTTTGCACAAGACTCGTTTAAGTCCAAATTTAGCGATCTCTGTTTTGCCAACTCTGAGAGCATTAATTTCAATCACGGAGCTGTGGAAAAACAAATTCAAATGAAGAATGTAACCAAAAAATAATTTCTCCAGTCATTCCTATGATATGAAGTAATCCTTTCCCTGAATAAATAAGACTGTTGCTCCAAATTATTAACTGTAAGTCTGTCATTGAGGTCACATTAATAGTTTATGATGTCGAAATGTTTGGGGTGAATAAATAAAAAACAAAACGTTTTCCCCCTCTTCTACACAGACATACACACACAGGTTCCACGCCACTGAAAGTCTAAATGTCTGATTTTCCATGACGCTGAACCAGTTTGTGGCTTCATAAATCTGATCATAATTTTAAACAGAGCATCAAAGCCTCACATGCACTGTTTTAAGTTTTATGCCAAATGACTGCAGCTCCATAACCACAAACGAACCACACATAAACAGTTACTTCTAAAGGCATGTATCTTAGCCCTCCCATTTTCACTAGTTTTTTGAGTCTACTGATGTAGTGAATAAAACCTCTTCAGTCTTTTAGCAGACCCACAGCCAAAACTTATTAAGGCTACTGCTTACATTTACTATTCGGAACTTCCCAGCTTCCCTTCCCCTTTCTCAGAACATGCTACCTGCAAATACAAGATTGTTTGTTGTGTGCGGCTGCACTGCAAATGTTCAGTATGAAAACTGAAGCGTATCAGAAGGACACAACTATCCAGACATACCAACATACTAACCGTCTGGATTTAGCTGTGTCTGAAAGCAGAAACGTTAAAGTGGAGGAGCTGGTCATTGTTCTCATTTTCAATCCCATGGTAAGAATCCAAGTCTGTAATTTAGGTTGCATCATTCATCATAGATTTTAAGTGAAGGATTTAAAATGTGGTCATACAAGAGAAGAACTTGGTTAAACACATTCGCATGTTTATTCTTGTTTGGTTTGTAACTTTGTACGTCCTACACAATAATTACTTTGTGATCCCTGGAAAATAACGAGGCTACTGCTTTTCCAGCTTTCTGTATATACCAACATACCAGGGTGGAAAAGTACTCCACATGCACTGTGTTACATACAGAACTTGAGGCCAACTTTCTTTTTGGCACCACCTCTGCTTTCTACAAATTACTTCCTCCTAGCTGTCAACGTCGCCATGACGGCTGCAGCTCATTTCTTTCGCATCTTTCTGGTCCCCCCTCCCACACCATCTTTCTTTTTTCCTTATGAATTCCTTTCTTCCCTCTTCCTTCCTTCCCTGCATGTCTTCACTCGGAGCTAAAGAAGGCACCCAGTGAAGAAAGAGGGAAGGTAAACAAATAGAGAAGGGAACTTGACGTTTAGCCTCAGAGTACAGCTCAGCCCTCTGGACTGGTTCCAACTTCCCTGACCAGCTGCTTGCGTCATCCATCTGCAAACATGCCGCAAATGTGCTTTTCACACACACCCATGACTAGGGTCAGTCCCTGAAAACAGATATAGTACATTCATGCTCAGTGACAGCCACAAAGTTAACACTAACCCATGTAGGGGACTACATACTGTAATCTGGGCATGCATAGATAATCCATAAGATAAATGTAATAGCGACATACCTTAATGTGATGTGATTAACTTTGATGTTTTCACACTTTTGGTTGACTGCACAATGTAATGGTAACATTTGCCAAGCACAAACCTATGGCCCCCAGATGGAAAGCCAAGTGTGATCAACTTCACTGTAACAGCGAAGTGAGGGAAGGCAAAAGGTCTCCTATTAAAGCCTCTTGAGTGAAGCTTTCAGAAATATGCACCTCAGTCCAGTTTCGCCTCCCACTGACGTCAAAGCCCTATTAAGGCCAAATCAGCCCAGCAGCGATGCCTCTCTTGCCCCTTTATTTCGAGGAAATCGCTCAGCTTTTTCCAAAATATCTGCACTGTTGATTCCTGGCCAGCGTGTGTGAGCGTGTGTGGATCTGGATGTGTGTGTGTGTGTGTGTGTGTGTGTGTGTGTGCGTAGCTGTGTGTGGCTGTGTACGATGACATCACCGGGGGTGCAGAGGGGAAGGAAATTGGAAGGAGAAAATGTTTGGAGTTAGACAGAGACAAGACAGAGCCATATCTTATTAATTACCCGGCAAAACATTCCCCGCCTCAGAGAAAGGTTAAATGGTGGCTTGGCTCGGTTTCACAGTCGTCTCATTCTTTCTTTCCATTTCTCTGTCAAACTGTTAGATATTGTAACTGTTAGATACTCCGATATTTCAATGTCAGCATTTCAAACAGTTATTTCAGAACATCAGTATCATTACCACTAAAAAAAAAAAATAGAAGCCATCACTTTGGTGATTAGCAGCCTATATGTTAAATGTTATATTTTACATTGTGGTCAGATTCAACAGGAAATGGACTCACAGCATGGGATGACAGAGCAACTTGTTCATCATCTCCAGGAATCTGACGCAGAGCAGTTATCATCATCCTCTTTTGCAGCAGTAAGGGCTCAGTTAAACTTATGACAGAGAGATTTCACACTAACTGTAATTCTTCTGAATGGAGTCACAGTCAGTGGATGGTAGTGAAGTTATGTTTGATCTAGTTCAACTTTCGCTGGCACAAAAAAAAAGGGCTCTAAACCAATGACAAAGCTGCTTTGACTTTGTTTACCTGTAAGATGAGAGAATGTCCAGTCACTTTTCCTGAACAGCAGCCACTGTGAGCACAACAACTGATGACAATTACAGGATAATGGATGGAACTGACTATTGAATTGACCATTGAATCCATTTTGTAAAGGAATAATATCTTATTTCTTCTTTCAAAAAGAAGAATGAATTTGAATGACATCAACATGCAGCCACCCATGTAGGAGCCTTGCTTTGAAAATTGTTTCTCTCTCATTTTTGGTGTGTCATATTAATTGTTCCACCTTTGTGAGTGGAATCCAACAGTGACCTTGACTGTGGTCTTTTTAGTTTCAGTAATTATTCTAAGATTAATTACAGTAATCACAATTCATTTGTAATGATACACTGATGTTTTAAATGGCTGGGGGGTTTTTTATAAGTAAGTTTCAGTGTCTACACAGGAAGTTTGTTTATGCTTTTCTCTCTATCTGTATTCTGCCACTGTCGCTGCCCTTCTGTCAGTTATCCAACATGAAGTTTGCTGTGTCTTGCCTGTTAATGAGCCTTTCTGAATTCCAAATAGGGAGCCAAAACCTTCTGTGTGACACTGCTGAAGAAAAAGGAAAGAAAGCTATTACCAGCATAAGCTTTTTGCTGGTCTTTTAATGGCCTTAACTGGTTGAACAGATGCTGCTGATGATCACTGATCCAGGAAGAGCAGAACAAAATGGAAAAACAAACATTTACTTCACCAGCGATATAACCAGTATATGACCCTCAAAGCCCATTGGCAACAATCATAAGTTTTCTTTCAAAGATTTTTCTGTCTCATCTCTCACTCCTGTATTTGTCTCCTTAAAGTCTTTTCTTCTGTCACATCTGTATTTTTAGATGACACAATCTATTAATTGGAAAGCATGTGCGCACACATGCCCACAAAAATGCACACAAAGGAGAGCCTATGCACTTAAGAGGTCAAGATGAGAGAAAAAGGTCACTATGGCACAGGTCAAGGATGCATCAGTTGTGTGTCATTGTATATATAGATAAATATATACTGTACTGTGTATCTGTGTTTGTGCCTGTGTATGTTGCAGTATGTGGGTCTCCATCCCTCCCTCACCTCAGTGAATTCTGGGATTACGGCACAGGGCTTTGAAAAGGGTCGTCCTCAGGAGAGAAAGACGTGGGATGAAAGTGATTCATACGCACAGAAATACACGCAAGCATGCACACCAAGAAAAGAAACGTATGTGGGAAGTGTTCAGCAGTGTGTTAGTATCAAACAACAACAGTACATTTTGGGTCAAGAAAGCAACAAGCTAGAGAGTAAAAAAATAAGCACAGGGTGATCAATGTGGGATGAATCATGTCAGTGACTCCATACAGCCTGGAGAAGTTACAGAAAAAGGCTCAGAACTAAAATCACGATGACTTCAATCAACATAAAAAGGGACTGGCTGTGCAAAAATAGAAATGAGCAACGGCTTATGCCATGTGATGTGAACCCTCACCAATAATGCTGATTCTGCTTCAGTATTATTTTTTTTATCACATTCTGACTCTCCCTACCTCCTTCAAATGCAGCAGCTACATTCAAGCAGTGTTAGAAATGCATAGCAAGCACAGATTTGCATGTAGGTGTTTAGCCTTTACAACTATTACATATAGAGTATGTTGGTCTGTGGCCTGTAATCTAAGCATCTGTTTCAGATCCTGCACCACTCTCCTCTTTTGTTTCCTCTAGTATAAATGTTTTGCTGAATGAACCTGTTTATGTGATCAATAATTGGTCTGATATGTATTCAATAAAACATGTTACTTATAGATTAGATGGAAATGATGCATTTAAGTGTGCACAGTGTGGTGTAGAGGAGAAAAGGACATCCTGACCTGCAGATTCTTAAAGGCCTGAGGAAAGCAATATCTTTATCTTTCAAGGTTGGCTGAAGAGACAGCAGAGACAGGTACAGAAGGGGGAAACTTTCCTGATAGGGATGAGCAACTCAGACAATTAGGTGTCTTCCTAGCAACTGCTATAGTGGTGATTCAGCACTGTTTTAGAATTAGACATAGCAGACAATTCTGTGTGTAATTTTACTGACCAGTCAGTAAAACTGCATCCTTCCAGGAGGAGAACGAGTGACAGTATTACATTTCCTGTCCTCCCGTGTCTTTGAAATGGTTCGTACAAACCCAGAAGTGGATGTTTGATATAATTTGTTGAAGAATCAAAGAAGATGGAGAAAAATCCACAACAGTTTCCTGCGTAATAGCGGCAACATTTCTACAGCAGAAGAACATCATGTAACGGAATTAACCTCATGTAAATGGGGACAGTAAAATAAACAAAAAAAAAAAGTCAGTAATTGTGTGCAATTTCAGGACTTTCTAAGGGGCCACAAGGGGCAGCTGGACATTAACCGGAGCTGAGCAGACGGCTTGTTAAGACCTCTTTAGGTCTATTTAAAGAGATGGCACATCTGCCCCCTGTTTGCCTTTCCAGGGCTGTAAAACCTGGAAAGTGAAAGGAGGGTGAACCGTGATGGAAGAGAAGGGAGACAGTCTTTATGGACACTCACTACACTCGGATTGTTTGCACCACAGCCTGGGACTTGTACATACAAATCAGCAGTCTCAAGTGTATGTTTTTTTTTTCTTTCCACTAGTTGGTACACTTAAGATGGCTGTCAAGAAACATTACACTGTTGTTATGGAAACTGAAGCACACGCGGTAAGCGCCTTAAAGCTGTATTATGCAATTTTCGCATGTCAGTAGCCTCAAATAGCATCCGTTTGAAATCTGAGGACTTCGATACCTACAAATCTCCTATAAGACAACACGACGTGACTGCACACAGCACACTCATGTTTACTAACCAAGCTGGTTAGCCTGATGCTTTTAAGAAAAATAGAAAATAAAAAAATAAAAAAATCAAATACTCCACAAAATATAGAACTGCTTAAGTATCAATGATCTTGATACATACAAATTATATATATATATTTCTGACATATTATATACAGGCCCAGAGGTCGCCAGTTTGAAGTTTATGAGAGTTTATAATGACATAAACTCATATGACCTTGTGGACTGACTCTCGTCCAGCCCAACAGTGTTTATATTGAAAATAAAATTTAGCCAAAACCTACTGTATGGACCGTGTATATGGTCAATGTGGGAAACTGGTGATGTAGTTGAAAACGGTAGTGGAACAAATACGTTCAACTGAAAATGTTACACACATGCTGAATATTTTCTGCTCCTAGTCTGGGGGCTGCATGGATCTTTTAATGAGGGACAGACAGGAACTAATAATTCCACCACGTGTAGCCAGAATCCTTCAGTAGTTGCCAGTTGGTCATCAACACAGCACTCCACTCTGTAGGGACAATTAAAATTACTGTTGTCTCATTTCAGATATCAGTGTCTGCACAAGTATTTCTTTTTAATTCCTTGGCATCAAGTCTTTGTGGCTTTGATAATCACAAGACAAACATTCTGCAGTATTGCTCTGGTAATACTGCAGGCCTCTCTGCCCTCCAGAATTCAATATGTGGCCAGAAGCAAAGAGGTAAACTCTCTTATCATTGTGCTGTCAAACTCAGTCAGGCAGCAATCTCAGTCTTAAATGGATCATCAAGGCCGCACTCATGAAACTTGTGAGATAGACACAACAACACAACACTAATATCCCAGCCACTCACAGTTACTCTCTGATCGGGCGTTGCTAATCATGGGCATTAAAAGAATAAGGTCTTGAATAAATTTACATTTATGAGAATGTGATGTTCTAATGAACCATGAAAACAAAACAGTACATCAAAGGGTAAGTTGGCCATTGGGTTAATTGGTCTGAAAACCTGACAATGACATGGCAAATGAAAAGCAAAACAGATACTCTTGTTAAGAGGTAGTTGACTCTCCTTTTATCCTTTAGCTTTTTTTTTCTGTAATACCCTTCTAATATGATATGAGAATTACTATGTGTTGTTTTTAAGTTGAATCCTTTGGGCTACAGGGGGTCCCTTTGGGTCAGCTGACTACAAATGTCATGTGCAATCCTTGTTACATAGTCAGGTGATTTTTACCATTACAACACAACTCTGTCCTAATGAAGCAGCCATAACATCTTTGCAGGCTCCTGCCCCTGTGGAAAAAAAAAAACAACCCCTATGTGAGGATCTTTTTGTATGACTTCTAATCTAATCATCCTCCTTTGGGACAATTCCAAAGAAGACATAGAAAGCAATGTTTTTGGGGGGCTTTGCTATGATAAATACTTTTTCTCTCTTTTTGGGCAACTAGCAAACAAAGGAGAACAAGCATTTTCTTGAGAGCCCATGACATCCATGATGATATCAGCATTACAGAAGGTATTTTAACACTATGCCTGTGCATTGTCCCTTATTTACACCTTAATAAAGCTCTCTGGTTAAACTGAGTTTGAGGCCCAAGTTGAGAAGAAGGAAGAAGATAAATCACAATATATATAAGGAATGATAAAATAAGAAAATAACCCTATTTTCCTAACCCTAACCCTAGTAGTACGCAGTTTCTTTTATTGACACCCAAATGATAAAAAAAATAATAAAAATAACCAAATACAAAAGCCATTAGTAAAAGCCCTAACAATCTCAATTCTTTATCCATTTTGTATAAAACTGCACACAAAAGCAATGTGCTTATTGTCTGATTAAAAAACATGGATTTTTCTTTAATCCTTTCACATAAACTGACTGCCTGGAACCTGCAATGTGATTAATGCCCCTGTTATCTAAATGAATAGATAAGGACATCTCTCTTCTTGTTTCTCAAAACATAATTTCTCTTGTCCCTGCTGTGTCCCTGTGCACCGTGTATAGCCTGTACACACAAACACACACACTGTCTCTTGCGCACACTTCCGCCAGTCAATACATCTTAGCAGGCATTTTCGCTCCCTAATCCTCTAAATCACACTACAAATCAGCCGTGGTCAGGGCTGACTCAGTCGAAGAAGGAATAGGGGAAAATATACACGCGCACGCCAGTAAGGCAGAAAATCAATCCTAACTTTTCTTTTTCAGAGGAAGGGTTAAGAACCTGACCTACCTTTACTTTACAATCATGGGAGGGTTAGTAATTCTGTCCCGACATCCTCCTTCTCTCTCTCTCTGACACACACACACACTCTTTCATCCTATCGCTCTCCTGCCAGAGGGAGAGTGACTGAACATTAGCCCTCACTGTGAAGCAGTTAAGATAAGACCTGGAGTTTATTAACCTCATTTCAGCAGGTATTCACCAAGTTGATGATCTCTGTGTCTTCATCGTGTGGAAGCGACAGAGGAAATATTGACCTAACATTTTTCCCAGGCTTGTAGAACACCACTCTCCCTTGAAAACCTTGTATCTGCAAAGAACTCATCCTACTGGGAACTGGAGACAAACTGGCTCATTTTCCAGATGACAACAACGCCTTTCCGAATCTGTGCTACTGCCACCAGAATGGCTGTCATGGGAGTTACTCTGTATTTCTGTGGTAGGAAAAAAAAATTTGCTCGAGCCACTACCTTTAGTGATGTGCAAGTGATGATGCACCACGTTAAATATCAAACTTGTCATTATAATCAGATGAAGCCTGTGTGGTCTTTCATTTCAAATCCAGATGAAGTGGAAGAGTGAAAACAGCAGAACAGTCACTAAAAACAGATCATTTACTGCAGGTTTTTGTGATGGGAGTACTTTTCATGCTTGCCAGTTTGATAAAACCAACAAAAACATGTAGTGTAAACATCAAGGGCTTATGAGGTCAGAATATGAGGTCTACCAGATGAAATATTTCAAATTAAAATAATCTCAAACCTGGAACGCTGTGCTGCTGCTGCTTCTGCTGCTGCTGCTGCTGCTGGGAGGCTAATTACTACCCAGTGTAGTGAGGGCTGTCAAGGGATAAGAAAAAATCTGCTTTTGCCTTGCTTCTCAACAGGACTCTTTGGAGAGAAACATACAGTACTGCGTGACTCTAAACAGAGACAGCTACACTTCTTTATTAGAAGATTATTTTAACAATGTGTTTTTCCAAGTGTCTCATACATGGATTAGTCAATGGATAGAACATTTTTAGCCAGGCTAGAGGCACTGATCTAGAGATGGCAGTGTCAGTCTGTCTGTCCACAGCTATGGTCCACATCTAAACAACTAGTGGAATTTGATTTTGCACAGAGATACATGATGCCAAGAGCATAAGTCACACAGCAGGTCAAGGTTTTCACTTATCCTGCGAATCCTTTACATCTACAGGATGGACTGGGGAAAAAAATAGCACACACATTAATGGTTCTCAGACATTTTTTCAATTTAATCTGTTGGTAATGAATATTGTCGGTAACGATATTCTTGAGAACAAGGTGATTAATGGTTTCGTCTTGTCTGGGAAACAGTCCATAACCCCTAGATAACCTATTGAAATTACTCTAATGTAAAAGCAGTCAACACACATTCACGCCTGCCTCAGAATGAATTGGTGATTTCCATCAGCCTCATCTGCATTTTGTGTTTAGTGCTCGTTAGCAAATGTTCGCATGCTAACATGCTCAACTAAGAAAGTGAATTCTGTACACACTCTACCTGCTAAACATCAACATCTTAGCATTGTCATTGTGACCATGTTAACATGGTGACCTTACCATTTAGCTCAAAGCATCAAGGCAGTGCCATGCCTAAGTACAGCCTCAAAAGCCTGCAGCACAGCTGTAGATTTTTCTACAGTCTTGTTTAAAGCCACACAAACATAACCTTTATATGGCTGAAACTCAGTGGGAACACTCATCTCTTGCTGCATTGGGAAACCATAATACCCTATATGGTCTGTTGAAGTGGTGTCAGAAAAGAACAAAAACCAAAACAAAGATCTTCAGTGACATTTCTGCATTTGGTAGTACGTGCTGCATTTCCTCAGTCTCTCAGTCTGTAAACCAAATGCTTGATAAGAACAAACAACTTGCCCGAAATCAAACTCTTGTAAATAAATGCTCTGAGCAGCATTTACAGATTAGTTTTTTTTTATTTACCTGGAATATCAGCACAGCCTATTTACCCTCACATTAACATGTCTAAGATGAAACATAGAAAACACACTGCAAGGAAGTGATTGGTGCAAAATCCCAGGCTTGAGGGAAGGTAAGACTCCATCATCTGCCTCATTATTTGACAGTTATCCTAGGGATGGTCTTACACTATAATCACTATAATCCACTCTGCTATGGGGGTAATGGTAGGGATGGATGGCACTGGTTACTATAGAAACGAGAGATGATAATGGAGTGTGTCAGCATATGGCTATCTATAGCCTGTCTAATTTGTGTGTGTGTGTGTGTGTGTGTGTGTGGGCTGTGCTCATAGTTCTTCCAAGATGCATTGCACCTGTGTGTGGGCTGGAGGCATAGCAGAACAGCATGATGACCAGTGTGCGCAAGTGTATTCTTATCCTGAGTGTAAAAGTATCCTCGGTAACCCACAGCGGAAGCAAACCTTTCAAAACTTTCGAATAGCAAGTAGAAAATAGATGCACCTATGAATCACAATCACTTTTACACAATCATGTGGGCACTGACGCAACCAAAGACTTAAGCCTGACCTGCTGTGATTTAAGAGGCAGCCAAAGTACTTAAAAACGCGTTGAAAACACAAAAACCTCCACATATACATTTATTCTCTTAAGATATTTTAAAGCTTTTGGAATTACATTGGCAACCGGTAACATCATTTTAATGCGTCTGTAAATAAGCCACAGGCTCCCTGACGCAATATTAAAGAGCTGCTCGGAAACCACTGGCTACATCAAACCATAGATTACTTCCTTTTCAACTCTTCACCTTCTTCATATTTCATGTGACTACTCAAGCTTGTCACCACCACTGTCTGCATCTTTTCTTTCTCTCATACTTTCCATTTGCATGTATTTTATAGCAAGTACCTTGCATGAAAGCATCTACTGAACCTCCTCTCTCCATCTCCATCTGTCTACCCTCATCTGTGTCTTTGGTAAATCTCTGGTAAATCTTACCCTCTCATCTCTTCACTGACTAATGAAAAAAAAAAAAAAAAAGCCAAAAAAGTAGGGAGAAAGAGTCGCTAATTTTTCTTTTCTATTTCACTGCTCTGCTCTGCCTCCTCCTCTTCTGCTGCTGCTGCACTTGTACCATCTCTGAGTCTCTCTGTGCAGGGACTAGCAGCTACTGTACGAGTACAGGCTGTAGAAAAACATTAGCTCTGTGCCTGTGAACACGTACACAGACACCAATACACACGCACTGCGCAAGTGAAACTACAGAGGGTGAAAAGGACCACCAGAACATTAAATTCAATTTGATTAGATGACAATTCACGCTTCATAGCCTCCAGTAGTAAAAACCAGTCAGAAATAAAGGCAAACAGTTAACAATACAGTCAGGGCCCTAAACAGTGTCAGAGCACACAGTACATGGTAGATAACCGGCCGCTGATAATGTAGCCAAATAAACAGGAGGCCACTTTAAAGCCGTTTTCACGCTGAAGTGATAGCATTATCAATGTGACATTTGCTGAAGTAATGGAGATATTACAAGCCTAAATCAGGCTTTAAGCACCACAGTGTGTTTATGTGGACCTTGTGATAATGTTTCTCCTCAGCCTCTTCAAAAGAAGGTCACATTCTGGGCTGACCTGAGGATTATGATGGGAAACGTTTGATGAAAAAGAAAACCGGACACTTTGTGGTGTCTTGTGCGTTATTTTCATGTTGTGCTGCATTAAAATGTTTTTAACTTCTTTGCTGTCAAAAGCCAGTATTTGCCGTTTCTGATCATATTCAGACATTGAAGCAACAGAAAAAAAGCACATAAAGTTGTTGAGAACAGCTAACTATCGTTACTCTAGGGTCTGGTGCAAATGCAGACTTTTTATTCACAAAGTCACGGTAAAAACATAAAGCCTATATTTAAGTTGGGGGAGTGCAATTTCTATTCAGATGACCTTGAACAAATTAAAAGCCAGAAGTGCAGTTCTGCTCAACCTTCCCAGATAGCAAGGCAGGCCGCACCTTTAGACAAATGGACAAAAAGTGTAACAAGATTATGATGGCTCCATTTTAAACTAAAGCAAAAAATAAACACTTTGTGCCACATTGTCAGTTTCAAAACACTGTGTGGCTCTAACAGATAAATGCACTGTATTCACTCAGACAACATTAGTCATAAAGTAGGAGACAGTAAGTTCTCTGCTCTCAGTGTATTGCAAGATCAGCAATCCGATATTGATACAAGGATTTATGGGAGCATATCAACCGTGTTTAGGGCCATGAAGCACTAAAAATGCATTCAGGATCTACCTACAGGGGAAACCAAACCTCCGAAACACCGTCCGAATCATAATAGTGCTAATAATCTCCATTTTAAAACCATTTCTCTGCATCACAGAATCTGTTTTCACTCACTGCTACGTTTGTGGTGCTTTAATCCCAAACACTTTATTCTGACAACTCAATAATGTGTTTGCTGTTTATCGTGTTAACTACTGCCACCCCCCACCTCTGCTTTTGGCATGAATCTGTTCAATATTTCATAAAACACAAAGGGCTTGAGGAAATTTGGTTATGGCGGGACAAATTGCAGGAGTTGTTGTGGAGGGCAAAACCCCACTGATGTCCTTTGTAGGCAATACGACTCCAGCAGTGCGACATCATTTTCAATTTCAATCATTCATTCATTCGTTTAGACTTTCACATGCAATCACACTGCGGTTGCTTTCCCACCATCCTGATAGCAGAAAAAACATATTAGGCTAAATTGACTGAAATGGCTGACTGTGATAGCCTATGACACTGGTTATTAAGCAAACTACACCAAAACATTTGAGCCATATTAAGTTCTTATACAAAAAAAAAAAAAAAAAAAAAAAAAAACAACCCCCCCAAAAACCCAACACAAATAACTGTTAACAATCTAACAAAACCAAAACTATAAGCCACTCTGGCAGCTTTTTGAAACTAATGCATTGTGTTAGCCTAAAGCATCACACAAGCATTTCACACTAGAAAACAAAATTGTTGGATGGATGATAAATGAAGGCAGCTTTAAATCTTTCACCCGAAATGGGGTAAAATGTATAGTTTGGGGGTTGGCATGAGAAGAAAAGCTAAACAGTAATGATATTAGGACATCTCAGACCTAGCTTGTAAGCTCAGCTCAGCTCTCAGTTAAAACTAGCTCAACTTCTATCAGTCTAACCTTTGTGATTTAACCCTGCTATCTGCTTTGCACTAAGCTGAATGCTAACATTAGCATGTTGACTTATTAACAAATGTAAAACATAGCATACTAGCATGATAACATTAGAATGTTAAATGTTTCCAGTTCACAAGCTGACAAGCGAATGTTTAGTAGGAAACCTTTAGAACCTTTTAGCATTTTTGCATGTTAGCTTCTTCACACGTTCTGCAATCAAACAAAATTGCAGGTCCAATGAAAATGTGTGAACACAACAAGTCATAACACCAACTGCTTAGTTGAGCAACAGAAAATTAACCAGCAACTTTTTTTGACAATGAATAATCGCTTACAAAACAAAACAAAAATAAACATTCAACAAGCTCCGACTTTGAAACCGCGTGTTGCTTTTTTCCCGACCAAAGTAGTTTTAGGGTCGAATGAACCACACTCTTGCTGCAGTACAGCTATTATAGGCCAAAAGGGAAATAAAAAAACACTGTGTTCACACTAGTCAGCTCATGTGTAGATCTATGCTGTCACTGTATGTATGTGCAGTCAGACAGTGACTCTCCCCTGGGGGAAAACCTCACAATGATCAATGTACATATAATATTCCACATGACCAGTTCTGTTTTTCCCCATGTTCTGTTTTTCCCTGCCGTGTTATTAATGCAAAACATGCACATCATATCACCACATCTTCATCGTCATCAGTTCACCTATCGTCTTTCATTTCTAACATATTTCGTCCCTTTGCTGTCACTGACATTTACTCCACTGCTTAAGAAAAAATACAGAAGAATAAACTATTCCATGCAATTCCTTTGATCATTACATCATATCTGAGTTGCTCAACCACAGTGTGTGAAATCTCATCTGATAAACAACAAAGAAATGTGTGCAAATCCACTTGTAGGTGCTTGGCTGAGCGCAGCAGATGGATGTCTGTAATGTCAAGTAGTGTAAAGAGGCTGTGAAGCTTCATCTCTCACATAATTCCATTATCCCACCCATCCCATCAGCTTCTCAGCCTTTTGCCATATTTGTACATATCTGGGAGATTTTATACACAGAATCCCATTCACAATTATACTAAATATAAGACCAATCCTTCAAATTCCTCAGTCATACTGATGTACAGCAAACAGTAAAGTGAAAAGTTAACGTTTTATTCTATTTTCAGCTGTTCCTGAAATCCAGTGTAAGCAAGTGAACCCACATCGGCAGCAGTAAGCAGTATCAGTGAAGATGTCCACACTGAGCGCAGCAAGAAGAGTGGCTTTGGTCTAAAGAATCAGCTGCTTTGTCTCTATTTTCAGCCACACGTTACAGATTTAGCAGCCGCTTTCAGACTGTGGCTGCTAGTAGAAAACGACTTTTATCCCTCTTGTGATATACCAGAGCAGCGGCGAGATGGTGGAAGAAATCCTCTTTTTCTCCATGGTGACAAAAGGCTGCTTCATGCCAAAACTTGCACAAAAAGAGTCTGCAGTACATGAAAGTGTCATGTTTTTATTCAGTGTATAAAACTTGAGTAATGTCGAAGACAAGTTAGGAGAGGCGCAAACGCCTCTGAATAATTAATGTAACAAATAAGGTCATACGCTCACCTGGTGTAGTTATCAGAACTAATGTATTATTTTTAGTCAGTACTCAAACACAGAAGAAAATAAATGTTTTATTCAGGAGAATTTTTTTACTCAAAGTAAAAATCTGCTAAGCCTGCTGCTCTGTTGGAACGCGGTGCCACTCTTGCGTAAAGTGTCAAACACATGGCATTCCTGGAATTTAAGCCCATGTTGCGCAGAAAGATGTTTCAGCATTTTGCTGATGTTTCCACCCTTACTTAAAATTACCATTTTACAGACATTACAGTGTTTCCCACGGGGTGTGAATTTATTTGTGGTGGTGGGTGGCCAAGTAGAGCCTATGAATGGGAAACACTGCTCGACAACTAGCACAGTCATCGACTTTCTTTGTGAAATGAAGCAACGCATCGGACTGTTTCTTCCTCTGAGTAGCAGCAGTGTAGATGCATGAGTTTGACGGTATAGTTTTGCAAAACTCAACTGTCATAAAACATGCCAGCTCTAATAAAAGGAACTGTATAACCTCTAAAGCATATGACTCCCATGGTTCAGACAATTTGGAACCGGTTCTCGAGCGCCATTCCCATACAGCGGTGGATGCTGCTGTCAAGTGCAGGTTGCTGAACAGCTTACAAGATAGAGACAACGATAAGGTGCCCTGCGATGTGTGCATACGTGCTACTGTTAAATAATAGAAACATGCACACTTCAATTCATAGTGTGGGTGTGTACAAAAACAACCCCTCTCCCGAGTGTGACTGTCAGTACGGCTTGAAGATCTCATGTAGCTCTCGTGTTATGAAACAGCCTTTCTGCCAATACAATTCTCACACACACACACACATACACACTCTCAAACACACACTGTCATCTAGGAAATGAGAATGGGCCTCATCCATGGATAATGGTCCATCACAAACCATGATGGTTTCCTCTAGAAGAGTAAATGGCAGTAAATGGGATGTTGATTGAATCACAGCATTGTCATGTATACCAGATGGCAAAAAGGCCTTGCACCTTACCATGACACCAAAGAAACAAACAACATCTAACAAGCGCCATTTCCTAAACAAACCCTGGAGTGGATGGGAGGGGTCTAACCATATAGACAGAAAACAAAATTCTGAATAAACAGGGAGCAGTGCTTGTGCAAAAATAATACAGACATTACGTTATGTAACTTAGATACATTTTATGTATTGGCAAGCATCGACCTACTTGACCATAACCCCTGACCTCCCTATGTGACCGGGAACAAGAGAGGAGAATTCCCCTACAGAGATCAATAAAGTCGCACTTTACTTAACCTGATATTACAGTTCACTACATCACCCCTTCCAAATGCAGGAACACCCAGCCCTCCAAGGACACTGTCTTTTTTAATGTCCTTGCATAAAAATAGAAAATAAAAAAGAAAGTTTGATTTGTCTGGAAAGAAGCCTCCAAGTCTGGGCTGAGCTATAGCACGTTTGTTCGTGCAGCTTTTCAGTCCTCCCAGTCTGTGGATACATGAAATTAACTGCTGGCGTCATGGAAACATGCTCTGGGACTGAACAATGGCAAGCAATCTCGTTAGAGAGCCCTTATTAAAAGGGGGTTTTAACAAACCAGCAAACGCTGAGAATACCACCCCCCCCCCCCCCCCCCACAACCAATGTGAAAGAAATAACCTGGGGAAAGAGACACTACAGCCAACTCTGATGTAACCTTCTATTGCTTAGTGTGAAAATTTACTATTTTCATCCTCTTAACAACGCCTCAAGCCAATAAAGCTAGCGTTGCACGAAATGGTTCAAACTGTCAGTGTCACACCTAAGGGCTGATACGATGTCTGTAAAACATGAACATTTCTAGGAACACCTATCACTGATAATCCCTCGTGGACGAAAGAACAATATGGCACGGCTGTAATCCCATTACAGTACTTCACGGGTCCACAACAACACAATATGACAACTATCAGGTGTTGACTCCACTCCTGTGCGTCAGCTGCTTTTAGAAAAATGATGGTCTGTGGCGTGTGCATTTTCATATCTCAACATCTGCTGTGCAGATGCAGCTGAGCAGCTTACACTCACAGTATGAGCCCAAATAGCGATTTAGTAAGGTGAATGAACTGTATGTGGGGTTTTTGGCAAGTGTAGGCCCCACTACGTTACAAGATATTCATACTCTCTAGTGAATTCTGGCGAGAGTGATATTTGCAGAGATGCTTATACCTTGAAAACAACAACCCAGGTATCCTTCCAACCATCCATCCGGTCATTCATTCAAGCAGCCAGCCCCACATCCTCCCATTTATACAGTCATCCATCCCTGAGTACGCCCATTCATTCTCTCAGCCTGCCAAGAGCACCTCAACGAGCAACTTCCCTTTGAAAAAGTCATTACAGGATCTCAAATGTGATTTAACATACCCACATGCTACCTGTTTAACATTCATTCAGAAACTACACACACACACTCATAATTATGCATAATAAGTGGAAACAGAGGAACTGTCTTTAATTCTGGGTTTGAACCAGCTGTTTCGAGCTCTGCTGAAAAACTTGACTGCCTGTGAACAGCAAGCACAGCAGTCAAAAATGGTTGCACCTTCCGGTTTTCTGTGCATATGACACCCTATGCTCGGCTCACCGCAGCACAGGTCTCAGAGCAGATTACACTGTTTCACAATCAGGTGGTGCCATAATCCCTCAAGTTACTGCCAGAGCTAAGACCATTCAGCCAATGAGTACAACTACATCGAACAGACTCAAAACGCTTGGATGTTCAGTTTATTCAGTTTTGAATGGGTGTCTTTTTCACTGGCCTTCGCTTAGTGTTGTTATGCTTTGAGTCACTACGGATAATGGGGAAAAAAAAAAAAAAGAGGGTGGCCTTCTGCAATGAAGACCTGCTTCAGTTCCGCTCTCCCCTGAAAGTATCCAAGCTCTTGTGAAAACCTTATTCAGCTAATACGGTCAGGGTCTTTGCAAGTCTGAGCACAATTCTAAGCAGGTCTCCGGCGCTCTTTTCACCACACGCATGATGCTATTAGAGTGTGAAATCCAAGTTGCGATGAAAACTTCAGATTAATCAAGCAAGGCCACGTTAAGGGTGAGTACGGGTTCTGATAGCAGGCGTGCTGCTGGAGGCACATGGTGACTCGGGTCAGCCAAAGCTTGGGCGATGACAGCAATTTTCTCGTAAGCTTGAAAAAGAGCATGTCAGCCACAGACGGGGAGGTGTAAGTGAGAGCTGCTGCAGCAGAGAGAGACATAATGGTAGACAAACAGACAGACAGATGGACAGAGTAGGAGAGAGGGAACACATCTATCTGTGTCTCCTGTGATGCATCACCTCTCTATCTAAAGGGGGGCGCGGTGGCTGATGAATGGCTCTGCTCACAGGCGTAGAACAGAGCAGAGTTATGTCCAGAGCAGAGTTATTGTTTCTTAGCTAAGTGGTTCTGGTTAGAGTTACATCTAAATCTTTTCCGAAATAGAACTTCAAACCAGCACTCAAACACGGAAGCTACGCTGTGACTGATCTCCTTCAAAGTTACAGACTTTATCCAGACCTGATTTTCTTGATTTAGCGTGAGCTGTACTGACTCATCCTGGCCCTACTTGTTACACAATCAAAATTAAACGTAATCGGAGGAAAATTTTTCATATGTGAGGAGTCTGGAATCTAAAATAAGGCTATGATTAAGATGAGGCTCACAGAACAATATGCTCTAGTACTGCTAAATGATTTCTTCAGAGTGTAGGGGTGTTTGTTAAACTTGTATAAACACAGTTCGGGTCCAACATCTGCTGTAGTAAGGCTGTGATGACGCAACACATCCAAGCAGCAGACAGTAATCTCTTCCCAGAGACAATACACAGAGAGACGTGACCTTGCATGTCCCCATGACTCCATATCGAAGCGTGTGCGTGTGCGCGTCCACACACACACACACAGTGTATTAGTGCATGAGCCTGGGGAATTTCACTGAAAAAAAAAAAAAGAAATCTCCCAGAACTTCCCGCATTACCCCCACTCCTCCCTCCACTCTTTCCATCCCCTCTGCCATCCTCTTCCTCTGTCTGTCCCCTTCCCCTCAGCAGTCAGTCTGGAATACTTCATCCTTGCTTTCCCATCCACACCCATTCAACCTTTCCTTCTTTAATTCCAGCAACCTTTCCAGTCGTCCCTCCTTCCTTTCCTCCCTTCCTTTGGACAGGCAGGAAACACTGAGTCAACTTTTAGGAGACACTCAGCTCAATGTGTGCAGCCATGATAAGAACAAACAGAACAAACCGCCACCTCCTCTATGTTTCCCTTCAGACCATTAAGTAGACCTCTTTCTAAGTTAGGACTGTCAACAAACATTCACGCCCTGCTTCCTGTGATTCATCCAAATAAGGCTTCATCTTTGCAAAAAAAAAAAAAAAAAAAAGAAGAAGCAAAGTACAAGGCCTATTTGAGCAGTAATGGGTGGCAGCTCTCCTTCTTGTTTGCTGAATTACGGAATACTAATGCATCCATCCCTTTTTTTTGAAACACTGCATTTTGAGTAGTGTCACAGCTTGTGGCTGCTTTTCAGTATGTGATCTGCTGCACTCAAATTTTTTCTACTACCCACAGATGTACACACTTTGCTTCTAATCATACTGTGTTTCTAATAGTTCTATTGAGTATCCTGTTTTGCTTCATTATAGGTATCCTTATGAATCCCCATCATGGCCTTACAGCTTCACAAAAAATCTACACCAGCAGCTGCTAAACAAAGAATTATTAGCAGCTTTAACCTCTTGTAGCTTAAACGTTAGTTGAACACACATATCATTGTTTAGATGTGGCCTGCACTGTAAAGGAAGTGCTTTTCTCTGTAGCAATTTATAGTCACAGGAAGCTACAACAGCAGGTGCTGATACGGCTAGTCTTCATGGTAAAAGTGCAATCTGTAATATTTTGGCCAAAAGAATCTGAAGTGTATTTACAAGCAGAAATGATGAGACTGATTTGTAAAGGAAAGGTACAACTTTTTTTTTCTTAGCAGACTGTAACTGAAATTTTTTTTTAAAAATCTGTTTACACCAGTGTTTCTGATCATTTTCATGCAGTAAACAAGTTCTTATGATCATCAGGGAAACAAATTAACATGTAATTGTGGTCTAGTGTATTAACACACTTGTCAATTTTGGAATAATATAAGTACCTGATGCTGTGTTTTGCATCAGGTGGGATGGCCCTTTTGTTGAAATGTGATCACAGAGTGAACCTCTGGGTCTGAAATACACATACCGCAAAGGCTGATTTACTGAACGGAAAATGCATGTTTGAACGCAAACACCCACATAACACACACGTGCAATGTCACACGGTGCGAACACACGGTGCGAACACATGCAAGAAAGACTGCAAACATGTTCTTCCCATAATACCCCCGTATTAGACGATGGCATTTCCCTTTCGACCACAGGTTTTTGCATGAGTCAGCGGCACGATGCCTTTTTCACTGCTTGTGGTAAGAAAATATAGCACTGTCAGCCAGGAGGCGACCTGGAGGGAAGAATAAACGCTTTATTCTTGTCAAGAGTTTCATGTAAATGTGCATCCATTCCATTAGCCTGTAACACAAAGCACGGACGCATCTCATTCCACATCGTTCCACCATGATCTTTTCAGTTCCTAGAGAGCCTGAGAAACAGTGCAGAGAAAAACTGCAGGTTACACGTGTAGGTGCAGACCAAAAGTCTGATCAGAAGTATGATTAGAGCAAGAGATTGAAATGACAGAAATGTGACAGCCCAGGAAAAGATTTGAAAGCAAGCAGTCATTTTTCTGCCTTCATCTCTCCCTTTCTATCCTAAAAATAGACTGTTCAAATGAAAACTAACTATTTGAGCAAATGCGCTGCTTCTTCAAGTTTCTTCAGAGAGCACAAAAACCTCATCTGGGTTTTCAGCTCACAATCTGAAGTCACAAGATGTCAGTTGAGATGCTCCGCTGCAGCGAGACCACTGCTCCACCTGACTGCCGGCCCTCAGCTAAAAGAAAACCAACAACACCCACGCGTCACAACAACACAAGCCATGGAGATGAGTAAGAAAAAGCAATGACATGGGTGATAATTGAAAAAGGAGCTGTCATGCTGTATAGAATGCATGCCAGGACAAGAGAGCAGTCATCTACACCTTCTAATTTTAGACTGAGTCGTGAGACCAAGTAGACAAATAGGCTGAATGCAGACAATGGCCCTTTATCTCTGATATCAATCAGCGAAGCACAAGTGCAACTATTAGCATTAGACACCAGTAAGTGTGGAGACCTCCTACTCAGTATTGTGTTTGTGTCATCATGTGCAACCAAAAGGGCAGAAGGAATTTAATGCAAGGCAATTTACATGTTAATGTTTGTTTGTGTGTGTGTGTGTGTGTAAGAGAGAGTTAGGGTCTGAAAGAGCAACAGAGCTCAAACCACGACACTGCAGTGGTCTTGTAGTAGGTGATGGCCACATAATAATGATCTCACTTTATATCGTTCAAACGAGCTACCTTATTTATAACCGATGATGAGTTAATGATGAGCTGATGAAAGTGTTTCACTGTGTAAAGCGTGCTGACTGTTGTGTCTCTTTCTAAAGCAGGCTATATTTAGGATTATTGTAGTCCGTTTATGGCTGTTACGTGCGATCAAACGAAAAGTAGTGATTTTTACACTGACAACTTCGACTCAGCAGAATTGGGTTTCACAGAGAAGTAGTGACAAGGAGCAGTTTTCATTGAAGTGCTTCAACTCCATCTGAATGCATTTCTCACACTTGATGTAAGCTCCTGCCACATGTCTGCAGCAGCAAATCCAAAGGGGTTTAGCTGTCAGAGCCGTCTGACCCGCACCGGACCCCGGTCTCGGTGAAAACGAAACAAAGAGGAGTAGAAATGTGGAAGAAAAACTTACCTCCTCTACCGTGAGGGGCATGCATATCCTGTACTCCTTCAGCAACATCTCCCCCCTCAGAGCGTCTCTTAGTGTGTATTCACAATGTGTCAAACCAGCCAAAGTAAATTGTTCCCTCCGCCGCCCGACGGGATGTGTGTGGTATCTGGAGACGTGTCAGCGCATGAGGAAGGATCACCGGCCCGGGTTATGAAATACACTCCGAGGTACGACTGAGTTCTTTCATCGGAACCAGCGGACACTCTCTACGGCGGGGAACGTACGAGCAGAAATGAGCTTGGGTAAGGGTTGTCCCCTCCTATCACACTGACGAGTCAAGATGAGCGTAAACAGCGCCGAAACAGCACCGGAAAACCTGGCGTACGGGGCTTCAAAATAAGACTGTAAAGCTTTTCATTTTCAACCACACACACGTGTGCAAATATGGTTGATTATTTCAGTTGAAGCTCTCAGTATCAAGGGTGGAGCCCCAGAACGAGAGGGGCCCAAAAAGCCCCAAGTTCACTGGGCTGTCTCAGTTGTATGTGCTCATTTGATTAATTGCAAAAGTGTTGGGGAAACTGCACCACCAAAGCAAATTATCAGCTAAGGCCTCCTGACTGATTATTCAAAACTTTACTGTATCCTGTGTCAGTTTTCTGGATAATACTGCCCTTATACAGTCTTGTTTCAAGATACTGACACTGTAAGCTAAATGATTTCTGTTGGAAACAAACAATCTCAACCCCACAGTTGTACCCCCTGAAATAATTTTTGGACTGAATAACAGACAAAAAAAAAAAAAAAAAAAAAAAAACTTGCTTCATGAAGAGTTTTAGCAGACTAGGTGGTTCCATCTTTTCATCCATGATAAACTAACCCAACATACAGTGCATTGTAATCAGATCTGGTCTACATTATCCTATATATCATTATCTCGCATTTTTTTAGTCAAAAATCTGGCCTACACATCTTATTGGTTTTCGTGTCTTGTAGTGTAATTGTTCATACTTGTTGGATACGTTAAAAAAAGACATCATTGTTGTTAGTAATGTCTACATATGAGCCACATGGACCATAAGAACAAATAAGGCGGCCGGCCGAAAGTTGTAAATCAAGGTTGATGAGCAGTTATGATGCCTGGGCTGCCCCAAAAAAAAAAAACATAAGGGCACGTTCACTACGGCATTTATTTTGAAAAATGGTTGACCGGATGTGTCATTGCCTCACGTCGTGTGGTTACACACAAGTCTACTCGGGATACCGCTAGAAGTAAATGTTCCAAATTGCTGATGTAGAAAATATGTTGTTCAAAGCGGTGTTCCGTGTAAACCAACACTCCTGTACGGATTCAGTTTTTCAAGTTTGTCGTCTTCAAGGACGAAACAAGTCATTGAGTCGGAGGAGAAGGAGGCTCTCTACTTTCCCCGGGCTTTCTTCTCCAATGCTTGTTAAAAAAAAAAAAAAAAAAAAAAAAAAAAGAAGCAGCTTGCAGGGGAATCGGAAAATTGAAGCAGTTCACATCAGCCCCGGCCCCCGTCCTTCCCTCGGCTAGACCCGCTGAAACAGGTCGCGCTTGGTTACTTGGTGGAAACATCGTTTGACCCAGCCACAGCACAGGAAACGTCGCTTACCAACATCTACATCTGTCTCACTCCTCTTCCTCTCAGTCTCACACATTCAGTGAGCTACTGTACACACACACACACACACACACACACACACACGTACACTGTCCACGTCAGGGCGTTTGCTGTTTAAGTAAACATTCACTTTGACATGAGCAATTCAAAGTGCAGACAGCTTAAGAGTATTTGACCATTGGCACATTTTCTTTTGACTCTGTTTGGACTTGAAATGAAATGAGGTGCAAGTGTTGACTTTGTGCCTTAAATGTGTCTGAGGGGGTTCACGTATTGGGTGCACAGAATCATTTTGATATACCACACTAGTCCTCCCCCCAAGTTTTAGGACAATGCAGCAGGAAATGCACAGTTAGCCGAGACAGTTTCTACACCCCACCAAACAAGCAAGAAGTAAAGATAGAGTAAAGACTACACAAGTAATACAGGCCTGGCATCAACATCACCAAAGAGGGGACTGTTTTGGCTGATGTACCTCTGGCAGTCATTGAATGCAAGCAAATAATAAATATGATGCCTCTTTGTATTACAGAGATTGTGTCAAAAAGTTTAAAATTCATGTTTGTTTTTTTAAATATGCACTTTAATCTTGTAAAGTTTCTGTGCCATTTAAAATCCAGTGAGCTTTACGATGTTGAGTAGAGTCAGTGGACTGCCTACGAACTGTACTTTATCTGGATACTACTACCGTTCATCATTCAGTGCAAGTTAAATTCATTATCTCCATGAAGTAAACAATTGAAAATGTAATCTTCTAAAATATATACTTCAAAGTACAACTGAGGGGACAAGTAAGGCTAGGCTCTGCAATGACAGTTTTTGTCTTGACAAAGACAGCCAGAAAGAAGTAAACACATTAATAAACAGTCACTTTTAATTACGGCGTGTGAGTTGTTCTGCTGGCTTCATTGACACCTTTGATTTATTTGGGCCTTCTCAGCAAAATTCACACTCACATTTCTTTGATGAAGATGCTGACAAATGGTATTTTCCACTGTCAGCAAGCATTCAGTGTTTCCACCCATAATTTATATTCAGGGCAGAGTGGCAAACCCTCCTAAAACAGAATTTCGAATTTAAACACTTGGCTTAATCCAGAAAGCTCATGTGTGAGCAGCTCCTTGAAGCAGTGGCATAATCAGCTGAGTGTACGGGATACATTGCTGCCTTTATGTGGAGAAATAATTCACAAAGCATTTCTATTAAATTAAATATGCAACACAAGTCAAGTATCTTTGCACATCTGATTGGTTTGAGTAGGCCTGTAACCTCGTTACTACGGTGAGCGACGAGACTGAATGAGTAACAAATGTGATTAAATGCATCACCTGCGTTATACTTGTACTTGAATGTGTTGAAGTTGTCCTCTTTTTGTCTGAAACAATAATATAACATTCACTTCATGTATGTCCTCAGGCAAACTGCTCCACAGCTCTGACTGATCGGTGCCATTAACAGCACATCAGTCTTACGTTAAAGTTTTCCCTTGTGTGTTCCTGTAAATGGCCTAACGTTGTATAGAAGCACATGAAGTGGGCATTATGAGTTAAATGAGTCATGTTTTCAATGAAAGAATTTACATAACAGCTCTCCAGAAAACTATCCCCATAATATACAGTAATATACAGAGTGTCTCATATGGTAATGGAACCAAAGTTTCATCTCACTGAAAATAAATTCTGATAAAGTATACTATAATTCAGTCTAGCTGTATTCACACATTTGGCTTGAAAACAATTAAGATATGGGTTTATGTGGAGGTAAACATTAAACCTGACAGAACACAGAGCCACACAGTCATATAAGGTTGTTCGCACATGAGTCAGCAGACTCAAGGCACTATAGGTCTTACTAACACTATGTTAGTTAATTAGATGTGTGTGTGTGTGTATATATATATATATATATATATATATACACACACACACACATATTTG
>JBBMJY010000020.1:16148348-16158628 GCA_037833715.1 Toxotes lorentzi | reverse complement strand
ATATATACACACACACACACATATTTGGAAAAAAAAAAAAATATATATATATATATATATATATATATTGATGCACGTGGGGCAATGTGAAGGCTGGCCCGTGTGGTCCGATCGAACAGATGAGCTCAAATTGCTGAAGAATTTAATGCTGGTTCGGATAGAAAGGTGTCAGAATGCACAGTGCATCACAGTTTGTTGCGTATGGGGCTGCATAGCCACAGACCAGTCAGGGTGCCCATGCTGACCCCTGTGCACCATCAAAAGCGCCAACAATGGGCATGTGAGCATCAGAACTGGACCACGGAGCAATGGAAGAAGGTGGCCTGGTCTGATGAATCACGTTTGATTTCACATGGATGGATGGGTGCGTGTGCGTCGCTTACCTGGGGAACACATGGGACCAGGATGCACTATGGGAAGACGGCAAGCTGGCAGAGGCAGTGTGATGCATTGGGCAATGTTCTGCTGTGAAACCTTGGGTCCTGACATCCACATGGATGTCAGGACGATACAAGGAACAGCAGATACAAGGAACAGCTTTTTAAAAATAAATAAATCAGGTCGCTATTTCATTTCTGACAGCCTGTGTTTATCTTAAACCTTAAACCCTGAAGCTTAAGGGCCATGGGACATTGACGTGCATTCATGTGAGTGGTATCTCTGAAGCAGCTAGCCATGATCTAATGATGACCTAACTATTTCAATAAGGTCTGTGTTGATTAGAAAGGAGATTAGAGTCTGATGTCATTTGAACTGCTGTGTTGCGTCAATAATACCACACAAATCTGTAAGCTCTGAAAAGCTAAATAGGCCTACCTCTGTCCCACTTTTTAGCAGAGAACCACTGCTTTTAGGTGAAATGTTGGCAGGGGAAACGTTCAGTTTCGATTTTTCTTCAGCGTGAGCTATGTCAGGAATTGTGGTCTGTCTACATTAACTGAGCTTAAAAAAAAGTGCATGTTAAGGTTTATTGGTTTGATCTTTATCCTGGTACTGCACAGCCTGTTATTGTCATCAATGGTATTGAGAAAGATAATATTGATGATGGTAAATCTATGATGACGATAATGACCATTAGAGGCTTCAGTTAGTTCTCTGAAGCTTAGCTCTTCCTGAACTCTGAACAGTGTGCTCAAAGAGAATATTTTCAGGCTTCTGCAATCAGAGATCTTGTCCCATATTTGATCTTCCTCTCAGTGGGTCCGAGTCATGCTCAGTTTAACAGGCCTCCGAGGTCTGTGCTGAGCCTGCACTGGGATCAAACTGATTTTAGCTCAGGGCTTAGGGGCTTTCTCTGCCACGAGCAGGAAAATCACTGACCCACATTAGCCTTATTTATGGGGGCACTGGAGCCTTTCAAAGCAGTGAAGTGTGTGAAGATAGGAATGCACACTGACATTAAAGGGACACCTACTGGTGGACTATAGTCATTGCACTCTGTGTTCATTCATATGCTCATGTCCATTCACAAAGCTCTTCATTCATTGCGTTCCTCATTTGACTGATTAATGCAAGTTTTTTTTGTACTATTATTGTGATCATCTTCTTAATTTGTATTGACTGTCCTCTCCTCCATCATCATAATCACTTAGATGAAATTAAAATGGAATGTAAAACTGCTTTGTCTCAAAGTGACAGTACATTTCCCTCCTGTGGCTGAGTTTGAGTATTTGTTTTTTTCCTTGTTTTGAGTTTACAGGCAGGAAAAGTCCCCTATGTTAGTGCCAACATAACTCACAATCTTCTTAAATCTATGTCTTTTCTTTGTGTTTGCATCCCCTTGCATTAGTCTCATCCTTTTATGCAAAGAGAATTATGTTTCCCACTTGAAGATAAAAATGAGGTGCCTCTTGTCATTTTCAGCTCATTCACAAGTTCATTCAGTAAAGCCCTGAATTTAAAAAAAAACAAAAAAAAAACTTTTTCATACTTGGTGATAAAGCCTGATTTTCAGATAGCACCTCCACCAAATTAAAATAAGATTAAAGTAGCCCCCTATGGAGGGAGGCCAGTTACTATTAAGTCCAGCTGTGAAAATGAGCAAAAGGGAAGAAGAAGGGAATCCAAAAATTTGAATCCACTTGTTCAAACATAGTATCTTAAATCTGTTATTATTAAAATACTTGTGTCATTACAGGGCATTCTAAACATGCATGTAATAATACAGTCTAACAAACTACTGTAAAATCATAAATTCACCACCGTTCTTCAGCATTTCAAAGTATGCACGCTTTATCTATATTATTCACATTTTAATAGAAACTTTGTTTTTTGTTTTGATTGTTATACCAACTTTTATTTGCATTCTGCCACTTATCGCACCAAAATATATAGAACAGGATCTAGCTAACATTAGTCTATAATAATGAAATACACATGGAACATTGTGTATTAATCAACCTGGTGCTTACTAAGAATTCCATTACCCCTCTGATTTTCCTGCACCTTATCTCCATTTGTTCCTTGTATCCTTTCCAAGTCCCATCCTTGTCCAGCCCCTCCCTTTGTTGCAAACTTATACCTTCTTCATTTTCATTTTCCTATTTGACATACTGTATTTTTATGTGTTAAGGCATTTTCTTTACTTTACTTTTCCCTAAAGAAATAGTGTCTTATTTAAACCAGTGTGATCAAACCTTAATTTGGTTAGAGCTCTCTTCTATTTTGTTTCTTCCTTTAACACTCTGAGCCCCAACTGTCTTATATTCCGATATTTGTCCGATATTTTCTTTTTGATTATTGCGTTACCTTTCTCTTTAACAAACACAATGTCCAATTGTGTGTGTGTGTGTGTGTGTGTGTGTGTGTGTGTGTGTGTGTGTGTGTGTGTGTGTGTGTGTGTGTGTCTATGTCCTATTAATGTTCTGCAGTGATGAACATATTCGCCTGTCTGGATTCATAAAAATATAACTTATCATAATGTTAAATACTACAGTATGAAACATTCTGGATGACAATTCCGTTAACTATACCGTGCTAATCAAATAGCTCCGGCCCCACTTTAACTTTCGATCTATCGTAAAATCTAGTACCCAGCTGTAAAACCATCAACCAGTGCCCATTCTGTTAATTTAAATTAGCAGCCCTTAATATAATATAAACATTTTATTATTGTGAACCTAAACCCACGTCCTGTGTCCTCTCTTGGTCCTTCAGGCGCCTCGGACAGCTGTTCTGTTCTCTCCTCTGATTGGTCACCTTCCCGTTCCGTTCATTTGACAAGCAAAATAGTGCTCGGCTGAGTTTGGTGGTGAGAAAAGAAAAGTCTCGTACACTATCTTCACCCGCACCCAGCAAACATGTCCGAGGAACGATCAGAAAGGTCCGATGGCAAGATTGTGAAGATGGAGATCGACTACAGTTCAACTGTAGACCAGCGTCTCCCTGAATGCGAAAAAATGGCTAAAGTAAGCAGAGAGTGAACGAGGCCAGCGCCGGCTGAGTCATGGTGCATCAAGATCACTGTGTTAGCATCCAAGCTAATACACACTAGCTTTAGCACCCGCAAACTTCATATAACCAATGTATTGAGTGAAATTTACTCTTATACGTTGACAAATGTTTAACTTTCACACATATCCGTTACGCCTTTATTCCAACGTAGACGTGTGTTTTTTTGTAATGAAGCTCGCTAGCACGCTAGTCGTCTTAGCTGTGTAGTCATTGGCAACATAGCTAACGTGCTAGCCACGTTGAGCTAAGTACCTTTAATACTGTTCAATATAATTAACATAAACTGTCATTTGTCATTTATGTAAGTAATGATTGTAACTAACGGTGAGTTTGTGTATTTTTTTGCTGCAGGAGGGCAAGCTACAGGAGGCCATTGAGAGCTTGTTGTCACTGGAGAAACAAACTAGAACAGTAAGTTGGTGTATTTATGTGGCTCTATACACTGTCAGTACAACTTGTTTACGTTCCCTTTATTTAGATGTGGAAGGGGAGCCCCAAATGAGAATGTCATAAATACACTGGATATTCATGATATGATATGACTTTATTTTTCAGCCTGTCTCTACAAGGTACATTGCAAAATAACGTACATATTCCGATTAAATATGTCTAATTCAGAGCAGATCTTAAACTGTAGCATCTGCTTGAACTGACATAAAGCAGTGTAAATCATCTTAAATAAGAAAATCCAGGGCACACAGACACCCAGAGGAGCCACAGTTTGCCAGAAAGGGATCTTTCTCATCCTGGAAGAAGTGTAACTCTGCTTTCATTAAACTGTCATGAAAAAAATGACAGAATCAACCCAAATGTCCCAGAAAACAGAAGTTGAAGTTTCACAGAATATTTTTGTGTACATTTTAATCTGTGCTTACTTATCTGCCCTCAACCCTTGCTTAGGCTTCAGACATGGTGTCCACCTCCAGAATACTCGTGGCTGTGGTTCAGATGTGTTATGAAGCCAAGGACTGGGATGCCCTGAATGAAAACATCATGTTGCTCACCAAGAGGAGGAGTCAGCTCAAACAGGTCAGATACTTATATTTCCCTGAGGAGTTGTGTCCAAATATATTCTCAGTTCCACAGTCTGAAAATACATTTTCGTATTATTCCAATAATGAATACTGTTAGTTTTAGTCAAGATATAGTGCACTCTCCACAATATTCAATTTTATATTTTGAAGCCCTTGATTCCACTTGTGAATAATATATCAGAAATTTTAATTACGATCTAAATAGACATGATTCTAAACAAAAATGATTTACTGCAGTCATTTTTTGTCAAGCTCTCATTGCTGAGACCTGCATCTAATTTGTGTTGTGCTCTCTGTTTTATCAGGCTGTTGCCAAAATGGTACAAGAATGTTACAAGTATGTGGACTCTTTGACTGATCTGACCATCAAGCTGCGACTCATCGACACACTTCGCACTGTGACTGCTGGCAAGGTCTGGAATGTGTTTATGTGTGTTAAAACCAAGCTGTAGACTAACTAAAGCATAGAAAAGGAAATTCATATCAGTTTGAACTGCTGTCAGATTAAGTACTGCCACACTGTACGGGGAAGCTTATAAGTAGCAGATTAACAATGAAGGAGTAGGCATTAAGAAATTTGTGTTTTACCAGGCATAGTTTGCTTGTTTATCTGAGACACACTTTTTTTGTTATCACTGAAATGACTACTGTTTGTCTGTCATCCATATGTATTAAAGGAAACGCAGTTATTAAGTTTTTGCACAATTTGAGAGAGAGATTACTCCAAAACTTATCCCACTTTGAGGAGTGGGTGCATGTGTGGGCAGATATATTAAGGGAAGGTTGTGGTGAAGAGGTGGTGATCATTCTACACAACACATAAGCCTCCTCTTCACTAAGCATGTCCTCCTCACAGATCTATGTAGAGATTGAGCGTGCCAGGCTGACGAAAACCTTGGCCAGTATCAAGGAGCAGAGCGGAGAGGTCAAAGAGGCAGCTTCTATTCTCCAGGAGCTGCAGGTAAGAGACCGGCAAGTTTCTTCTGAAAAGTAGTTGTGGGGACAAAAGTGGAGACATCTGTGTCTGAAGAGGTTTAAGTGAATTGGATTCTTGGAGGAAATAGATATGGCCATGTTGATATTTTTTGTCACCGCATTTATATAGGGGAAAAATACACAAACTAAACAAACAGTGAAGTTTCATTGCCTGCTGTATCCTAAGTACTTAGAATTTTTTTTTTCTGGCTCAGGTGGAGACGTATGGTTCCATGGAGAAGAAGGAGAAGGTGGAGTTTATCTTAGAACAAATGAGGCTTTGCATTGCTGTCAAGGATTACATTCGCACTCAGATCATCAGCAAGAAGATAAACACCAAATTCTTCCAAGAGGAGGGCACCGAGGTAAGAAAGATGCCAAGAATTGAGCATAAATAACATACCGTAGTGTGCCCTCAGAGTGGCTTGACAATTGTTTGAAAAGCATTTGGTGACTTGTCTGCGTTTTGCTTTTGCCCCTGGTGGATCTGAGCTGAATTGATTGGTGAAACTGAATACAAACTCTTGCCCCTTGGGATTTCAGGAGTTGAAGTTGAAGTACTACAACCTGATGATTCAGGTGGACCAGCACGAGGGCTCTTATCTATCTATCTGCAAACATTACCGGGCTATATATGATACCCCCTGCATCTTGGAGGACAGCAGCAAGTGGCAACAGGTACATGGGTTCAAGTAAATTATTATGATGCACTTATGTCTGTTCCAAAACTTTTTTTTTTTTTTTGGCTTGATGCCTTTTGAGTGTTAAAAGAAAAGCATTTAATTTGTGTTTCAGGCCCTGAAGAGTGTGGTGCTGTACGTGATTCTTTCCCCTTATGATAATGAGCAGTCAGACCTTGTGCACAGAATCAGTGCAGACAAGAAACTGGAAGAAATCCCCAAATACAAGTAAGTCATACCATTTGGGCTTCTTGGCCTGTTGGCTCCCCCTTGAATTCAGTGAATAAGTCATTGACATTACTAAGACAAACATATATCTTTAAAAAGGTAAAGGCCATCAGAATTGATAATTAATTGTACATACTGATACATCAGCCCATCAGTGGCCAGAACATTTTGAAGTGTGACCAGCAAAGTAATTGTGTGTGTGTGTGTGTGTGTTTGCCACTCAGGGGGAAGTGACAATAGCACCTGTCACAAATGGTGATATCACGTGCATACCCTCTGTAGCAAGATGTGAACACCAGGGAATATAATTTCAATATGTTCTTCCTCTTTGCCCAGGGACCTTCTGAAGCAGTTTACCACTATGGAGCTGATGCGCTGGGCCTCCCTGGTAGACGATTATGGGAAGGAGCTGAGAGAGGGCTCACCCGACAGCCCTGCTACAGACGTCTTCTCTTATTCAGAGGAGGGGGAGAAAAGGTGGAAGGACCTGAAGAACAGAGTGGTGGAGCATGTAAGTCACACAATAGAAGTACGATGCAATCATCATGGGAAAATGAGGTAATATTGAAGCGGATTCGGTGGCTAAACCAGTAGAGTGTGATGTGCAATAGTAAAAAACACTCAAAATACCTTTGTAATGGATGGTTGAATTTTACTTCTGAATACATTTTTCAGCTGCAAGTGTTTGACCTCAAAGCTTCTCTGTGCTAACCTTGAATAATTTATGCAAATATTTTCCTGCAAATATGTATATAAATTAAATTCTCCATTGTTCCCCTAGAACATCAGAATAATGGCCAAATATTACACCAGAATCACAATGAAGAGGATGGCTGGACTCCTCGACCTCTCCATTGACGTAAGCAATAGTTTTACTGAGTATGCAAACTAAAGTTTGGGCTAACAGCACAGGAAAAAAAAGATATTTGCTGCTGGGCCATATGGCTTTGTCAGTCTGGGTTTTGTTTTTCTTGTTTTTGTTTGTTTTTTTTCCAACAGTGTTGGCATTTTGAGTCTAAGATGTGTGTATCTTGTACATATTTTAAGAAATGTGTTGGTTTGGGTAATTGTGGATCTCTGACAAATTACATGTTTTATACGAGGTCATGTTGAGGTTAGTCGTAGTTGGGGATAATTAGGTACAACTAAAATTGAATTCCATGAATATACATTATAAAATAGCGTGAGTTGCTTTTGGATAGTAAAGTCAGGATAGTCAGGATTTGGACCCACAGAAGAAAATTTTGACAAACACCAACATGACTGTCTGCTCAAATATTTTGTCAGGAGTCTGAGGAGTTCCTCTCCAGCCTAGTTGTAAACAAGACGATTTATGCCAAAGTGGACCGGCTGGCTGGCATCATCAACTTTCAGAGGCCGAAAGACCCCAATGACCTGCTCAACGATTGGTCGCACAAACTCAACTCCCTCATGTCTCTGGTCAACAAAACCACACATCTCATTGCCAAGGAGGAGATGATCCACAACCTGCAGTGAAAAAGGAATAGAGATGTTGTTTTTTCTTTTGTTCGATATTTGTTGTTTTTCCTTCTGTGGGAATGTTTTTGAATATACAGTATATTGGCAGACTGTGAATGCAGCATTATTCCAATGTCAAATAGTTGAAAAATCTGCAGCACACACACAGTACCCCAACTTTGTTCATTTTTTTTACTGTCTGGTAAAACATTGACAATAAACGCGTGAGCACCTCCTCTCTTTGCCTCTGTAAGTCTTAGCAAAGACTGATTTTTCAAAAAGGTTTCTCTTTGCCATTTGATAATATATATATACAACAGTTTAACATTTACTGCTGTATGAAATCTCTCTTAAATGTATGTGTACCACTGTAAACAATAAACTCCTCACATTTGGTTAACCTTGTATAGATTTTATATTTAACCTTTTCTTTTTTTATTTTAAGGTTCTTGTAAACATGACTGCAGCACATCATTCAGTGGGTTCTATATTAAAGTTTTATCTTCCATTTTTAGTTTTGTGCAGAATGAATAATGAATTGATTTTTATCAAGTCTATGCAGTACAATTTAAGTCTTAATTTAATCAGTACAACGTAATTCTTCTTGTCCGTTACTAATAACGGAGTGTCACACATCCATGGTGTTATGTTACAGTGGTATTTTCTGTTATATGGAAAAGAAACTTACCTCCAGAAAAAAAACATCTTTTGTTTCACTTCTATTCTGGACAACAGACAAACATACATATAGGTAAAAAGAGGAGACATGAGCCATCTGCTCCTAGTATTTCTTTGTTGAACTCTTCAGTTTTTCTCCATCTACCTCAAAAATGCTCCTGCTATTAAAGTTGCTTATCAAAAGTTTCAACAAATGTTAAACCGTGACACTTTCAGACTGTACAGCATGGTTTGCACACAGTGACACAGTGTTTGCATCTGTAGAGACGCTATCATACTATTTAATATTGTACATAGTCTGGTAATTTTGGTATAAAGGTTTGAAGATAAACCAGTTAGAAACCAGTTAAATGGTTGTGTCAACTGTAATTGACTTTTTTTTTTTCTTAGAGAGGCGAGTGTAATCACAGGAATTACAGACTAGTGCCAAAGTTAGGTACTTTGGTATTTGTGGTTACTAAATCTCAACCAAGTTCAACACCTATGGAAGGCAGACAGCACTTTGCACCACAAGACACCAAGCGAGGGACTATTGTATCTTTTGAAAGAATGGTGTTCATCCCTCCAGGACCAGTAAAATTTATATCCAGGAGCACTGAAGAAACCATCACTTTGGTGAAATGATGTCATGGCAAAAGGTTGTGCCTGGTGGAAATATAAAACCTCACTTTCAAATGTAAATGCATTTTTAACATAAAGAGCTTCAAACACAGCATTGTCACCTTTTTTTTCCATGCATGGCTGAACAATGATGGTTAAAATATATGACGTGAGTTTTTGATAATAGTGTTTTGTGTTGTATGATCTAATCTTTGCTTGCTGTTATATTTGTGAGCAATAATAACAATTAAGATTTCCTGGCTTTTTCATTTTCTTTCATCGACTTTTTTTTTGGCTCTTAATGGGTGGTGTAGTGGTTGTGAGACAGAACGTTGTATGAATGATGTTGTATGCCACCTCCTTCTCTCCCCATATTTGCTGTCGATCTCTTTAATGATTAATAAAATAAAGGTAAAAATGCTGTGAAAATCATCTTGAAAAAGTTTTAGGTGCTCATTGACATCCACACTCTTGTAGCTAGGAATATGATTGACACTGGCTTTGATTGTTTGAGTGTAATAAGCCTGATAAGGTTTCAGTGACTGACAGTGCTCTGATAACAAAAGCAAAGAGAGTCAATCGTATCATTCCCTCTGGTTGTTCAACAAGGTTTGCCACAGGTTATAGGTTATTGTCCCTTTTTTGCCTTTTTTTTGCAAAATGCCAAAACCAATGCAAAGTATGTTTTTTTTAATCCATTTTATACAAATAAGCAAGCTAATAAGTTGACGTAACTGTTATTGCCCTAGTTGTAGAGTGTGTGGAGACTTCCAACATTAAATGACATTTTTTTACCTGTGTTTTCACATAAATCCAAGAGCAGTTTTATTAGGATGTTCAGGAAATAACGATCTCTACGTTTTATTAACACACGCTCACACACAAGTTGGTCTTTCTATAGTTGGGAGTACTCTCATAGACATAACGCATTCTCTAGCCCCTTGCCTCTAACCTTAACCATCAGAAATAAACGCCTAACCTTCATCTTATTGTAATCTAAACCTTTAAACTGTGTCTTAACCGTCCAACAGCCCACTGAAGGTGTGAGGACCAGCCAAAATGTCCTCACAACTGAAATTAGTCCACACACACACACACACACACACACACACACACACACACACACACACACACACACACACACACACACACA
>JBBMJY010000020.1:16116427-16148248 GCA_037833715.1 Toxotes lorentzi | reverse complement strand
AGATGGATGGGGAGGAGTCCACACACACACACACACACACACACACACACACACACACACACACACACACACACACACACACACAAGTCCGCTCAACCTTCAGATCAGTACATCCCACTATGCTTTGCGATGGTCTGACAAGTGGATCCAAGATGGCGTAGAAAGTAAAGCTAGGTAAGTGTTGACTTCCCATTTTCAGCCTTTTCAGTTGTCTTTTTCAGCGCAAAGCCACTGACACGAATCCCCCTCATACATCACTGGGATAATGACGAATGCTTTGAGTTCATGCATGGGTAACAACACGATGTCACATCCATTATATGAGGCCAAACACCGTGGCAAAATTACAGGCCCGAACCCGTTTTGTTTCGGCGAACCTAGCTAGCTAGCTTGCTAACATTAACAAACCAGCCAGCTATTCGTGCTGTGAGCTTGCCAGTTTGGTGCCAAGAAAGGCCGTGTTTGGGCTAGCAAGCTAACTGTTAGCTACGCATACCCTGGTTAGACTGGCAGAACTGTTTACCCTGTGCAAACGCGGATGGTAAGTTAACCCACACTGTGGGGGCATTTTCCAGGGCTTTGTAACGCTGCCGTCATCGCTCTGACTTGCAACAGTCATGATAAGTTTAGCAGACAAACAACAGCTATAACTACATGCAGTAAGACGAAACAAGTCATTTCCAACATTTGTGTTTAATACTGTATGCTTTTTTGATATCTGCTAATTTGGCTCAAAGATATTTCCGAAGTTTTTGGTTTTTTTTCAGCCGTGTTTTCTGCACGTTGGTGCCAACTATACTGTCGAGCCAAATAACGTTATGTCAGGATGAAAGCAGTCGATGTTCTTTTACAGCTATCCTCAGCTATAAAATTTGTTTTTTACTCCACTGTACTGCAGATGAAACTGTAGTCACTGTAGTAGGATCCCACGACTGGCCCAAAAAAAAAAAAAAAAGAAAAGGAAAAAAAAAAAAACAAGCCAGGTGTCCACCCACTGTATCCCGCCAAACTATTTGTTGTTGTCCCTATGAAGTGGCTGGCTTGCCAGCACTAACATTAGGGTACAGCTATTCCTACAGTTCCAAATAGGAGTGTGAAACGCTGTATATGTTTTGAAGTAACCTCTCTTAATTGGAGTAAATGCTGCCTTAAGATCAGTCCTAAATTTGGTTTGGTCATCTGTGACACTAGTTTCCCAGCGTCAGACCATGTATTTTTTTTGCCCAAGCAACTTTCAGCCCTCACCACACATATTGTCCGACATTTGCTAACTAGATTATTATGATATTTTAGGTCATGGCATGAAGTTGTAAAATACGAAACACCAGATTGTGTCTTATTCGCCACTATGGCAGTAATGTCATGGGATGACTGCCTCTTTATGCAAGGCATATGTCTCAGTGGTGTTTTTGACACCAGACAAGTGCAGTCTAAATACACTTCCCTGCATTCACCTGAACCTGTCTTTCAGGAATGGGGGCTTGACCATTTGATGAAGATGCTCAAGATGTGTAAGATGCACTATACCTGTTATTAGGTATGGAAGCATATTGCTACTATACCAGGAAAAACAGAACAGATCAGTATCATGTTATAAAGTGACAGGTTAATTTTAATAATGAGGTTTTAATATTATAAGGAGATATTTTCATGTTATTACAATATGCAAACTTATCATATTGTAAGATGAAACTTTTCTTGTTATAACAGTATACATTTATATTGTTAGAACATGAAACTTTCACCTAAATTGTTATAACTTGGAAAACGGTAGTGGAGAACAGATTAATTGTGGAATGTGTCTCATTTACACAATTTGTTTAAGTTCTGTGTCGTATTAACGTGATTACATCTTCTTATTACAATATACTTTTCATGTTATAACTTGGTGCTGATCCATTATTGTTTTTCTGGCTTGGCAGCAATAATTGCTGTTGTAATTGCAGTATAACAGGTGCTGCAACATTATTTGTCCTGTCTAGCCAATTGACATTGCATAGTTTAATTACTAAATTACGAGACTTCTCATAAGATATAGAATTGTTCCTGATTTGACAGTTTGAATTTTTAGAGGAAGTGAACTCAGCAACATTTCACTTTTTTAATGGGAAAAAAATGAGATTATGGAGAAACATATCTTGTCAGATGCTCTATATGAAATTACAAATTGTTAACTGCTTAAGTCATCCACCATTTTCAGTTTGTTCATGCTCAGTTCATTCAGACTCATGTAGTTTCTGTCTGATGAAATAGAGATGGGTGTGCTGCTCAACATTGGATAAAAATATTGCATTGTATTACATTTATGTTAATTCTGGGTGGAATCAAAGCAGTGAAAATGTATGATGGATGCTATACATCAACACTAACTTCAGAGGGAGTCTGTGTCATTTGTGCACCCAACATATACTGTTCATTAGCTGAGGAATTTGTCTGTATGTTATGGTCCTAAGAGACAAGAACAGACTGACTCAGAGGCAGTGCCAGTTGGGCTAGAACAGCTGTTACAAGCATAGTTGCCTGTTGTAGGGTAATCGAGAAGTAACAATCTGAAACACCCATTGCAAGGTTAATATGCTTTTTATTACCAAATTAAGCAAAAATGGGAGATGTCTTTTTTTTCCGCTCTTCTCGCATAGACATAAAATGCCCAGTGAATGTTCTTGTCTTACTACCTCTGGTACACTTTCTGAAGTACACCGCACTATGGATATGTATTCTAACTCTTTCCATGTTGTATGTATACTGTTGCACAAATGGGGGGAGGATCACAGCAGGAAAATATTTCACTACCATTGTCTTGACATTGTGTATGTGAGACGAATAAAAACATGAACTTCTGTCACAAAAAGCCAGTTTTCCTCCAGAATGTGGGTTTATCTGTTGCTTGATGTTTTCATCATACTGTTATTGCAGCTTTAAAATACAGTCGTTGTCTGCTGTCTCACTTTCAAGGACTAACTGTCACTACTATACCCAGAATTACTGGGCCACAGTTTGACTGTTCCTTTCAAGCCAGTCATAATCAAAAGCTGAATTCCAGGCTGTGGTTAATGCTAGAATGGAAATTCAGCATCACCTAATTGTTGTGGAATTTTAATTAGCAACCTAAAGTTTGTTTTGCCAGCCATCTTTACACATAATAACCATAATGGGGCTTTGGGGGCAGCATTTTTGTGATAAAAGCTTTTTCTTTGCCACCCTGAGATAAGCTGCAGTGCGAATGGTGAAACCAGTGAGGTGGAAATAGGACCAAAAGTTACTAGGCTGTTGGCCAAGGTTGAGCATTTGTGGCCCTGGTGTTCTCCAGCAGGTCATGGTATCTTTCCTATCCAGATATGTGCTGGTTGGTGTGAAGGAGGGCTTCTTGTAATCCCAGACTGAGGTTTAGATTCTCATGTTGTTGCCCTGTTGCCTTTTTGTTGTTTGGCAAAGCATGAATGAACTGTGCAGGGGCCATAGAGACTAGTGGTGGGTATTATACAGAAAACTTAATGTTGTAATCAACTGTAGGTTAACAAATTTACAAGCTAAGTATTTAGGAAAAGGAAAAGCATTCCCTGTCTGACCAAACCAGTGACCCAAATTAAACCTGCTTGTTGGTTTGCAAATAGGCTTCATTATCCTGCCTCTTGGTTTGGTTTGTAATGCTGAACAGAGATTTATGCAGTAATTGTACAAGAGATCATAAAGTGGACTGCTTAGTAGGCTAGATTTCTCCTCTCACCAACTGAGAGCTACTCCAGGACTTGACTAGATAATGATGCTACTTATTTAGCACTGTGGGGCATGACTGTTGTGGTACAGTTGAGACAACATCTAACAAACAACAATCTTACAAACATCTAGCGATGCACTCAGACACATCATCAGTGATAGTACCAGGGGTCATCGGGGTCTTTGAACTCCAGATACCCTCACCCAGGCAATCCGACCAGGAGGGATCAGTTCCCAGCCTGTGTCCAAGAGACATTTTTCCATGGCTTGTCCCTCCTGATCCACAGCCATCTTGAAGATTTCTTTGTTGTCTCTGAAGTTTTGCCGATTACTTTTCGTTTACGTGCACCAGTGATGCCCAGGAGGCTGCAGGCTTTGCACAGTAATTTTCTTACAAAGCCTACACACCTCAGTGGGCATGCACCATGCACATACTCCTGTCTGTGGCACTCCTTCACAAGGTACTCATATTTCCCCTCTTTACTCTGGCTGACCTCCTTCATCTGCTCCTCCCAGGACCGTAAACTCTAGCATGACCACCTACTTAGATATTCCAGAGACCAGCAAGATGTCTGGTCTAATGGTGGTCTCCACAGGTAATTAGGATCTCAAATAGAAACGTCAGATATAAACTTCAGAGTAATTTGTGGTCCTCTTACGGCTTAGAAGTAGTTGTGGTGGTTGGATACTAATTCCCAGACGTATCGCGTTTCTAAATTTTCCTTAAAGTTGATTTAAATCGGAGTATATTGTCTTTAAAAACCAAGAGACAATCACATGGTTTTCTAGGAATTAAATTTAGTCCCTTGTACTAGTTATACCCTAATATGTAGAAAGGTAGCCAGATATTTTGTCTTCCCACCACCACCTACAATCACACACAGCCTCCTGCTTCACACAGAACCAAAGACTATTCCTTCTTACACTTGAATACAAATGTGTGTTTAGATGCAAGTTTATGGGATACACACATTCCTTTAAATCCCAGAAAGGTGGGGCTGATAAGAAGAACACTCACACACAGCTGTAATTTAAATATGTGGACAGTAGGTGCAGTCCAGACGATGCTGTCTTAACCAAGATTTACAAGTCCTGTCTTTGCTCTATTTTTGGACAGTATTGAATGTAGATGTAAGTACATCAGCCACTGAGTTTACACACATTTATACTTTTCCCTTCATGGTGTCAGCTAATACACCTTGGCAGGTATTTTTAAGAGGAAAGCATTAAGTTGAGATTTACTACATTGGCATGTATTTCCTTTGGCACATAGTTAATGTTGGCAGTTTGGCTCTGTGGCTATGATGTGTCACAAGACACCCCGTTTCCCTATGTGTACTGTCCAGCACATCACATCACACTAGTATCAATAAAACCCTTATATACTGCATTATCAATTCTGAAAATGGTGTTAGTCTAAGGAGTCAGATGACACCAGACAGTAGACTCTGCTGTTGTATGTCTGACATAATGCTTTAGGCTTCTCATATGACCACTTTTTTTTCCAGCTAGTTATAGATGTATTTTAATGCACACTGTGTGAGCAGAGGCTCAGAATATAAGGTACATGAGGATGAACACTAGGATGTGGATCCTGGTGAGCAGAAATCCATATTGTATGCTACCACCCATTAAACACCATTTCTTTTTAGGATTAAAGGCTGTTCCCCAGAGCTCAAGATAAAGTCTGAAAATTTCTTGTTTTGTCCCACTGACAGTTTAAAACCCAAAGATACTTAGTTTACAATGATATAAGACAAAGACAAGCTGGAACAATCAAATGTTCTTATCCTTCAAATAAAAAATTAAAAAAAAAATCACATCAGAGTTTTTATTCTTTGAAATATGTCAGTCACATGTAATAACAATTAAGTTATGCCACCTGTGACTGTAGTAGGAAGGAAAATCTCTTGTCAAATTCAGATTTTAGTTAGTAGCTGATAATCTTGACAGTCATTGTTCTCGTGGCAGATTCTGCTCATCTTGCTCTAACTTGACTTTGTTCCAACTTACTCATGTAGTAAGCTAAGTTTTAATGTCTTGGAGTAACATTTACAGTGAAATGAATGGTGGCATTTTGATTGGCAGTTAGGTTTGTGTATATGTGTACATTTGTGTGTTTGTGTACATTAAATTTTTAAGATATGCCATATAAGATATATTATACTTTATATAACACCACTGCATTTTGACTTGTGTTGCATGTGTAGTTTCTTGTTCTTCTGTTTGATGGAAAGATATCTTGCTGTAGCTCCAGGGGCCTGACACATTCTGTATCGTGCAATTTTGGCTGTACAACTTTGTGACGTTTAAAATTGGGTGACAACAAATAACCCACTCCTCTCAAGATAGAAACAGAGTGGGTCCCTCTCTCTGTTTCTCTGATATCTACTTCTCTCAGTATCACAGTGTCCCTCTTGGCTGGCTCTAAATTATCAGTTATTATAAGTTAATTTCCTGTAAATTCCTTGAAGCATTTCAGTTCAAAGATTTTGAACTGCGCGCTCTTGTGTAAGGAGATCTGAAAGACAGTTGCACGTAATGCATTAAGAATTTACATGTCTTTAACAATCATCAAAGGTCTGAAAAATTAAACATTCGCAATCGAGTTTGTGTAAGATGCTGTGTCAGTACATGTCAAGACCGAGTTATGAAGCAAACAGATAAGGATGTGTTTCACCAATACGTTTGTATGTGTGTGGGAGTGCTGTTGGTTTTATTTTTCTTAGATTGTATAACCTGATAAGCTCTTACAAATAGGCAGTGTGATGGACAGTACGTTTCGCATGTGCACTTTTAGAGGCTTTCGGGCATGCTTGAGGCAACAAGAAACAAATTGTCTTGAAACACATGGTCATGGACAGAGGAGCTGGTTTTGTGAAAATGAGGAAAGGAGTAAAGAGTTTTAGAATAATACATTTCACATGACAACTTTTTTCTGCCCCTGTTGACAGTAACTACAGCATTTCATTTCCTGTGGAAAAATGACTATTCCTTATTGGCTAGTGTTATGTTTTCTGTAGTGCGCAGTCCTAGAGTTTTGTGGACAGTCTGTGGTAATATGAGTGTCAGTCTGTAACTGCTGCAAGGAGTTTGGAGAATCTTTTGTTTTTAACCAGCTGCAGCATTTAAGAGGCAAGCAGCACCTGCAAAATATTGCTGAACTGCAGGGAAAAAGACAGATTTTTCAACAGAAAGCAGCTTTGTGTCAGAGTTCATATTTTGAAACTGCTGGCTGCTATGTTTTTTTTTTTTTGTGTCTGCATGTTAGTAGTAAGTGTTGAGTAAGTGTAGGATTCGACTGTGTACCTTATGTTCCTGGTCATTGAGTCAACTAGCTTGACAGTTCAATTAGACATGCTGTGTTGGTGCTGTACTTCAATATATTTTTAATACAATAGAATTAATCAGTGTCTAAGTGTGTACATTTCAGATTGCAGTCTGTTACAACAATCGTTGTCATAAAATATTAACACTTCAAGTGCTTAATCCAGTGCTATATTCCACCTAGACATGACGAGCACCCCCTTCCCTCACCCAGTACATTAGTTATAGGCAGATTTTATCACCTTAAGTGAGGTGACCGTGGCCAATAGATAAAAGTAAAGATTTTTTCCCCTCTTGCCCAGCCCTGTTCATAAAGTCTTTCCTCTTGTATTTTTGTGGTTCCAGACGTTTTGTCCCTGAGTCATGGCGGACAGGAGAGCGGAGAAGTCATGTGAAGAAGCCAGCAGATCGTTAGTCAGGCGGGAGTACGAGGCGGCAGTCAGCCACAGCACGGACGCCCTGGTGGCCCTTGTACCCCAAGCCCCATCCTCCAGTGCCCCTGTCCCGCCGAGCCCTTCATCCCTTGTCTCCACCGGACCCCTCCGCAGCCGTGCCCTGCTCTACCGAATTGCTGCCTTCTTGCAGCTGGTGAGGACAGTTATGGGAGAAAGCATGAGTTATGAACTAAGTGGACAGTGTAGCCTAGAACTGGGCCTCTGTTGTAATATTAGCTGCTTGTCATGATGAATCAGTGTGCTACAGTGTATTTTATGTGCAAATATATTTTTCAAGAGAAGCTCCTGCTGAGTTGTGCAGGGACTTCAGAAGTGACCCGAGAGAACTGACTACTCATCCTGATTTTTTTTTTACAAGTGACAGAACAGAAAGAAAATTTCATCAGTGCACACATAATTTTTTTTTTTAAACATCTAATACCTAATGCTGTGAAGCAGTAATTGCAGTGCCAAGTGTTTCTCACTATCATGCAGGTCATGTGACCTTACCTGAAGTCCCATACCCTATACCACCAGTGGTTGATGAAACTGTTGCATGGGTCCAATATGTCCTAAATTGCTCATTCATACTCACACCAATTTGCTCGCTACGCATTAACTGTAGTTACAGTTTCTTTTACATACTTTCATCCAGCACAAGTAACCCGTGAAGTCTGTAGGCAGGTCCTTTTACTCTGAGGGTTATTGATGCAAAAGTTTAAAGATAAACACATCTGACTTTCTTTCTGAAGCATCAGAAACAAACAAACATTTGTTTTCCATTTTCCATTTTACCAGGGAGAACTCTGCACTGTCACATAGCCATCACCAAATAGAGGACAGTGTTCTCATATCCTAAATAATTAATGCGTTACACTGGAATGACGTAGGCTGTTCATTGTGCTTAAAATCCACTGTTGTACTTTTAATCACTGGGTAAATTACCACAAAGAGAAGGTTCGAAATGAGAACAATAAACTCTACTTTTTTCCCCCCTCCATGGCACTGTTATGTTATCTTCCCAGAGCACTAAAATTACACCAGTTACTTAAGCCCTAAGATTATGGAAACTACTTAAGTCCTATAATGATAGAGTGAGGGACTTCGCCATGAGGCAAAGATAGCCATTCTTGGAGCTTATGTGAAGCTTTGACCCTCAAACACTAAGTATTCCCATTTGTTATGGCTACCACCTTTCTACTTTTTTTTTTTTCTCCTTCTGCCAACAGAAAAACTATGATGAAGCAGATGAAGACTGCAAACATGGTGAGTAGCCATTCAAATTGGAACTGTCTGCTGAATCTGTATAGTCTGTTTTTTTTTTTTTACCTAGTTGTAGACAAAGTGTTGGAAGGAGGGAGGTAGTAAGTTTTAACATGCCCTCTTTTCTTTGTAGTAGAAAAAACTTAAATTTGGGCTCATTTGCTTAGCAGAATTCAAGCCGTTTGCTTCTGTTGCTTTAATTTCATTGCTTCAAGTCAGAGTTGAAAGACACAGGCTAAGAAAAATGCTTGGGTCTGTAATTTGCCTCAGGGTTTGTTAAAAAGTTGGGTAATGTCGAGGGTCAAAGATTATTCCCTATAAGCTACTTTCACGAATGCACTGCAACCCCGAATTTTTCTAGACTTAACCCAGAGGGGCTGTATGTGTGAATGCAGATCACGAATCAGTTATACAGACGTTACCCTGCCAGTTCCTGAGTACACACTCTGTGTAATGTCCGATTGAGCCGATGTGTGAATAGGGCAGGTCATTGTCCGGAAAATTCACATTGAGCGAGTGTGTGGGCGTGTTGATGCTGTTTCTATCATCTCCTGTACACTCTGCTCAGGCACCACCCCTCAACCAAACCAAACAGAGTATTTCCAGTAGGTGTGAACATGTCTCACACCGACAATCTCTGGTTATGTCCTGCATATGTGGAAAGGGTGAAAAGAGTTCATATTTAAAAACGCCAAGTTAGCCAAACTGTGCCAAGCATGTTGTAGCAGGGCCCTTCTGTATCCTGCTTTTGGAGAATAGGGGTGTGCTAGACTTTCAATTTGACTGCACCTCAATGTCTTTCGTTCTTTTTCTGGAGAACAGAGTTGGAAACAACTTATTACATATATTGAAAGAAACCTAACTGAACAAACTTAATAAATTCTCTCCCTACCTGCTCCCTCTATGTTCTTTGTCCTGTCCTTGTCCTGGCAGAAGAGATTGCCAGGGGAGACGGTTCGCTACAGGCCAGCTTGCGCTCCATGCTGTTGGATGGCAGCCTGCAAGAGGTGGCCAGCATCCTCTCTAAAGCCTTGTATGGAGAGCCAATGGTATGATTAATGAACACTTTTTATATATAATTTATATGTATATACAGTCAGCCTCCACATTGACTGCAGTTAGATTGATATGGCACAATGCATAGAAGCTCCAAATATTGTACCTGCTGAAGTCAGATTTTTTTCCTTCCCTAAAGTGATCTGAGATGGTCCAGTAAAATCAAATACCATGTGCACAAAGGTATACTATATCGTATTTGTCGGGTGCTGTTTGTAAACATGCCATTCAAAGCTGGCTCCTCCTTCCTGACTCAACGGAGAGGTGTTGGCGAGAACAAAGCAGTGCATCAGAGCAATAAAACATTGTTTTCTGATTGTTTCACAATGGCTATGTTATAAAGCACAAACACAGCCACACCTCCGCACAACCCTGCGGGAAGGTGTCACATATCCAGATTTTTCGTGTGAACGCAGCCGAAGTGCACTCTTCTTCTTGTCCGCGGTGTGCTCTCTGCTCTGCGCACATGTGTGTAGCTCAGACCTGCCCTCGGTCGAACACACAGACTTGCATCTCTTTATGCATCCATGACACAGACAGAGAGCAGAGGAGAGAAATGGAGACAGCGATGTAACCTGGTCGCTACCTGTACGTAGAGTCCCACCTTCACACCCTACGCACTAAGGGCTACACACCCACCACCCAAAGTCTGCAGCTCAGATATGTCTCAAACAAAGAGAATAAGAGCATGCAGGCACAGGGCAGGGTCTCTGCAAAGACATGACTGTAAAGAATTTTTTAGAATTTTGGGAATTTATTTTTGACTGCAATCAAGAAAATGTTCCTATCTACAAATAAACAAAATTATATACAAAGATTTCTGCAGTCTGAAAAAAATTGTAGGCTGAAGCTACTGCTTATCGCCCACCCTTTTAATAATACATCATGTGCAACCCCTAAAGGTAACATCAGACATAAAAAAATAAAACACATTCAAAACAAGAACACATAGAAATACTCACAATAAATAAATAAATGTCTAAAATGTAGTTCTCTGCCTATTTCAGTGCTACTTTCTTTCTTTCTTTTTTTCCACTCCTTTCTGACATCTCCCTCCCTTTGCTTATCCTAACCACTGTCTTCATACATCAACAAGTATTTTGCTGCCAGGTTCCTCCTCCAGCTCCAATCTTCTCCTGTTTGCAACCACTTCCTGCCCACTGCAGCACGCACACACATACACAAGTACGTAGTCAGAGATTGAGCTTGGGCCCAAGGTCGTGCAACGTTTTATGCAAGTGAGGACAATCCTGTTTACTAGGCAGGTCTCTCTCTCTCTTTTAGAGACTCACACAAACACTCACGTTATTTGGACACAGCTCGGGCTGGTTATCTTTCCACTGCTCCCCTTCTTTTTTTTTCGCTCCCACTTTTTCCACACATCATTTTAAGCCTCCCTTTCCTTATATTTTAGTGTCAACCCACGTTGTACTTTCATGGACTTAAATTCTGTAGTTTCTTAATGTTTTCACTCTAAAAGTTGATAAAACATTGACTTTTCTCAGGCACACAAGACAAGTTCTTGATGATCAGAATGGAAGGGAGGCATTCAACTCTTGTTTATTTCTAATTTTTTTGCCACTTCATTTTGGTCCCGCGTGGTGCTGACACTCCAAACAAAGTGTAGTTTAGCTGTCCTGTGGAGTGTCATTCAAGTGTTTTGTTATTTGATACACAGCATTTAGAATGTACCAAACTGCCAGCTGTTTTTCGTAGATATCATTCAGTCAGTGAGTGACAATTCATTTTAATTTCTTTGAGCTGGAGACTTCCTGTTGCTCAAACAGGATACCGTTCAGCTGGGAATGAAAAGTTTTTACTGACACGTCTACACTGTTTGAGTATTTTATCATATAGATCTGCCCTTAAGAAGGTCAGTGGATAACTTTTCATAATTGTTATGACCTTGATGATTCGCCACCTTTCACAATGGGGTTGACCAATTATATGTTGTTCTGTTTAAAGGAACAGGATAAATATGATTACACAAAGCACAATCTGCCATTTTATTCCAAAGCGGTTATTTTTATAGTTATCAGAAACACGAACTGAAGCATTAATTCCATTTTCTTGTAATTAAGATTTTTTGTCCTTCTTTCACAGAACGGCATTGTTGCTAAAGACCTGACCAGGTTAAAAATGCTCCTCTCAGAAATAGAGGTAAGTGTCTCTGGTTGTGGGGCTGTACACCTTACTGGTGTTTCCTGTCCTGCTTTGTTCATGCCTTTTGGTGGTGGTTTTGATGGTTTAATTCTTGCAAGCGATAGTCATAAAGATGACTAATGGCCTGATTCCCACACTAATGTAATTATTTTGTGCTCCCCTGCCTAGTTTGTAGCTACTGTGGATTTATTACTCATTTGCATGTAATAAGTCCGGTGGTCCGACTGCTTGTATGTAGCTAAGTTAGCAGTTGACATAATAGTAATAATCTCTCTGCACCCACCCCGTATCTCTCTCTCTCTCTCTCTCTCTCTCTCTCTCTCTCTCTCTCTCTCTCTCTCTCTCAGACTATAAATAGGGACATGGCACCAGAATACACAGATGATCAGGAGGAAGGTGAGCAAATCTGTAGCATGAGTTCATTTCAATACTTCCCTGAACTTGCATAAAAAGGAATGACTTGTGCTTGGTACCAAAAAATTAATTTAAAAATGTATTTAAGTGCAGTAGATAGTATTCATGTTTAGAAGGTCTTTACTCAGCCAGTTGGCAGCTTGAGCACATTATAAACAGATTAACAGCTGGCTGAAGCCCATCTCATGATGCTTTTAGAGGCTTTGGCTCAGTGTTGTATTGACCACTTGGCTGTGTGTGTTGACAGAGGTTCAAGATGGCTGGCAGTTCCGGCCTCCTCCCCGAGGAGTCACCAGCAGTGAGGAGTACACCCTCTGTAAAAGGTAACACAAGCTGTCTGGTATTTTGCACACGGATGTGAGTAATGGAGAATTTATTTCTCGTCCAGAATATTGCAGAGGAAAATTAATATGCCATATCCACTGTTCTAGATTTTGTGAACGACAGTTATTTGATTGTAAAATGACTAATATAGCTGTCAGGATGTAATAATGTTTTCAGTTATACTCAAGGCTGTAAAATTATGATTCACAGCGGTGAACTGCCTTAAAATTTACATTTTATTTCTCTTCTGACTGAAGGAATCCTTCACACCCGGGATATTTACGTAGATGGACAGCAACAAATCTCTTGAACCTTAGACCTTGTCTTGTGAACCTCTTCTGATTCCGAGTTTCTTTGTTCGAGTGGTCCTTCATAGCTCTTAGTAAATGTTCCATTTCAGCACCATCAACACAGTTAATTGCTGATGGGGTTACTAATGTATGAAGCAAATAAATGCAGCAAATTCTCACTGGGAATCTGTAACTAGCAGACGTTTGGTATTCTTAGTTAATTCAGGATACAAAACAGTTAGTTGAACAATTGTTTTCAGTTGAATAATCAATTACTTGTTTTAGCACCACTTCAGAATGATGTTTGTCTTTGCTGTAGGTTCTTGGAACAGGGTCTGTGTCGGTATGGGGCCCAGTGTACGTCAGCCCACTCGCAGGAGGAGCTGATGGAATGGCAGAAACGCTATGCGTCACGCCTCATCCGCCTCAAACAGCAGCAGGAGAGCAAACACTTCACTGAAAACTACATGGAGACCCTGATAGAGAAGTGGATGAACTCCCTCTCCCCAGAGAAAGTGGTGAGTGGCTTTGTGGTGTATGAAAGCTCAAAACTGGTTCCTCAGAACAGCAAAAAATGAAGGCGAGGGTTCATTTCCTAATAGGGCTTCTCCAAACTTACAGAGCCCCCTCACCCTGTACACCTAGCAGGGGAAGCACCAGCACCCTAGTACAAGTGCTAAACTAAAAGTTACACAAAAACTTTTAGTTTAGCCAATCACAAAAACTTTGAGTTTTGTGATTGGATAAGTTGTTGTTTTTGACGTACTGGTTCAGTTATGCCTTTGCGCTTATGTTAACATTACATATACATGTGGACCCCATTATTTAGTTTTATTATAGTACCTTTTTCACTTGTAACTTAATCTAATTAGAAACAAGACCTTATCTAGGTCTAGTGTTCCACGAAGAGACAATAATAATAATAAATATATAATATATTTTCACCGTTAGACATTGAGGGAGACACATTCAAAAGACTTTTTTACCACTATTAAGTGACATATGTAATAGCTGATGTGTCCAAAGGTTGCAATCCTTTATATTTTATGCAGTAGTGTAATCAACTTTCACCAATATTTGACAGACTACTTTTTCTGAATGTTTTTTTTTTCCAGCTAAGTGACTGTTTAGAAGGAGTGAATGTAGAAACCAGCTCCAGCCTCTCTGTTACCGTCACCACCAAAAAATCCTCCCACTCCTGGACTTTCTCCTTGTTGTGCAAGGTAGGATGATGTGTGTTCAAATGCCAGATCATGTGTCAGTATTACACGGAATAATGAGGCCATGTTTTCACTACAGACCTGCCAGTGATGTTTGGATCATAAAATAACTATCTTTTGACAATGTGCATGTTCTGATTATCTCACTATCTCTGTCTTTTACTAGCCGGCTAGAAAGCTGTACCGCATCGCCCTGCTCTATGATGCCCACCGACCACACTTCTTCATCACAGGCGTATCAGCTGGGGAGCGGCTCCAAGCTGTCCCCAAAGGCTGCCAAGAGTGGACTCCAGGAGAGGACACAGCGTGTATGTCAACTTTTTCCAGTCTTACATTTCTGAACATTCCCCTTTTAAAGATGTTCCTTTGTCTTCCTCTGTTATTTCCTGTTTTCACTCATTTCTGCCATCACACACATAACTGAACTGGTGGTGAGTTTTTAAAGTTGACGATAACAACAGTGACAATAACTTGACCTTTCAAAACTGGCTAAGACATTTAAAGAGAATCTGTGTCTGAGTTTCCAAAGTACCATATTGGTCTCCAGTGAAATAAAATGAATATATAATAACATTAATTAATTAATTAATTAATTAATTAATGATAGTAATGTATTAATGTTCCTGGCTCTGACACTGCACCCAAACCAAAAACAAGAGCCTCTCAGACTTCTTATTGTGTAGGCAGCCTACCATGTGTTGGCAAATTGAAAAAGAACACACTGTGTGTTGCTTAGAGTTTTTGGGACTGAATGAGCTGAATAGTTTTGCAACTCTGTTTTGAGCTCTTACCGTAGTGCTGGACAGACTTGTTTTACCTTAGCTGTGTTTTGTTCTGTTCAGAGTAACTACAGCTCCTAGACAAGATTGTAAAATGTCTTACATTATATAAATGTAAGGTAATAAAAAGTCTTATCTCCAGCACATTTTAATCTATACATTTTTACTTCCCTACTTTTTAGTGATGTACTGGCCAAGAGGTTTTTACTTTTCATTTTCTTACATTTACAGACAAGTGTAATTTGCAAAGTATGTTGTTCTGTAGTTTAACTTGCATCAGTGTGGAAGCTATATCTCTCTGTTGTTTTGTCTGCAATAGATTGCATGTTTAAATGCACTTAAAATAAACTTTGTTGTTCTGACAGTGGCAGCAGACAATGGCCTGGATAACTGCGTCTACAAGGTGGCAGTGAGTTTCAGCACAGAGATCTTTGGTACCTTCAGACAGACTGTCGTTTTTGACTTCGGCTCGGAACCTGTGCTGATGCAGCGGATCATGGTGGATGCTGCCTCTATTGAAGGTATGTTAAGCAAAGAGGTCATCTGGTGGCCTTCGACAAGTTTTGTCAAATAATTTCAGAAAGTGTCATGAATGCTTTAATCACAAAACATCGACTCAGGCATCTGTTGTACTGTGTATTAAAAAGCAGTTTTGCATCATTGTCAAGGTTCAGTGTTTGGGTAGGTGTGCCTTTTTCACATGTTTTTGTAGCATTTCAAAGATTTAATATCTTGAAAAGATTTTTGTTTTATGTCAAATATGGAATTACAGCTTTTAATGCTCTCCTCTGCCCTGTTACCCAGACCTAGAACATTTGATGGCAGCCAGGCAACAGCTTTTGATGACTGCAAAGCGCTGGGACTCTTCTTGTAAGACCATCGTAGAATTCAGTCCTAATGAGACGATGGCTGATCTGGAGCGCAGCCTCCTTTCCCGCTATCAGATCCCTCTCTCGGCCGACCAGCTCTTCACTCAGTCAGTCCTGGACAAGACTCTGACCAAAGACAACTACCAGGCCCGACTACATGACCTGCTCTACATAGAGGAGATTGCACAATATAAGGAAGTTAGCAAGTGAGTACACACGTTTTTATGGTTTCTTCTCACACTGCCAGGGCAAAACAGTAGCAAGACAGATTTTAAATAGATAAACAAAATAAATCAGATCTGATTCAGTAAAGTTCAAACAACACTGGTATTTAAGTGTTTAAAAACATCTACTAAAAATATATCAGCAAAATTTGACACTAAATTTTAACTAGAAAATATATTATTACTACCTAATACACATTAATAACATTGGAATAACAGTGGTTTAGGATTTACATAATTCTTACATACATAATTAAAGTGTGTTAAAAATATTTTACTGACTGTGCCAAGATATCCAAACACACAGTCACATCTGGTTTGTGTACATCTGCTTCTTCACTATGCATGATGCTAATTAAAACCATATAGTTGCTATCTTACCATTCTGAAGTGTTGACAGCAAAAACTAACTTGGGGTGCAAACAATCTGGCAGCGTTGACAAACGTAGATTGAAAGTATCACGTTGCAGCTGATTACTAAGTTTATTCAAGGTTCATTTTCTGGAGCTTTCAACTAAAACTTTCAGAAATGGAATGCAAATGTTCTTTCTTTAAATCTGAACAGTCAAGAAAACATTTCAGTGACTGGTCTGCATAATGGGTCTCTCATCCAGTCAATAATTTAGCCATTTATAATAAACATTACTCTCAGGAATACATTTGAAGCTTACTTGGTATATTGAACAGTTGGTGATGGTTTTGATGCAGTTGCCTTTTTAATTTTTTTTTAATTTTTTTTTTGTAATCTGACTACTCAGAATAAAAAGTCATAGTAATAATACATGTACCAACATGGAACTTGTCTGAAGTCGATTGGTATAAATATCTTGTGGTACAAGATGTCAGCACACCACAAGGTGTCAGACTTGACCTTCATTGTGGATTTGCTGTGTGTGAGAGAGTGCATCTCGCACACCGCAGAACATGTCACAGTGCCAGTGCTGATGAGTTAGGTGAGGAAAATAGTGTTCTGATTTTTGCCTTATTTTTTGTCTTTTTTTTTTTTTTTTTTTTGCCTTCAGTTCCTCACCTGCTGCTCCACTGGTTTAACTTAGTGTGGCGCTGATTGCAAGTGAAATCAACATAGATTTTAAATCCCATATTCAGTAAAATAAGCACAGTGGATCCTGTCCTCCAGTTCTTTAAACACCTTTCCTTTTTGCTCTTGATTTGATCTTGTCTCATGACTCAGTGTCATTTGACTTGGTGAGGAATTAAATAATGGATCCCTTTCTGTGCTTACTATCTTTATGAAATATTCTTTTAATGTGCTGCACTTGCAGCGTACATATGAATGATCTCTCTGCCTGTTAAACCATCCATGTTCTGCCAGGTTCTAATACTTCCATTGACTGATTCAGTTTCAGCAGGAGAGTAGATCCTTGGAAGCTTACCTCAGACATTTAAATGCAACCTGTAACTTAAGAAAATCTTTTAAAATAACTCTCTGAATAATCTCAGACTAGATTTATTTCTTGCTTGCTGAGAGTAACATCTACCCATTTGACAGTCTTGTCTTGGAGGTCAATGGGCATCAGGTGATTATCTAAAGTGAGTCATGGAGAATTTCTCTTCCTTGGCTGTCTGTTTTTGTCTAAATGTTTCCCTCTCTGGGATTACAGTCAGAAAGCTGATGCAAAACCATAACAAGAAACCTCAAGAGTCCCCTTGGTTGCATAACGCCACTGGTTTGCAAATAAAAACAGAATGTGTTAACTTATCTGCATATGTCAATCACCCATCAGAGTTCACCACCAACATTGCTTCCTATTTCATCATTTCACATCCAGCAGAGACCAGAGATGCAACCTTAAACAGTGGCACTTAAATTTTCCACTAAATATGTGCACGGATGAGCTTTGTCCCAGTGGTTGTTTCTGATGGACTGACATATCAAAAATAATTTGGCTGCTTTTTAGATTACTTATCGACAGTGGTTTCTTTAAGTGACCTTACATTTTGAAACATTTGTAAGGCTTTTATAAAATGATGGTAAATAAGTTTGTGTTTGTTGTTTTGTTGTTGTTGTTTTGTGTTTTACATGATTTGCTTTAGAACCCATTTTAACTGTATGTTCAACACCAGTCCTTCAGAAAAACAGTAGCTGGTTTTGTCTTTATCTTTACAGTGACATATGCTCAAAGCTGCCAGAGTGACCATCTCTTGGTGTATAGCTGATTTTTAATGTGCTGCCAATATCAATGTGTAGTATGAAGTTCATTATGGGGCCACTTTAGTGAAACAAGGCACAGAGCAAGCTCAGATGCCTGAGGCATGTACGGTGGGAGCACTTGGAAGCACTAAGAAAAACCAATTACCTTACATTTACAGTAGGTGTGTCTGGGGTTGGTGTGGGAGCAGTAACTGTCATGGCCAATCACATCAGCTCCTTTTTATCCCATAGAAAAGCTGAACTTTACCCTTTGTGATGTACTGACAGTTTGGTAGTTGAATGGAGATTCCTGATCAGCTTCTCTTAAGAGGAAATTGATAATAGTGTCCAGAGTGTGAATGTACAGAAACCTCAGTATGAATATGTGGTAAAATGTTCAACTGTTTCACCTGTACCTCAGTGACAAGAGAATGTATTGGATATTGGTACTTATTGGTTTATTGATAACAAGACATGGTCACCATTGCTATAATTTCTTATGATGTTTTATAAGATCAGGACAGAGGTCTGCTAAAACATAACCAAATGTCCATGGTTGTCCTCGCAGGTTTAACATCAAAGTGAACCTCCAGCTGGTCACCAGCTTTATGCTGACCGGGATTTCTGTTGGTGCCAAGTATGCCCAGAATGGACAGCTCTTTGCACGCTTCAAACTCACTGAAACACTTTCTGAGGTAACTGGATCGGTCACATCGGCAGTTTCAGCACATGGTTTTCACACTGCTTTCTGCCTTTTCTGTCTGTATCTACCTCTTGGTGGCACTTGTAGCCCAAGGTTGTCAACTGGCTAGCTCTCCTAAGCAGTGTATTTTTTTTTTTCCCCCCTTACCTTAGGACACGCTGGCTGGACGGCTAGTGATGACCAAGGTCAATTCAGTCCTGCTGCTGCCCTTGGGCCGTGAGGGATTCAGCAGCCAGCCGCCTCCTGGGGTCAAAGAGCGCGTTTACGAGGCTGTAATTGAGGAGAAGACCAAGGATTACATCTTCCTAAGGATCTGCAAGGACTGCTGTGAGGAGCTGGGTCTACAGCCTGATAGAGAAATACAGGTATTGGCTGCACCCAAGGGACAAGGATACACTTCTGTGCTCAAGCATGAGGTGTCTTTGTCCTGCTGTCACCACCAGATATTAAATAAGACTGGTGGATTGACGGCTGAGTGGAGAGGGCAGAGGAATTACCTTGTAATACAAGCAATTTTTTTTGTACAGCCTTGGTAATGCGAGCTAGCGTCCACCTCATGATTCTTTCCACTCAGATGTTATGGCCTTGGAAAACTTTGAGGATGAGAGAGTCATCCTTTAATTAGTGTCTTAACAAAACATTACAGAACAGGAGAAGGCGATCTTTCTGGGAAAACCTGTGTGCGCTTCGACTGCGCTGTTTTTTTCTCAGGTTCACTCTGGTTCTGAGAAATCTCCCTTCATTGAATTACTCTACCTTCAGCAGCCTCAGTTTGATATTTTTCTCTTCTCCAGCTGTCAGCAGAGGCAACAAGGCTCCGTGTTAACGGTTATAAAAACGGCCCTCATACTATCACAGTGGGAGCATAACCTTATTCTTCTGCATACGCTGCTCCTGCCTGCTTACGTGCTACAATTTCATTTCCCTATCTCCTCTGTGGGTTCTTACAATATTCCACACACCCTTGATGTTTCGTTCTCTTCTCACTCTCTCACATCTCAGGCTTTCCTGCTCTTGTATTTGTTGTTTATTTCACTCTTTTGCTTTGTCTTTCTTCCCTGCTTTCCTCTTTACTCTGTTCCCTCTTGCTTCTTTTTATCTTGTGTTGATTTTTTTTTTCTCTTTCTCCCTCTGATTTTTACACCGCTATCCTAAAGGCATTGCATACTTTGTAAAATAAATATTAGGGCCCTGTGTCTTTCTTTGTAATGATTAGGCCCTACAGCAGTGGAAAAAAATCTTAGTGATGACATACATCTGGATTAAGCTGGGAGATAAAATGAGAATGTAAATAGACCAAGGGAAATGGGATGCTCAAATTTTGATTTACAATCTCAATTTTCAAGGGTTGTGAATATTCAGCTGTAGAGGAACTTGCAAGATGGTGGTATTGAACAGGTTGGACTGGAAGGTATTTTAATTGAGCACTTGTGCTTGTTAATATTTTAAATCTGTTTACAAATACAATCTGCACATCACAGTTGGTGCAGTGTATTTCATGCGTTAGATATATTACATTTAAAAGGGTTAGGGTTATTCTGTGGATTCTGTGGAGTCTCTATAAATCATGAAAGAGGATCATGAGCTCAAGTTTTAAACCTGAAATTAATGATTCCCATTTGCTCCAGAATTATTCTACTCTAACAAAATAGCTTTTGTTCCAAGGCTGAATTGAATTATACTGTATTGCTATTAACATTATATCCTTGGTCTGTAGATGGATATAGATGGTAGAAGGACTGAAGTAGATGAACTGGGGTTTTTTTTTGGATTTACTGCCTAATAAGCTCTTGGTTTCTGTGTCAGGTGGAGCTCCAGTTCCAGCTGAACAGACTGCCACTCTGTGAGATGCACTATGCCCTGGATCGCATCAAAGATAACACCATCCTCTTCCCTGACGTTAGCCTTGTCCCCACAATCCCCTGGAGCCCCAACAGGTGTGTATTCCACCATCACACAAGCATGCAAACGAATAAACGAAGTCATGAAAAATGAAATTTCACTTTGCACACATGGCAGATTGTTTTATGTTGCTGCGTGGAAGAGAAAACCTTCTTTCATATTGCAGATGAGCTGGGCTGATTGGCAGATGTCACATATTTAGTAAAGGCTACAACTTTACATCTAAAAGTGAGGAAAGACGTGTGCACACATCACGTGCACACATTCGTGTATAGTAAATACTGCTAATCCTAAACATGTTTATTATACAGAAACTCCTTTAGTACCTGCACATCACATTAGCTTGACAAATACCCTCACAGAGGGGACACCACATCAATTCGAGAGTCGACTGAATATTCCTCGCCTTGCTGACTCTGCGGTCACTCTGAAATGCTGGCAGCTCCTTACAGCTTTAGATATCTCTCTGAAGTCGGACAGGTGAGGGGAGCTAGGCAGTAATCTTTATCGACTAGAGCCAAAGTCAAATATAATCCCCTGTGATTTTCCAGGCTGCTGCTTTATCTTGGCTTCAAAATATGATTGATGCAGACTTTTGTTTTAATTGGAATTTGGATAAGTGAGAGTGTTTCATTAAATATGGGCCAAAGAGTGAATTTAGCTGAAGTGTAAGTTCACAGTTCCTTACGGTTGTTGTTTGAGTTTTAACATCAGCATACAGGTGCATACGCCCCAAGGGGTGGTGCCATGAAGCTGCAGAAGATATGATTTTCATATAAACTCACACCTTTGCACTCGAATCACAGAGTTTTACAGAGTATACTTTGTGGTTTAAAGCACTGCATCTAAGTTTTGTTTTTCTGAGGAGTGAAATACAGAGCTATCTTCTAAATAGCAGTGAATAACCATGCTGTCCAGTCGCCTTCACATCTTCAAACTCAGAATCATAATAGATCTTAACAGTGTGCGGTTTACTGGTTTTATGTGGGTACTCGCAGTCTGTGCTTTTGAGACTAGGATCAAGCCTTGCAAAAAAATTTTTGTAAAAAAATAACTTTTGTAAAACTAAGTTACATTTTTAATGTTTAATGGCCATTTTTTCATTTATTTTATCCACTGCTAACTTGTGTGGTGGCTAAATGTGTATTTATTACTCAGTTTTAATTTCACCCTTTTTCACTTTTTGAATTAATGATCTTAATAAGCCAGATGTGGTTGCATTACTGTAATAAATGAGCTGCTATGCCTCTCACTCCAGTTGGTGACTGAGAATTAAGATGTCCTAAGTAGTCTTATTAAAGTAAGTGTGGAAACTAAACAAAGTGTTAAACAAAATGCCAAAAAGCAGGATATTAATCTTAAGTACAGAGAGGGTTGATTTGTTTGTCTTAACCTTAATTATATTTTTACGAGAAAGTATAGTTAGACAAAAGATTTCAGGCTTTTCATCACTCCAAACAATGCCACTTGACCTCATCAGTCCGTCTCTGTTATAAACACACATACACGCACATGTTCTTGAACACTGCAATATCGCTCAGCCCCCCAACTATGTCTGAGTTGGAGCTCAATCAGTTGGTGTTGGTGGATTCACAGCTTCAGAGAATGCAGTCTTCGCAGTGAGGACAGCGATGCTCAGAGACAAACACACATGCCACATGCATGTTAACCCGCACTTTCACAAGTATGTGTTGGAAATCACATATGTGCATCCCTCCTTCTTTACCCATCTGTATTGTTTGAACATTCACTCACACCCCTGTGTATTAGTTCAAATTTACCATTTTATACATTTTTGTGGTGGGTGGCCAACACATTTCCCCTGTTGGGGAATGTGTTGGCATCCTCTCTGCATCTTCTCTGATATGGATGTCTGTTAACGTAAACAGAAATGTGAGTTTTTACACACAATTATCAAACTCAGCTCCAGCTATATTTAAGGTTTCACATTATTCTGACTTGAGTTCATCTGACCAACAGGCACACCAGCATGTCTAACTTTAATACTGTAAATTTCAAACCTACATTTCAGTCTGCTGCATAAAACAGTGTGTTCATAACAACACATCATATAGTATGGAAGAGGAAGCAGTGTTTCCACAAGACCCTTGAAGGAAGAACTGCTTTTGGGTCTTTTTCCCTCTCCTGTTTTGCATCCACCCACATCTTGTTCCCAGACACTTCACCAGCCACACCTTCTCTTGAGTTGCACAGTTTTATATGTTGTATTGAGTTTGTGTGTGGGCATACATCTCCTGTCGTTCTGTGCAAGAATTTGTCTTTCTCACTTTATCTCTGTCCCACTGAGTTTAATTAAGTTAGCAGAATGTTTCTCGGCCTCTCTCATGTTCAAAGCTTATTACTTGTTCAAACGATATTTCATCTAAATGTCTGAAAATGGCAAATAATTATGTAATTTCACAAAAAGTTGATCTATTAATTTCTGTAATCATTTACCCATCATCCGTCAACCCTCAGGCAGTGGGACGAGCAGCTGGACCCCCGTCTGAATGCCAAGCAGAAAGAGGCCATCCTGGCCATCACCACACCCATCGCTATCTCCCTGCCTCCAATCCTCATCATTGGGCCCTACGGCACCGGCAAGACCTTCACCCTGGCACAGGCTGTCAAACACATTCTCCGCCAGGATCACAGCAGGTCGGTGTATAGCTTTTTATGTTCTTTGTTTCAAGATGTTTTGAATAAAATCTAACCTCTGTTGGTAACAAGTTGGAAATTTGCACCTTACTTTACTAGTCCTTATCTTCCTTTGTTATTCTGTGGTGCTGTGGCAGGTAGGCTTATATTTGGGCCAATGTATATCTTACAGTAATGTAGCTCAGAGCAGAGCACTGTCACATAGCGCTTTATTTGCGTTTGAGAATGAACATTTTATTCTTCAGGAATTAAATGTTTGTGCTGATAGCTTAGAGCTGTCTTTTGTTCTTTGAAAGGGGTTGGGTGTAAAGATGGAAAGAAATTTGGATCAACTTGACATGTTAATGGGTGTGAGAGTAAGTGCTGGGAAACTCAGTACCTATGAAGTAAATTTTCGGTCAATGGTATTGATCAGGAAACCTGTCAAATCCCACACACATTGTGGTCATTCTGTGCAATAAGACAGTTAAAAACATAACTTATTTAACTTGTGTATCTGCACTCAGTCGCCACTTTATTAGGTAGAACTATCTAAAACTAATGCAGTCTCATACAACAACCTTGCAAAAGTCCTGGCTTCATGAAGGTTATAATGTTCAGGTTGCTGTTTATGATTTTGTTAAAGAGTATTGCATGCTAAAAAAAGTGCCAGACAAAATATAAAATACACTTCCCAATGTAATGTAGTATACAATTCAACAGCATCACATCCTTGCACGTTTTCAACAGTACTTAAACATTGAAATTTTCTTTTCTCACCCATATATTTACCAGCTTTTATACCGTATTGGGAGTAAATAAACAAACTTTGCTGTCACATGCCTCCCTCTTTGAACTTGTAGGGTACTTTAGGGTATCAGTCCCAGTGAAATAACAGGTGTTATTAAGTGTAAGTGATTGAATGTGTGTAGGGAGGCAAAGAGGAACATAGATGCTGACATCATTCATAAGAGTTTCAGATGGTAAGTGAGGTCAGTCAAAGGGTGTGATGGAGGTGGTAGGAGTGCTGGGCTGTGCAGTGGCCTCAGTTTTAGCCCCAGGCCATTAACAGCCCTGGGTTTGACATTTAAAGTTAAGAAAACACTGATATGTGTGGTGGGATGTGTGTGTGTGTGTGTGTGTACTTCTATCTTTGTGAGGACCAGTTTGAGTTGATAGACCTTTCAGACATTTTTGGAAGGTTAAGACATTTTGGCCAGTCCTCACTTTCTAACACCGACTGGGTTTAGGCATTTAGTTATGATGGTTAAGGTAAGGGGCTTGGGAATGCATTATGTCAATGAATGTCCTCACAAAGATGTGCGTGTGTGTGTGTGTATGTTTATGTATGTGTGTGTGTTAGAGCCTGTGTTTGTACTGTGTGGGTGCGTATGTTTAGGAGTATACATGTGCTGTTACTCGAAGTGTGCTGGTCATTTGGATGAATCTGTGTCATTTGTGCTTAATGCACATGGATAGTTTGATTATCAGTGCATTTCCTGGGCCAGGATGGATGTTCATGCAAACCATAATCTGATCAATCAAGTCATGTCACTTCAGTGGGCCACACAGTGTTGTGTAACAATGAAACACTGCAAGATTTACTTCCACTGGCATTTTTCATCATTAGTGAGCTTCCTCACTGTGTGGACATACCCACAGGAAATTATGCGTTTTCTTGTGTTAGAAGCAAAGCGATGTTGCAAAAGCACATAAATGTTTCCCTGGTCCTCATGAAAAATGTATGCAATACCTCGGACGGTGTCCCCCTGAAAGGAAACTAACATTTTGTTTTTTAATAAGGGAGAGAGGGGTGTGTGTATATATGTGTGTGTGTGTCTATGTGTATATATACATATATATATAATGTAAAACAAAAAAATGGCCTTTGAAAAATGTGTAGCAATGTAATATTCATTCCTCATTTCACTGAATACATTTAATATTCTATGTTTAGGATGAATTATAGATATTTTAAAAGCCCAGACAAGGGGAAGTGACCCCCCTGGACTCGTGTTGCCTGCTCATCAAACTGTTAAAATGCTGAAGAAGATGTCATATAGACCCTGGTCAGGTGTACCCAGCATGTGTTACTGTACAGTTCCAATGCTCTGCTAATATTCCGCTGTGATGTTTGACCAGGGTTTATATGGGTAACTATAAAAGACAGTTTTGCACCGCTTTCAAGTTTAATAAGTGAACAGAATGAAGGTATTGGAATGATAGGCCTTCTCTCTCTCATGCTTCATCTTTTAAGATGTAGTCACTGGTGATTAAAAGAAATAATAATAATCAAAATCTTGAGCTGTGCATTAAGGTTAGAAGAAATTCTTTGTATTTCAGTTACACAAAATAAAGGGAACCAAGCTATAAAAGCAGGTCAAAGGGTCAGTTCACCCCAAATAACGACAAAAAAATGTTCACACCTACTCCAAGGGGTTTCTACTCAAGATATTTTTGGTTTTGTGTTCAATGCTTTTGACATCTCTGTCGCAACTGCCCATCATGATTCATGTCTGACATTGTTTGACTTTTGTCTCTTCAGGGTCCTGATCTGCACCCACTCCAACAGTGCAGCTGACCTTTACATTAAGGACTACCTTCATCCTTACGTTGAAGCAGGCAATCCGCATGCCAGACCTCTCAGGTAAGGAAACATACTTGTCTAAAGAAGTTGAACTTGATGGCTGAGGGCAGAAACATGCTTTATGTGCTTTGTGAACGTGCATGTACTTCGCGTAATGGTTAAAATATTAAGTAGAGACCCAAACTACAGTTGACCAAAAAAAAAATTGGAAAATTTGCCATATCCTGTGAAAATACACATCACTTCATGCAGCTTTTAAGACTACAGCTCTCCAAAGCACTCTTGTCTTTGAGTTAAACACTTACACATTGTGCTTTGTCTAATGTGATCCACCTTAAAGCCCCGGATCATGTTACCCTTCTAAGGTAACAGTAACACACCAGTACTAATGATTATGTGAACTGGTCAAACACAGACAAGTTCAGATTTTGAAACTGTCTACAATGATTGCTTTTCTTTTTCTTAAAGTGAATTATTATAGCCAAAAAGAACTGGTTAAATAGGATCTTATGTATCTAGTAGTTCTGGCCTGTCTGCTAGATGAGGTTCGCCTTGCCAGAGAGAATCTGTATGACATTCACTCATGTATACATCAACTAGATTAGCATTATTGGAAAGCCTGCAGTCAGAATCATACATCCTTATTATACAGAGATTGTTGAGCGGCTGGGCTGTTTTTGCCCCATAGCCGTGACAGGCAGACATCAGGATAACTTTGGAGATGTGACTTCAGTAACTGTCCTGCTTTGAGAACTTACACCTGGAGGCAGTAAACACAAACTCGTAGATACACACAACTTCCTTACACTGCATCAGTAACTTCTAATCACATTTCAGGAACCCTAGAGGTCACAAAGGACAGGAAAGCAATGTCTGCCTTGACCGGCAAGGGCCTTTCGTGACAGCTATGTGTTTGTGTGTGTGTGTGTGTCTACACACACACGCCTAGGGACCATATGGGCAATCAAATGGCTTGTTTCACTTGAGTGGGCAGTCTGATTTCAACAGGGGTTCCAGTGTGAATTCCTCCATAATCACTGTAGCAAACTCCTGTCTCATCTCCTCTTGACTCCTTTTAGGATGAGTGGACTCAACTCAAGAATAAAGAGCCAGTATGAATATTTAGGGCCTGAGTTTAGAAAGGGACTGACCAATATCCCAAGGAGATAGTCTGTAAGGACTTTCCTTCCTGGTGGTCTGTGATGATCAGTTTGCTGCAGATCTGTGGTGTACACAAAATATTATTTGCAGCCATGCATATTTATTTCTGAAAGAAAGTTGAATCCATCCTGGAAAAATTCTACACTAACTCACTAGAAACATTGTGAGATAGTTTTTGACACAGTAACCTTGTGAATTGAATGAATTTAACAAGGCAGGTGAATCAAAACTAGTATTCACTGTTCCGTTCTTTCACAATACAAACGTTATAGTTCGATGTGATACCCAAAACAGGCTTAAAAGGGAGACAAATACCAGAATACTGAAGTAATTCCTCTTGTCCTCCTCTCTCCTGATCTTTGTCCCTTTGTCTCTCCCTCTCCAGGGTATACTTCAGGAACCGCTGGGTGAAGACAGTCCACCCAGCGGTCCAGCAGTACTGTCTCATCTCCAGCACACAGATCACTTTCCAGATGCCCACAAGGGAGGACATCCTCAGGCACCGCGTGGTGGTGGTCACCCTCAGCACCTCCCAGTACCTCTGCCAGCTTGATTTGGAGCCCGGTGAGTCATATGAGTGGATATTTAGTCATCGCTAGGATCGTGAGGCTGCTTGGTGATTGCTGTGGTGGATAGCCATTGTGCTCAGCAGCTTTCAAGTCCTTTGTCAGTGTGGAACCTGATGATACACTGAGTTCCTAAGAATGGTTTAGGTATGGCACGGTTGTAGATTTAACTGCAGCTGGTTCTGCAGATGTCTGTGGCACTAGCAGTCTAAATTATCTAAATTTCATGAAGGGATTAGGACAACTGAAAAACCATCTGTGTTCAAAGAACATTTGAAGAATGAGCACAGGCTAACAAGGCCTGTCAAGAGACATTACTTTACCAGACCAGTGGCGACCAGAAAAACTGAAACCCTGAAATGAAAAATCAAAGTCCAGTGCAACAATCTGTGACAATAAGTCATTGAATTTTCTTATTTTTGCGCCATTTGTATGGATATTAGAAATGCCAATACAAAGACAACAAAACAAATAACCTGGAGTAAGATAGCTATAAAATTGTAATAAATGCTAAAAATATGCTCATGATTATATGCAGACACAGCTTGGTACATTCAGTTCCCTGTTCCTTGGTCATCCCCGGTGACGCTGATACCTGGTGTTGGCAGGGGCCCACCATTTAGAGAGGGAGGGCACTCGTTTAAATCGTGTAAAAGACATGAAAAACAAACCAATTTGTCAGTGCAGGCTAATAACCAACTCTAATGTGTCAGTGGAGGGGGCTTTGTCTGTTGCTTGGGAACACCATCTGCCTGATTTTAATGTACTTTACATCATTATCCCTCCTCCCCACGTTTCATCTCTCCCGCTCTCCTGGTGTTCAACAGTGATGAAAATCGCCAGGAAATGAGGCAATTGGGAGCCAGCAAGTCTGCTAAGTAGCAATAACAAATCTCCCTCCTCAGACACTGAGGTACCCCAAAAAAGATGGTTTATCTGCTATATGTGATCTGGCATGTGGAGTGTGTACATACTTGTTTTGTTTTTTTGTTTTTTTGTGTGTAAATGAGTTTTACAAATAGGCTAATGTCTCAATTTTCTGCCTTTTTCCCAGCTGACAAAAGCTCAAAAACTCTTTATTCATGGATGAAATTCGGCTGCCAGGGAGACATAAGCATTTTTTTAATGTTAATGTTTCCCCGAGGTGACATGCACTGCAGCTCTGTGTGTTTGTCTACCATACTGCCAGCTGCTGTCCAGGATCAACTACATCCCTATAATTGGACAGTCACATGACAGTAATACAATTACCTATAATGACTGTCACATTTAATTATAATTTCTTAAGCACAAGGAATTTTTTTTTTTTTCTTATAAACCACTCTGGAAACAAAATACTACCAGTGAACCAATTTGAAAGTACAGGAAGGACATGAACACTTTTAAAGATGGTGCTGTATTTTCACTTTCCAGCAGACATGCACCAGGACTCAGGTGAATATTGATTGGATGCTATTGGACCTTGCAGCCAGGTGATAAAGGTTCAGCTGATACTGAAACTCATACTTCAGCATAGCTCATACTGACGTCACTTTGGGAATGTTGTTATCTAAAATTAAGTTGGATCCTGTTAGGTTCACATTGTGTGGCAGAAAACAGATCCCAGAACACGTCAAAGAACAATGTAAGAAATTATAGTTACTGTGTGGATTGGGTAATCATTTATTTTGACAGAGTTTGCCAGAGTTTGACAACGCTTTCAAAACTGATCTTTACAAAGCTTGTTTTATGGGGTAGAGTTACCTGCACAGACCCTTTCACACTCACAGATCACAGATTTTCTGAGTCACTGTTACAGTGTGAAAAGGGTAGAAAGAGACTGAGAAAGGGAGAATGTGAGAGACTGGGTGTGTGAGGTGAAGGAGCTGCCATTTATTATTAACAGTCATCTCTCCCTCCAGATCACTTCTGCAACACTGTGCCTCTGATCTCTTTCACCTCTGCTTTATTATCCCTCCCTCCTTTTTTCTCTTAACCATTGTTTTGTCCAAATTCTAACACCATTATTAGACCAATGAGAGATAGCTGCTACAGAAATGTAATTTGGACCTCTTGCTTAGAGATAGGTTCCCCAATGCGGGCAGCTGTGTCCCAGGTGAAACATTAAGCACCATGTTCCTTCATGTCTGCCTCTCTGTCTGCATGGTGTTCATAAAGACCATCTCTGCCTCCCTCTCGCCTCCCTACTAATCTTGCCTGGGGAAACATTCCCATTTATAATGACCCATGTACATCATTTGTGATGTAAACGAGAAAGCAGGCGGGATAGGAGAGGTCAACAAAAGCACATCTGCATGAACTCTCTTTGGCTGCATTGTTGAGCAAGACAAGGAAGAAATAAAGAGTTCAAAGCTAGCTTTAGCAGCACCTTAAGAAATGATACTCTCACCAGCATTTCCTCTCAACACAGTGAAACACTGTACAAATTGGCTGTTGATTTGTCCTATATACACACACACACACACACTGAGAGATTACTGAAGTGAATGATTTTAAGTTCATGCCTAATATCCAGAGATTACTTATGTGCATAGTTGTAAGCATATTGCAGTGCGCCTTTGGAATAAGTGACCCCTGTGACACCATCTAAGAACTCATTATCGCAAAGGGAAATCATTACATAATCAAAAAGGATGGAATGTAACCATATTTAGTCTGTTCTAAGATTTCCCACAGACATTTTTCCCCCCATTGGTTGTACATTAGATGTACACTTCTGTGAAAGGGCATTTCTCACTTTATAAGCTCTAATAAAGAAACCCACATTCTGCAAATATGTACACGGAAGCATGGGCCATTATAACAAAGTGTATTCCCTTTTTTTTTTTAATTTTTTTTTTTTTTATCAGGACTACAGTCTGGGAAACGGTACTAGCCTGTGCTTCAGCGAGGTGCACACACAGTCTTTATAGAAAAAAAATCAATGCATTTTGCAGGCATTTGTTCAAAGGTAGATACTAGAGAATGTTCCCTCAAATCAAACTGCTCGGCCTCTTTTCTTGCCAGCACATGTTTCTGTTGTTTGTTTACTTTTTTGGCAGTCTGGATTTTGGAATTTATTTTGTTATTTCTAACCGTCACATTTCATATCTACATATAGTTTCCTGTGGAAATGCTGTTCAGGCTTCAGAGGCTGTTTGCTGGTTGTTATTCAGCGTCTCTCTTGCCTGCTCCCTGCTCCAGCACTCATTTGCCATGCTGTTTCATCCCCTCCCCTCATACTGCCGAGCACCGTTTGAGCTTTTTAAATCAGGGTTAGGCTACTCTTTCCATCCCTTTCAAAACGTCCACAAAACCCTGCCTTTGGTTTGCAGGGCTGGTTAAAAGGGGGATAGGAAAAAGTGACTGAGAGAATAGTGCATTAGTGACAGTTACAGGGCTTTAATGCTCCTTGTGAACAGAATTATTGTTCACGAATATACCAATGTAGTAAAAATGTTGGTATTACTAGGTCTGTTATTGGTAAGACTCATCATGTTCAGATTCACTGGACTTTGATTTTGTTTTTGACAACATAGGAATATTTTATATGTATGTATAAGTATGTATATGAATTTGCAAATAATTTCTCACTAAATCATATAATGGCATAAGTTACATCAAAGCAGTATATTGTCAAATGATTTCTGAGGTTTGTGTTAGTGCTTTATTTCAACCCTGAATGTCACAGGTTTCAGGTAACTGCTTTTATCAAGTTCTTTCTCCTTGTACTTTTAAATCCAGAATGGCCCCAAACATTTCCCATACTTGAAAGTATTATTGTTGCTGACAGGGCATAGTTTGGGTAAATGGAAAGTTTCTGTAGTTTGTAACATTAGAAGCTATTTTGAAATGCCATAAGGAGATACTTACTTTGTGGGTTCATGATAAATAACAAATGTAGTCATATCTGCTAGAAGGATAGCCGCTGTTTCAAGCTTAAGTGTGTTTTTTTTTTTTTTTGTTTTTTTTTTTTTTTTTTTGAAAAAAAAACCCCCTGTATTGAGCACAGATTTCCCTCCCACCATATTCCACAAATCTAGGTTTGTCTCCC
>JBBMJY010000020.1:16087624-16107012 GCA_037833715.1 Toxotes lorentzi | reverse complement strand
CACAGTATCCTCCCACACCCTCCCTCCTTCCCTCCCATCTCTCTCTCTCTCTCATCTCAGCCCCATATCCCCACCCCCCCCCAATCATACTATGTAACTCACGTCCACACTGTGCCACCAGTGTGCAGTATGCAATATGTTGTTTCCTTCAGCATATACACCATGTTGCTAATTTAAAGGTCAGACCATTATAGGCACCTCTGTACATGGTTGATAATCATACAAACATTTAAAAATAGATTAATTTCCAAACTTTAAAATCTGCCCCACCATAGCTTCTGATAAAACCTGTCGTTGGGTTGAACGTTGTTGCTTTAGCGCACGTTTTTCACATCTGTTGCTGATGATCAATATCACACTCACACCTCACCTTCTGAGTATAATATAGTTCGAGATAATACAGTTATTGTTGTGTTTCACATCACAAAATAATTTCTCAAAAATCTATTTGTAGAGAGGTTGGACTTTTTTTTCTAATCATTATCACTATTTGCTATGAATTTATTCATTTATTCAATGTGATAAACAGTTAAAACATTTATATGTCTGGGGGAAGAGAAGACTGAATACAGTTTATAGCTGCACTTACTTGTAAAACATTTAAACACAAAGCATGCAGCATTTCATTGTTGGACATCCATTTTGTCCATCTAAAAATATATGCTTCAGTTGACTTCATTTTGAGAAGTTCTGTTTTTTCACACAGATGGTGTTTTGGTGCAAGCATGCATTCTGTGTAAAATATGTCTTATATTAAAAAGCCTTTTGTAGTTTCAGCTCCAGCACAATTATGCTGTTTAATTGGGGAAAGAAGATTTACAAGTGTATTTGCCACTTTTTGTTAAATCAATTTATATATTATTTATTAGTTTTTTTTCTGAATGTATTATTAATTGGAAATCAGAACTTATACTGAATGTTCTGGTTTTAAGTCAAACTTGCCTGACATCCTTTTAACACATATTCTTGAGTGTGTGTCTCTCTCCATTACAGTCTTTCTTATAACTCTTTTCATCTTGCCACTGATTCACCTACACAGCACAATACATCATATAACACTGACAGATGGAGAAGCAAATTAGCACTGATACACTCAAAGGAATTAAACTGGCGCTAGGGGATACCCTTTCTTCTGGTTTGCATTTGGCTTTGATGGTAAAACATTTGAGGTAAATAATGCAACATTACAAGCAATCAAGATCCCTGTTGTCAACTACTATTTTCAAGATCCCGTAAGAAGTTCCTTTCATACCCCCCAGATCCCTGCTGTTTGGGAAATGAGACAGATGTTCAGCAACATCCTTTGGGTCCACTATTCAACTCATACTTTTCAGAGTGAATTTTACTGCATCTCACTTACTGTATCAAATTACCTAGACTATGGGCACCAGTTTCAGTCAGGTGTGTCAGGCATTGCTCAGTTCTTATTACGTCCCAAAATAGCAGCCAAGCAAAGCTGCTTCTGCTACAATTTCTCAGACCACCTTCAGTTTTAAGACCCTTCTCACACCAAACACGGCATGTAACAATATCATACATTTGATATATTTATTAAGAAATTATTGAATTATGCAGAGACTGACTTTAACATTTTTTAAATATTTGATTAACATGTGACGCCAGTACAATGATAAAACCTTTTTCACATGCAGAACCAAAATATTTAATATGTATCATGTTTTTTATGACGTTGCTGCTCCTCAGTTCAAGTATAACCATATTTTAAGGCCTTGGCAGATTTTACTTTGTTTACTTTGTTTCTTGGTACCTGGGCTCTGTCTGTTATAATGAATGAACACATAATTTCTATTCCTGAAATGTATGACATCCCCCCATTTTTTTAAAACCTAGATTTCAGGAAAAAAATATTGCCTTATATTATTTTTATATTATGGCCAACATGGTATCCTTTATCTCCATAGCTGCGGATTGTCAGCTGTAGAGAACTCTAAGCATAGTTTTTTCTTTTCTTTGGGTTGAGCTTCTGCGCAGAAAGGTTTTGGAGCGTCGCCTAAGTCTTATAACGACAGGGAAAAGCCTGCCCCTACATGAGTAATTGTGCTTATGTGTACTTCAAGTCATGCAGGTGTCAACATTGATCAGGTTTCTCTGTGTCCTCCTTCATGACTTTCTAATGATTCTTTTGTCTTACAGGGAAAACATGCAAACCACACAGAGCACCTGCCACCTGAAGGATATGGTAAGTAGAGCAAACTATCCATGCCTATATATGTTCTATATATATACTGATCCTGCACTCCTGCTGCATACACAGAAATAGAACCATGAAAATTTACCATCAAAAGCAATTTCATCTGACCTGTTCACATATTATAGCTGATTTTTTTTTTTATTAAATTTTTTATTACAATTATTCACTTTTATGAATGTTATTGAAGAAGACAAAGGAAGTAGGCAACAGAATAACGTAACTGTCTAAACAGGCTGCTTCTGTCCCAGATGTGTGAGTTGTAGCTCAAAGGGAAAACTTTTAAGCGTGGTACAGAATGTCCTTTTCAAGATAAGGCAACACTGTCACTCTTTGTTGTAAGCTTCAACATACCTTAAGACGACAGAAAATGGGCAGCAGTGTTCAGTGAAATCGACTAAGATGTAACAGTGACAATGTTACCACATAACCATGTACAAAGAATTCGATCCTCACTGCGCTTCTGTCCTTATCAATATATTTAGCATATAATACAAGTTTTACAACAGAGCAACAATACTGGAGTTTCCATTGTTGCTTTTTACTGTCGCACTACACACATACAAAAACAAATCTTGACAGCTTGATATGAGCCAGTCTAATGCAGTGGCCCAGATGGATACATGAACGCCTGAGGCTACTGAACCATCAGACTGATGCAGATCTGAACAACACAGCAAGGAGGAGTTAATGTGATGTTCGCTAGGGGAACATCATCAGTTTCTTTCAGCCGCTTAAAAATGCGAATTGTCAGCTAGCTACATTAGCCTGGACTGGAAAAAAAAATCTAATGAAATCTGTGCAGATCACTTCTTTCTGCCCTCTGTGTCAGAGTTAATACGGGTCGGCCTTCAGCGTTATATTTTGCCTTCCTCTTCTATAGAATCACACAGTGTATTATCTTACACTTTCCAGGCTATGAATAATTTGACATGCCTTGAGCTTGTGTGCTGCCTACTATCACTGTCATCACATTAGGGTTAAGAACCATTTGTATTCACTTGTATTACCTTTCCACCTTCTCTGATTACAGTACAACCCAACCCAGCTGTGTTGATGGGAAACCCTATTCGGGCATTCACACCACCCTTGGGTGGCACACCAGCTGGCATGGGCAAGTCACCCAGTCCTGTCCAGAGGATAGATCCGCATACAGGCGCCAGTATCCTCTACGTTCCAGCTGTGTATGGTGGAAACATGGTCATGCCCATGCCCCTGCCTGTAAGTTTTCTGCTTCTGGTAACAAACTGACAGATAAATATACAAGCAATGTATCCTGAGCCAGTGTGAGCTAATCTCCAACAAATGCCGAAGTCATATATTTCACCTGCTTCCATGGATTCTGTCAAACTGTTCCTTTATAAAAGAAAAATGTGCAAGTGTAAGATTGTACCTTGGAGAATATGTGTAAAATATGTGCATATTTTGTCAAAACATCACATTTATCTCACTGAGTGAGTAAATCATTTATTTTTTCATACGAAGTTGCCAGCCCAGGTTAATTAATATCAAATCAAGCAATTACTGTATTTGCTTCAGATTTATTATTGGTTTGTTGTTTGTTTACTTCCCTGTCTTCTGTCATGGTGTATTGATCAATAACCATTTGTGTTTTGTTTTCTCTAGTTACATTGGCCTGGCTATCAGAATCGCTTTGTGGATCCTCGCATCATGGGCCACCCTGCAGCCATGGCCTACAACTTCAATCTGTTGCAGGCCCAGAATCGAGGCTCCCCCATCCCTTACGGTGGGGTGGCCCACCCCTCCCCTCTAGGCATGGGGCAGCCCAGCCCTGACAAGGAGCTACAGGCAGACCCCCTTAGAAATGGTGTGCCATCAAGCAACCTCCCAAAGCATATTACTGTGTTGTTATGCCATTAAATAGGAAGAAGTAACTTTATCAAATAGCCAGTAGCTTTACAGTTTGTTTTTGACTTGTTCTTAGGTAAATTAGAAGGATGTCCAAAGTCAGAACAGAGCCGTCTTCAAACACCAGAGAGGAAAACTGCCGACATGAAGGAAAAACAGGCAAGTCATTGGCGCTTGTTTTTATCTCTTTTTATGCAGACCCACATTACCAAAGAAGAAACACATATGGTAAGAGCTTTGTCATTGGCTGATAATAACTTAATGTGTTTGGGTTGGTGGTTTCTTTTTTTTTTTTTTTTTTTTTGGTCCAGGGAGATTTAGACACAGGCCAAAATCGAAGTCTAGACGCACAGACAGACGGGCTGGTTGGATTTCCCAATGCGCTGCTCCATCGGAAAGACCCCTCAGCTGCCCAGAGACCACTCAACTACCACCTGGCACCACCCAACCCAGCTTTTCCTCCACACCCTGCCAGTGGAAGACCCTTCCCCTCACAGTATCCAGTCTCCAGGCTCCCTTATCGGGGCAACCAGCCTCAGCACCTGGGGATGGCCCAACAGAGTCAACAGCAGCAGCATCAGCTCAGTCCTGCCTACACTGGAGGTAGCCACAACGCTTCCTTCTTCAGTGGCGCCATACCCCCTCACAGGGCTGTCCAGTCTCCCACTTTGGATGGGCCGGAGTCTGGTGTGGTGGAGGAGATGAGTAGCTCCATTAGGACACAAATGGGCCACCCAGGGGACCACCACCCCGGCCTGTCGCAGCATAACAGGGTCAGTACTTTTGGGGAGGATGGACAGGATGGAAGCCTGGGAGATGGTCTGGGTAAGTGCAACACTATAACTTTTCTCCTTTTTAGGGACAAGGAAGTTGTCCAAATGCTAAATATAGATCATTTTATTTGGTAAATGATTCCTTATCAAATTTGTCATTGTCTACTTTACCTTCAGTGAGCTAATAAATTAGTCAGCAAACTATTTCAGTGTCAAACGTGTTATAGAAAGGAACCTGAGGAGATGGGAGTTGCAAAAGTTCTCATGATGGTTGCTTTACCAGCTTTATATAAACTTGCTCATCACTGTTTAGAAGGTGTTTTTCACTTAGTGACTTCATGAAGATACCCCATCATTTTATTTTTAATTTTGAGTTAGTGTCAGTGGCTGAAACATCAGCAAAGATGTTTCTTTGCATCTCCAGTTTTAAGGGCCAAATGGCCAACACAAACACACAACACTGAACTAAAAAGGAAAAGCTCTTTCTCCAGATGTGGTGGTTTGACAAGCTCAGCTGGAAATCTGACTGCCTAGATGGAGAATGTGATTCAGTGTGGTTTGATCTTTCCAGGAGACTTTCTATCACTTGTGCACACAGTCTGTCTGAATGACCCTAAACTCCTCCTCCTTTTCTGATGGAATCCACTGTAGCTCTCTCCTTACTGTTATCAGTACAGGTGCAGCAAAAGAATCTCCCTCCTCGCCTTACCCTCCTCAGCATTGCTACTGCCCCCACGTGATTGCACTTTAGGCGAGACTCTGCTCAGAATACAGCCTGCTTTGCAGGCTGTTTCCTTTCAGTTCTCACCCTGATTCTATCTCAGGGTGAGAACAGCGCCTTCCAGATTCCTCTGAGAAAACCTGAATTTTGTTGTGAGTGCTAATCTCGCTCTCCAAGGTTTTATCAATGAGGTGACTTGGCAAACATGTAAACTCTGCATTTCTTACGATGGTACAGAATCAAATGGTTTTCTCTCATATATAAAAAAATTAATTCAATTAGTTTTAATTCTTTGGTACCATTCTCATGTTGAATCGTTCACTAGATATTGATTCATAGAGCATCAGTTAAAAGGGATTCCCACTTCCACGGTGTACTGTAGCTACTACAGAGTTATGAGGACAATACCAGTGACTCTAAAACTAATCACGTGGTTGCCCTTTCAGACCTCCAGGGTCCCTTGGCTCTTGAGGCCCTGAGCCAACAGCAGCAGCAGGCAGCCAGATTGGGCCAGTGGGGGGAGGCAGCGGGCCCTTTCCTCCAGGGCAGTGTCGCCTTCCCTTTACCCCAACAGCTTGCCCACCTTGCTCAGCCCAGCGTGACTCGCATCCCCCATCAACTGCTCCGGGCAACTAGTTGGGGCCTTAGTGCCAATATGGAGGATGAAGCTGTTCCCTCTGCCTCCGCTGGACCACCTTTCACCAGGTTAGTCTAAACACCAGTTTGAATTATAATGTGTTTGTAATTGTCTGATGCCACAGAGATATTTCAATTTTACCATTGAACATTAAGATGGTGTGGAAATTCTTTTCCTTGCTGTTGCTTTAAAACATGATACCAAGTTGTACCAAGTGTGAAGAAATACATTTTTAATTCCCAGGTACCCGGGCCTCTTGAGAGAGATGCCCCCGCAGGACCAGCCTGAACCCAGGGAAGCAGCTGAAATGCAGCCCCCACCTCAGTCTCGTCTCCTCCAGTACCGGCAGTCCCAGTCCCGTGCCTCAGGTGACCCTTCATCTTCTTTAGCCGCAACCTCCAATCATGCGGGCCCTTTTCCATCAGGACCTTACTCCCATGACACCGGTCGTGACATCCTTAACGACAACCTTCTCAGCAACCCAGCTCTGCAGCAGCAGCACCCGGGGAATCCCCTATACAATACTGGTGGCTACCCACATCAGCCACCAGCTCCCTCTGCCAGCCCCCCTCCTTCCCAGGTCAAATACCTTCTGCAAGAGGCCCAGTGGTCCCACAGTGGAGCTGCATCAGTGAGCCCACCACAGCAGAACCACCTGTTGGGGAACCAGGCCCACGGGCTTCCTTATGGACTGCCCATCATGGCTCACCCCAGCAGGCAGGAGCAAGTCCACCTGATGCAACTTCACCATCAGCACCAGCAGCAGCAGCAGCAGCAGCAGCAGCAGCAGCAGCAACAACAACAACAGCAACAACAACAACAACAACAGCAGCAGCAGCAGCAGCAGCAACAGCAACAACAACAACACCAACAAAGTCAAGGGCCAGACCAGGAGTCCTACCACCCACTGTCCCCCAGAACATCAGCAGCCACAGCCCTTCACAGTGTAGATGAGGTAAGGATTATTAATTTATTTGGCTAAATCAATGAAGTTGGTAGTGAGCCTGAACTGGTGAACTAAGATCTCTCTGTACTAAAAGTACTTTAAGAAGATGCCGAGTTACTGTATTTATTATTATTAGTCAAACATAATTTTATGTTGTGTACGTGAAGGAACACACCCCTGCTGTTCCCATATCATCCTAGAAATCACATGTAGGATTCCCTGCAAAAATGGGTGTGAATCGTGGACGTTTTTATTCACACAATTAAAATTTAATATGCAAATATCTGCTTCTGCTTCATCTGCTTGTGTTGATACTCTTCCTACCTGGAAAAGTGAGACATTAGGCATCAGTTGAATACCTGTCTTGTTCAATTTGTCTCCATGTTGGGGGATATTTACAGATGTTAAGTATTATAATGTGATTAATCTAGTCAGGCTTTTATCAGATATACAGCTTCAAATCATGCATGAAGCAAAGATCAAAACGGTCTATGCTAACAGGCAAATGTGGAAAATTAGGGGATTAAATCACCCAAATTTGATTGAGACGCAGCATGAATATAAAAATGTGCAGCTCAAATGCTGCATTACGAGGAGAAGATGGATTACATGTACATGACTTTGCTTGCAAAATAAACATTTTCTAAATACACAGTTGTTTATCAAGCTCAGTAACATCTCAGTGTTTTTATTCTATTAGTAACAAGTATGATCTGATAAATGAGTAACTACCTGCACTAGAAGGACTGGTTATATTAACTGCTGTACTTTGATGTTTCTTAAGCAATTTGTCATAACTAGGCCCGTGGGGCTATGACAAAACAGAAGGGACATGCAGATGCCAGCAGATGTAAATTAGTTATTGTTATAAATAAACAAAAATAAAGAAAATATTTGGGAATGTGAGTCAGTAACATCAGTGATGAAAATGTAGCGAGACGTGTAGAAACAAATCAAGCCAAACAGAAAAGGGGTTGCAGTAATCAGGCTCTTCCAACACCTAAGAAAGAAACACACACACACACATTCACACACACACACACACACACAAACACGCCAGGTACGGGCCGTCAAAATAAGCACAGAAAGGTGCTCTGTGCCATGGTGCATTTTTTAAACGTATGAAAGTGTTGTTGACAAACATTTGTAGAGATGTATTTTTCCCTTTATCAATGTTTCCACCACTGAAACAGTCACTGTTGTGAAGAGGTGATGCTGTTGTGCTCCTTACTTTATGCCCAGCAGTTTCTTAGGGCTCCAGGTCACTTTTATCTTTTAGCCTCATATTACCAACCTTCCTGTCTGACTGAATATCTCTTACCTCCTCTCTTCCTCCTCCTCCTCCTCCTCTCTCTCGCTTACAGTATGAACCCAGGGGTCCCGGCCGGCCTCTCTATCAGCGCCGCATCTCCTCCAGTTACCCAGAGGAACCATCTCCAGCCAATACCCACAATGCCCTGTCACAGCAATCCCAGCCCTGTACATCAGACCCCCAGGACCACCCCCATCCACACATACAGCGTCATCAACACCCACATGCCCACTACGTTTATCCCTCACATGACCCCTGGCCCAGTAATGGTGGGGGTCCCGGTCCGTTCCAGAACATTCCATGTAACGGAGCCGGCACACTCGCACAGCACCGGGAAATTCTGGGTAGGCCTCGACAGATATGCTGTTGTTGTCTTTTCACCTGTGTTATTTTGTCATATTCTTTAAACTAAATGTTGAGTCCAAGTCTCATTTGCCTCTCTTGTCATTTTGGTGCACCTTTCCATACGCAGCTACCAAGGCCCTTCGTCAGACAGAAGAGCAGGTGAAGTCTGAGGTCACAGCGGCACAGCAGACACACCCACACTCACTCAACTCCCTTCAGCACCTTGGACAGTTTCCTCCTCTCATGCCCAATAACAAGCAGCAGCAGCAGCAGCAGCCGCCACCGCAGCCGCCGCCACCACCGCCGCCGCCTCTGCAGGCCCCCACAGAGCCCAGCCAGGGGGCTCCAAATTTAAACAAACCACCCACCATGTCCTATGCGAGCGCCCTCCGTGCTCCGCCTAAGCCCCGAGCTGTTCGCCCCGAACAGGTCAAAAAGAACAGCGACCCTCTCTCCCTCCTTCAAGAGCTGAGTATAGGAAGTTCAAATGGTAGCAATGGGTACTATTCCTACTTTAAATGAGTGTCACTTCTCCCACATAATAAATAAGTGATTTAAAAAAAAAAAAAAAGGCAAAACTGTTTCAAAAAAACAAACAAAAAAATAAATAAATAGTGCAAAGTGCATTTATAAATTGTTTCTATCAGTAGGTTTGTTTTATGCATTTTGTTTCATTTTAACTTTTTATTTGTATGTCATCTTTTCTCCTGTTTCACATATCTGTGAAGAAAATAAGTATATATAATGAATGCATTACTGGTATATATACATACTCATTATGTATATATGAATATATACTTATATTATCTACACTTGTATATGTACGTAATGCTAAAAAACAAAAAAAAGGTATAAAAAAATTAATAAAAAAAAAAAAAAAAAAAAGGCGAGACTTGGTTGACCACTTAGCTACCTGCTTATTTTTCCTTACTGAAGTTGGTTTTGTTGGTTACGGAATAAGTATGTTGAAGTTTTCATTTTATATTCCTCAGTTTTGAGTGGACGTCACGTCTTGATTTTTCAGACTACTGTAGTTGTGGCAATGGACAAAAGCTAAGTGGTCAACTGAGACAGAAACTACATGGAACAGTGTATAGAAGTAGATAATTTTCCTCTAATCTGTACATATAAAGAAAATAAAAGACTGAATTGTATGCCACAGACATGTCCTTAAATTCCTATATCATGCTAGCATTTGCATCATGAATTCTTTTCCATTCGTTGGCTTCTGACCCTTAATTCTTAGACATCTTTACCTGGATATCTTCTTCAGTGATTTAGTAGTTGATGTGATAATTTACTGAGGAATAACAATACAGTTATTGATTTTATTTTGCACTTCATGCCTCATCAGCAACAATAGGTACAGTGTGAAAATGTCAAAATTGCAACAATCATGTCATTCCTCCTTGGGTTTGTTTCAAGGGTCAGAGAACACCAGACATCACTTTTTATGATGAAATTATCCCAAACTGTTTTACTTGTGGCAGATGCTCATTCATTTTTTTTTAAATTTTTATTATTTTTTCCCTTTTTTTTGGTTTCATTTTATTTCTTCTTTGAGACAGTCATTACATTGTGGCAGAGTTACTACTCAACCCGTGTCAAATGGGGTGTCAACAAAAATCTTCACCATTGAAATTGTTCCAATAACTTCTGGGGATACAAAATGGACATTGAGTTTTGGGGGTTTTTTGGAGGGGGGGGCTCTTTAATGGACATCGAGTTTTGTTGTTGTTTTTTGTTTGTTTGTTTTGTTTTTGTTTTTAAGTTTGCAGTACTCTGAGGGTTTGTGAAAGTGAAGAGAGAGTGGTGAGGTCAGAGTGGGGCATGTCATGATAGGTAAGTTGAAACTGAGGATGTGATCAACACTGCCAGTCAAACGTTTTTGAACACATTACATTTTTAGCATTGTTTGGTTAAATCTTAAGTGTATTATCTTAAGTGTACTGTAGAATAGATACCCTGAGGTCTGAAAATATATATATATATATATAAAAAGAATATTGTGGGTGTGAAATGTTTCTGGCCCCTTTTATTTTATTGGAAATGGTCTAGCTCTTAGACACACTGTTACAAACAGCACACTGTGTATTATTCTGACAGTTGATGTTGATGGATTGCCCAAAGATCCTTTCTCATTTTCTTTGTATGACAATCTTTAAGTCCATGACTAATATGAACCACATAGTGAATAATAACCTCTTGTCTCTTTCCTGAGCTGATATTTGCTCCTAATTCCACCAAACTTATAGATCATTTCCCATAAAATTCAAAGTCAAGAGCATGTCCCAATTCTTAATCATATTTTCTAATTGCAGGGCATTAAAAGCAAACAGTTCTCCCACTCTTTCTCAACACACTAAGATTCAACCAAACAAAAAAAAAAAAACGGTAAAAGTAACTTTTTTAATTAATCTGTTCAAAAAGGTCTGTCTCATAGTGTGTCTGTGTTTTTAGGCTGTGCATAATAAGAATGAATTGGTAACGTTGTGGGAGTTGTTCCTTGTCATTCAAAGAATTAAATTTTTCAGGCTGATCTGGTTGATACAGTGACTTTACAGCAGTAGATGGATCTCATTCCCTTTAAATGAAAAAGTGCTGACCATACCTTTGGTCTGCTCCAGCTACACACATTTTTCTCTTACGTCCCAAAACACGCAGTGAGCGTAACACAGGAACGCTCATGTTTGAATTCCAGTCAGAGAGAGCTGCTCGTTATTGGTTGACACATTCAGAGGCCACACAGCTACATGCACTTGAATTTCCTGATGATTTGAGTCCCATGCTGGTAAAATATGAGAAAGATTCTGATAGCGTTATATCTGCCCATGTTTTTTTCCTTTATGACAAAAGCAGTACTGGAAACTGTCATCCAGTGCTTGGTCCCGTTATATGTAATTCATTAAGTGTCGAAACACCACTGCCCTATCTGCAAATTGGTCTAAATGCAATAAAATCATCCCACTGTGTCATGGCTGTCATATGACAGTTAGTCACCATTGAATCTCTCAAAATGTCACTTCCCCAGAAAGCTAATACCCCACAGCTAACTACTTTGATGTGTTTTGAGCAGTCAGCAGAGAGCTTCATGTGAGCTATGGTTTTATTTTTAAGTTCTGCCATTTTAATTCAGAAGTCCAGATTTTTTGACTTAGCAGAGAACAACACGTACTTGTAAATATGCATTTTCTAGGTATTTACAAACAAGAACTTTGGGAGCGCCTCAATTTTGTAGAAGCTGTTCAAAGAAGAGGTATGCCCTTTTTAATTATGCAAATTCACAAAAAAAATAATTCTAGAAATGAACAACAACAACCCAGTTGGTAGTTGCAACATGTTGTAACTTTTTAATTTTTGTTTTTTGTAAAGATGGTGTCTGGCTGATTTGACAAAGAGGAGAATTTATGTTGCAGCTGTTAAAAGACGACTTATTTCACTGTACAATACATATTTTTAAGTATATGTTGCTGGATTTGTCCTGTTCTGTCTTCTCACCACTTTACAGCTGTACAACGATTAACATGGATTTTTTTTTTTTTTTTTTTTTTTTTTTTTATACAAATAGCTCAAGATGTTGCCAGAATAAGAAGGATCCTTTACAACAGGTGTGCCACATGAATTTGTTCAAATCAAAATTTCATCCTGTGCTGGCTAAAGTAGGACAGCAGCTTAGCTTAAGTGGGACACTTTTATGAACTCCACTTACATACTCTAAGTCAATCTCTGAATGTAGGCTTTCTATAACAGTTTAATGGGGATGTTTACTGGTTTATACTGTTTATATTTTGCTTTTCAAGGCCCTCAGCAGATACAGTTTTCTCACTGAAGTGAATTACCACTGAGTGTCTTGCCCACAGACCGGTTTGACAGGGCTTACCTTAGACCCTTATGACAGCCTCACTAATTACTGAGAACACAGTGCTGGCGTTTGGTTTCAGACTGTTAAACTACTGGTAACAACTACTACACTATATTTTACTAGTGTACAACACTACAGAACCTCTTTGACTTCCTTCTATTATTCTGTGTGCCTTATACCATGTACTTTAGGGTGAGCCCATCATATATTATAGTGGTAGACCTAACTCTAAAACATTTACGGAGTTGTATTACTGCTCAGTGTCTTAATACCTAAGTAAATGTTTAATAGTTCTGTAAAAGATTATTTGACTTTAACAAATAAATTGAGCAGTTCTCTATTAGAGTCCATGTTTTAAGCTCAGAAAAATGCCCTGTTGCTTTCAAAAAATATTTTACCATTATTGTATTTATGTATTAAAGTGCTAATGATGCTTTATAAGCTGTTTTATTTGATCACAGCCTTTTATCCTATCAGTTTGCTCCACATTCTACTTTGCCTTACTCAACAAAACTTTTAACAAGTCACCGCAAACCCCTCTTTCTCTATGAGCTACTCACCTAAGGTCACCCAAAAATCAGTCATATCTCTGTCAAACACATACATGTACCCATCATGTAATCATTAGCATTATTTCCTCCTCCTCTCAAATACCATTTACACCCTCCACTGATTCACCTTTAAGGATCCAGCCTTCAGCTTCATCACCTGTGCCATCTCACACAGCTCAGCTATTACATGTGCAGTATCATGGTATGAGCCAGCTGGCACCAATTAGCTTAACTACTCTGACACTTCTTTAATATCAGTTAGGGGCTCATGAGTTAGCTAGATAACTTAGAAGGAGGAGGAGGAGGAGGCTTAGGAGCTGCTTTAATTCAGATGGCTCATTAATATTAAGCTGAGTTGTTGTATGATCTAAATAGTTCTTTTATTTAACTCGAATTAAATTTCAGGGTCATTGAACTGATGGCCAGAACAAACATATTCAACAAGGTAAGGATTTGCTATCTTGGCATGAAGTTACATTCATTTGTAAACAATTGTAGTTGTGGCAATTAGTTTTTTTTTTTTTTTTTTTAGAAATTATTAAATATTATATTTTTTTTGTTAAATAGCTGCACTGTTATAGCACCTCTTGGTGGTGTAAAAATAAATAAATAATTAAATAATGCTAACCTAGCTGTTTTGCACTTGTAGCCCTCGCTGGCCTCTTGCAGTTAAGCTAACTAGCTTTGGTGAGAAACGGCACAAAAGCTGAGTTTGTCCGCGAAAATATTCCCACACCTGTGATTTTATTTGGATAGAAAATCACAAAACACTCGGCTTCTTCATAATTTATTTTCTAGAAAGTTATAGTGAGCGAGGCTAAAGAGTTATTATAAATTAGCTAACTGTACTACTACTACTGCTATACTCACTTAGCGACTGTTCATTATTTATTTATTTAGTTATTTATTTATTGTTCCAATCCACAGAAAACATTTGAATATGTTTTTGAAAGCTTCTTATTTTGTTTGCTGGGGTGTTGTGTGATCACATGGTGAACTTATTTACATATAACCTAAAACAAATAGTCAATGATAATGAGTGCCATTCACAGTTTGCCGAACTGAGCCTGTTTTGTCGGTTATGGATTGACTCAGTGGCTCCTGTACCGACCTTACATCTGCATTTAGGGGATTTGGAAATTAGACTAAAGCCACTGGAGTCAGCATTTGTGAAGAGGATGAATGTTTTTTTTTGTTAAGGGGTCCTAGGAGGGACTTCAGTGGATCCCCAGTCAAATGAAGGTTAGGTCATTAACATTAATTTCCAAATGCTCATTTGCACCATGTTTGGTATCAAACATAATAAATGTGCTCCGTAACACATCTAAACAAGAAGTTAAACTTATCAGATGTGGTTTGCGGGAGAACATTTTTCTAAGTGTAGGCCACTGGTCGAATGTATTTATAAGTCCTCTTTTATTATGAAATTATAATATTAAATACCGTATGTATTTTTAATCTGTAAAAGCCATCTCATTTCAGCCACCCATTTCATATCGCTTGGTGAGGCTTCTGATCGTAACTATGGTCAATGAGTAAGTATTTTATTAAGCTGGACATTTTTTTAAAAAGTATTTTGTCTGTAGCATGAAGTTTTGGGAGGGTGTAGCCACCCCCTGCTTAATTTTGCGTTTGCGTCGTGGTCTCTTGTGGAGAGCTCTGTGTACTCAAAAGCTTGCGCGTTTTGGGGGGTAAATCAGCGCTACAACCGTGGCCTCCGGTTAAAAGTTGGAAAATTATAAAACTTTTTTTATTTAAAAAAGGTCACACTCTTCCCCTTTTTCGCCATGTCGCCCTAAACCGCCGGCATTTCCAGCTGAAATTGGACATAGAGGGTGCACCTTTGCGCAGAGACTGGTTTAATGCTGAGAGCCTCCTCTGGGTGCACAAAGACAGCGGCTCGCAGAGGAACTTGTTCAGAGTGATCCGGGGACGCTGGGAGGCGAAATAAACAATCTCCGGAGTCGAAGTAGCCACGGCCGCGCAGTTTTACCCCTTTAAACACACGATTCCACCACCCATCCAAGAAATACAAGGTAAGGACTTGTTTTTGATACGTTTCAGCGGGACTGGAGGGCTGCGGAGCGGGTTAAACCTCCTTCGCTTTGGCTTCCCGAGCATGGTTGTTTTTGCAGAAAATGGCGTCATCGCCCTCTTGTTTCTGCTTGGCCGCGGTGGGGAGAGGAATAGTTTCAGAGACTTGTAGCAGCCTTTACGTGCGGCGTTTACCCCCTCAAAGGACAGATCGCTTACTGCAATGTGTTTTATTCAATAGTGAATCGTCAAAATACGAGATAGCTCAGGCTTTCGCTCGGTAGAAGGACGCGCAAAGATGGAAGGGTCACCGGTCCTGTGCGCCAAGCTGCTTCTTGGAAAAGGTGGCACGGAGCCGCAAAACGCAGCGTTTTACATTCATAATAATGCCATCCTCACCGGCTCTGGGCTAATCCAAATGACCAAGGATGGTTTAATGTTATTACCAGAGTGGCGATGGACGTATTTGTGGGAGTGCTGCACCTTGTCTTTGTGTGTATTTTATTCGGGTTAGCTCGTTTTTACGCCGCACTCCCCTGCCATGCTGCAATCGTTATGAGGGGCCTCTCTTTACGGCGTGAAAGGTGCATTTTATACTTGGCTTTTCCTTTGATCAAGTTAAGCTGGTCCTTTGTTGCTCAAAATAGTGGCGTTTTTAGGCTGACAATATAACCGTGTAAAAAGAGATTTTCGGGGATAATGGGGGCGATGCAAATCGTGCCATGAGAACGGCGACTGCCCTGCGCCTGGTTCGCTGCTTGCCAGACGAGGACAGCCTGAATGAGATAAAAATAAAAGTCTTTTGGACGAACCACATAGTTTGCACAAAACTGGGGAAGTCCGGCGCTGCGCAATGATTGTGCTGCTGCTTTGCGCAGAGCACAGTGTGGCAGCTGCTGTAACCGCCGCCACCATTTCGCCGCGATATTTTTTTGTGTGTGTTGGCCAACCTTTTGTAAATAGTTGGGGAGTCTTGGATAAAAGAGCACAATAGTATTCATGCGGGCCCTTTATGGCCTGTGAATGCGGTCCTAAGTCCCACTCCGGCTGTCCTGTCTTTCCCCGTCAGCTACGTGCATGCGTCCTAGCACTGGCCACCACACATCCACCATAGCGAGGCCACTCGGTTCCCTGTGTATACGCTCTGCTTGGTTCCTCCTGTGACCAAAAGTCGGGAACCGATCGTGTGCCGAGTGTTACGGTACAGGCCAGCACGACCAAAGCGAAACAACAGCGAAACATCAGCCATGGAGGCTGTACATCGCTCGCTCCGTGCACATTTTTATTAAGTTTCCTGAGTTATGCAACCGCATCCCCGTAGAGCGAACTGCTCATCCGCCTTTATTTACCCGTCAACCACCACTGGATGGATATTTCTGTGTGTAATATCTGGTGAATCGGACCAGTCCCCGCGGCGACGACACTGAATTGGGAAGATATGTCATTTGCAAATCACCCAGTGCCATTTGCGTCACAGCCCGCGGCCTCGCACGCCCATGGGGGGCGATGGAGTTGCAAATGGAGACCGTGAGTGTGTGCTGACGCTGCCCCAGCTGAAAGGGAACCAATAGACACGGACTCGGGCGGCAACAATCGCCGTGCGCCTCCACTCTCCAGTAGTGCACCGACTTGGGATTCTGAATCAACGCGGAAGATCGCGCAGTTTATTCTGGATGGTTATGTTTCCATCGCACTGCCTGGGATGCGTAAGTGGATGCGTGCACACACTGGTTAAACCTACTCAAGGGCTCGACAGGCCAGTCGGAGAGGAGTGTATCCTGTCCGGTCCGTCCCTCATGGTGCTCGATCCATGTGGCTGTTGTGGAGTCGCTCATGTGTGGATAAATGTCTTTCCACCGGATTGCGATGATATGACCGTAAAACCTTTATTAACAGCGGAGAACGAGGTTGGATCGTGATTCGGACACTGGAAACAGGCTGGCGTCATTTTCGATAAATCCACAGCGCGCCACGCGTTTCTGGCTGTGGAGATGAGCAGGGCGTTTTTTTGTTTGTTTTTTTTTGTCCAGGAACGTTTTATTTGTTGCTGTTGCGCTTTTGGGCAACGCGCAGGGTCTCATCCACCGGAGCTCAGAGGACTTATCCACAGGCAGAAAGTACTGAAAATCTCAAAGTAGGAAGTGCAGAATCAGTCAGCATGGGAATCACTTATGGGGCTGTCTTCTAACGCATATATGTGTATGTATATATACTTTAATATAATACATTATAATACAACGCAGGGGTGTACTTGACAGTGTCTACTTCCTGTACTTTGTTAAAAAAAAAAGACTGTGGGTGCAACCACGCAGTGTGTCAGATATAGTTATGGTTAAAAAAACATGTCAAGCATTAGAGGTTGCTACCTGACAAGTATTCCATCAGGTAGAGATTCAGCAGGTAGCCCTACTACTGTGGATTATTTTTTTTTTTATCTTTGATGATTCAAGGTTCCTAAATTACTGCTCTGCTTGATGCAACTTTGCACCTGCATGTACCTGTCATTGTAGTATGTGATTGCTTGATTACAAACTTTGCGTTGCATATTGATGGAGAAACTGGCTCAGTCAGAGTTCATATGTCGAGATGGTTCTATTGTACATGTGTTGTGAAGTTAATTGATCAGGTTAGACCCATCACCATCAGGCCCTCTGAAAGCTATAACAGAGTACACAAGTAACTCTGACACAATAGAGATGCCCAGTCTAACCTTGAGGAGGAGTATGAATGGGTAACTAGGACATGAGTGTAGATAACAAAGTGGGTTATAAGGAACTAAAATAAAATGGGAAAAAAAGATTGGCCTGAAGTTGATGGAATTGCCCGACATATTTAAAATATTTTCTGTTTGTCCTTACATATAATACATATCGTTCAGTATACAGTATTGTTAGCATTCATCTCATTTGCAACTCTTTTGCTGGCCTCTCATTATCTCATGAGACCTGGGGTTATAGCAACCTGATATTAGTCTTTCCTTAGTAGAAGAGCAACAAAGTCTGCCTGGCTCTCTACCTTGATAAAGTTTCCCAGTTATCATTGGTTTTCACCAGAGCGGATGCTGACTCTAACAGTTTAATGATGTCAGTATGTGATTCAGTCAGCGTAATGATGTACTGTTGTGTTCAGTCACTGAGTCAGCTCGTCAAACCAATGTGCAAGTTGAGTTGGTCAACAAACCCATTAACCTGCCAGTCATGTAATCAGTGGGTAGGGCAAACAGGTAGACAGACAGGAAGGCAACCAGGGAATCACTGTCTACCAGTCTCTAAGTCAACTAGTGATCAGTAAGGGTGTTAGTCAGTCTTATTACCTGCAAGCCAGGACACAAATTGTTGCTTTCTTGCTTTGACATTTCATATTGACATCACCATATGCAGTGCTTGTAGTTAATCATACATTTACACGCAATTTTAGAGACCTGATTTCTAACATCATAGGCTGCGCTTCCACACCTGGCCTGAGAATGCCCATTATGCATCCCCCATGGCTATATTTATTTAAATCTGTGTCCACATCCCTTTTCCTCAGTCTGCTGCTGCTACATCTCTTTACATTGCTCTAATGTGCTGCGTGCCTGCTTTGAGTCAAGACTATTCAATGTACTGTGCAGAATTTCCTTTCATATTTGCTTTTGAAGATTCAGTCGCAGTTTTTGTCAAGTCCAATTCCTGTGTACCCGATTTCCTGCCACAAAGTGTGTCCCGGCTTGATTGGGTGGAAGTTATCACAGAGAAACAAGTGGAGCTTTGTGTGGAGCTCTTAAAACAGTATATGTTTCAGTCCAGTAAACTTTGTTGAGCAGTGAAATCTAGGCACAGACTGAGATGTTGTTGTTTGGCAGACTAAATGCTATTTCTGTAGTTAGGGTTGTGTATGTGTGTGCGCAACTCTGGATGCTATATGTGTGCAATATTTGTGTGTGCATGTGTGCAGCTCTCAGGTATTTTCCCATTTGTAAAGATATCTGATTTGAGAAAGATTTGTTGCCACAGTGAATAATGTCAGGGAGTTTCCTAATACAGTCACATGATATTTCTTCTCTTAGGATCAACTGGTGTGTGTGTGTGTGTGTGTGTGTGTGTGTGTGTGTGTGTGTGTGTGTGTGTGTGTGTGTGTGTGTGTGTGT
>JBBMJY010000020.1:16070909-16087524 GCA_037833715.1 Toxotes lorentzi | reverse complement strand
GAGTGCGGGTTTTTGGGGTTTTTTTTTTTTTTTCTTTTACCACTTGACAACTGGAAAAAAGGTGAACGGGGGTTTTTTTTTTTTTTTTTCTTTTTTTTTTTTTTTTTTTTTTTTTTTTTTGTTAATGTGAAGACTGTTTTTCTTTTCTTTTCATGCATGTTGAGATGACCTGGCTGGTTTTTATCCCTGTTTTTATCAGTTTGTATTGATTTGTGGATGAAAAAAAAAAAGCAAAAAAAAAAAAAGCTTTTGTTCAAACCTACAGAGTCAAATTTTTGGTATATTATTTGATGTGTACAATAACTTGTGACATTATCAACAAAACTATTATAATATTTTACTAACATGTCGACAAAATATGTAATGGTCATGTAAGTTCTTTTTTTTTCCGCAGTTACTTAGCAGGGCTAAAGCTGAGGTTGCTCCCTGATGTGTGTCCAGTTTACGAAGCTTCGGACGAGTTTGTTTGGAGAATCTTTTTTTTTTTTTTTTTTTTTTTTAAACCACAAAGCAGTTGTTGGCTAATCTCTGAAGTTGTGCAATACTAATATTTCACCGCTTCTTCAGCTATACTTTTATTTATTTTTGAAGCAGAAGAGATTGAGCCAAAGACATTTTAAAGGGATTTTATTTACATTTTTTTCTTTATTGCTGGTTTCTTTCTAAGGTTTCATTTTTGTCCTATCAAACATCTTTATATTTCAAAAAAAAAAAAAAAAAAAGTTTGACAGGATCTTTGCTAGGAAATGAAGGGCACTGACTCTTCAAATGAAGTTTGGATTTGAAATGTTTTCACCACCCGATATTGCACCGTGTATCACCATCTGAAGTTGATATTTTCTTGAAAACGTTCTGTGTTGCCTTTTAAAGAAAAACAAATCGAAACCAACTTGTGTGTGTGTGTGCGTGCGTGCGTGCGTGCGTGCGTGCGTGCGTGCATGTGTGCGTGTGTGGCGGCACATGGAAAGGGAGCAACCTTTTGCCCAGCCAGTAGAGAGCACTGTGTTCAGCCTTCTATAAACGCCACATCTTTTCCTGTTATCTGTTAGCTCTCCTCTGTTCTTCCCTCGATGCAGTTGATCAATGGCACACCTGTTCTCCCAGCCTCTCAGTCCCATTGGTTCCTCCTTCGTGGGTACAAAATAATGAATAGATCTGTTTTACTCTTCTTCATTTCAATTGGTGGTGGTTATAATAAAGGATTTAGACTGTGTTTCAAAGGTTTATTTTCTTTTTTATTTGTTTCTCTATTAAAGTGTTTTTATTGAAACGTTTTGAATTCTATGTATTTTTTTCCCCCCTCATTATTCCCTGCATTTAAAGACTGCACTGTAGAGAATTCATATGTCATATAATCCTCATGGTGTTTGGGATAATGACTGATGTAAGCCTTAAACTAATGTGGATGAAAGGGCCGTGCCAATAACAGTATTTTTAGATCTATATTTTGACTATTTCATTAGTTTAAAATCCTCCCAGATTAATTGAAATGCAGCTTTTCACCATCTACCTGGAAAATTGTAAAAATGCTTAAATGGTAATGTCAGCAGCAGCTTCTCTTTTGTGTTAGGTTTTACCTACTTTGCTTTGTTACATGGAAGCAAAGGAAGCTCGTGACACAAAGTGGCCTCAGAACACGAGACAAGTTTTCTAAAGCTTATCAAGGTTTAATTTTCATTACAAAGTTATAGCGTATAATAAACACACACACAGAATCCACTTAAATCCAAAACTTCTTTGATTGCATGCCATATTCAATGAAAAAGTCAAAAACATAAGAAAGGCTAAGAATATCAAACACGAATAGTAGCCCATGAAAGCCCATGTCAGAAGTCGCCACTGCTTTTACTGTTCCTGTTTGATTTTGATTTTTTATATTTTATTTCAGGGTCGTGGGTTTGAGCCCCACTCCGGGCGGCACCGCCTCCCATGGACCCACCACTTGTGGGAGGTGCCGTAGGACTTCGGTGCATCGTGGACTGGACAGACCCTGATAAGCGGCAGGTGATGACATGACATATTTTATTTCAGGTTTTAACTCTTTTTTTTGTTTTTCAGTCAAAAATGTTGGCATATTGACAGTCAAAAGAAATGAATTTAGAAATAAACCATACAAAATGGACTTTTGGCCTGAAGAAGCCCCTGCCTGGATGAATGCAGCTCTCGCTATCAACTGCATAACTGAGAGCAGGTCAATACTCACTTTGATATCGCAGCAGGTTTTGCACAGAGCGGTCAAACTTATTAATTCCTAAACTTCTCACTGATATGTACATGGCCAGAACTGTAGCAGTTATGTCTCAGGCGATGTCAAGCAAAGTAAAAACAAATATTTGTCTCTGAATAGCCACAGTACAACACAGCTGCAAGATCAAAACAGGAGCATGGAATTTCTCTGCAATTTTGTAATTTAGGTACCTCATACTCAGAATTTAATCATAATTTCGTTGCTGTGATGTTGCACACTCTACCTTGAAAAATGTGTACTGTAAAGTCTATGTTGCGAAGGCCTGGTAAAGAGTCTTGCCCCACATGTATCCTTTTGAAGTTTTACTGCTTCTCAAACCCAGCTGGACCAAAGTAGCTTGAATTTCGTCTTGCATCACCTGTCCACATTTCAGCTGTTTTCGGTGTTGTTGAATCTCTGAGTATGCGAAGCTGTAACGCACCAGCATTGTCATTTATACTGTAGACACTTGCATGTGAAATGGATTCTAAAATGACGGTTGCCACTAATGGTTGTAATTTTGAAAACAACCCATTTGATGTGCAGCTACTTGCAGCTGAATAATAGAGTCATGTCACATTTACTTATATGTAATTATTGGATTTGATTGGCTAATGACAGTCCACTCTAAAACAAAGCAACATGTTTTGTTTTTTTTTAATAGTTGAAATAAAACTTAATGATAGATGAGCTGACACTGACTTTTTGCAGGTCTGTAACTATGTGCACGTACAGTTAAAGCCTGGCAACAAACCGTGTGGGTGTTTATGTTCCCTGTACGTCTCTTCCACCTTGAAGACACAGTAACACAGATGCAAATTACCATTTTATCACATGTATCAAATGTGTTGTGACACATGAAAATGAACAGAGATTTTTTTGTATCAGCTTGGTTTGGAAGCTGTCAACAAGAAAGTAAAAGGCCTTGTATGTGCACCTGCTAGAACTGAACCTTTTCCAGCATGATCAGTGCTGTGCTGTGACTGTGTGGGTGTTTAGCATTCAGCCTGCCACACACAAACACACACAAACCTGCTCTGTGCTACTGCTTTGCTCTAAAATCGTTCGTTCACCCACAAAGTTCTTATTTTAACTGGATGTTTTTCATCTTTAAGGGTTCTTTATAAATCTTATAAATATACAACATTACACATAGATCTTGACTTGTCTTACTTATTGTAAGTGAGTGACTCCTTGAGCAACACCATACAAAACAATCATCAGCAGAACATTAGATATGTACAAGATATCATACATAATGCAGTACGTAAAATCAAGTTACCTTGTTGTCAGGCCATAACTGCCTTTACTGTATACTCAAAATGTTATTGTCTTAATGTCTTTTTAACTAAGGTGTATATGATGATGTCATAAGGGAGACCAAACAAGACCATGGACACATAGCAGTGACTTGGAATCGATCATTTTTAGCATTTTCTTCTATATACGCAAATGATAAAGGATGATATTTTTTTTAGGATGAGGGGAAAAGGGAAGCGTACTAAAAGCGCTTTCAGATTTTTGTAAATAAAGTGTTTTCAGAGACTATTCAGACCCCTTCTTTTTGTTTTCACATTTTGTTATGTTGCAGCTTCATGCTAAAATTTATTTCTCTTGTCAGGAAAAACTGAAATATCACACTCAATATAAAAAAGTAAAGTTTTCAGATTTTGATATGACACTTGAAATCTAATACATTTGCATTAAAAATTACACATTAAAAATTTCAAAACATTTCTAAAACTCTTATTTTGCTTTGTCATTGTGGGAAATTGAGGGCAGATTGTAGCTCCGTTCTCCAACATGAACTAAACCTACAGAGGTGGTGGAGAGGACTTGTGTATTTTACACTCTGAGTGGGCATTCAGGATAAGGCAAACATTCAAAACTCCAACGAAAGGCCCCTTTTCAGGCTGCTGTATAATTGTAGGGAGGTAAATTTGCCATCATGGCTACAGTCCATCCACACCGGAGCCAGTCTGTCATCGTGACCTTACCCTTTCATGGTCAGCTCTTGTTCTCGAAGTGAATCTAACATCTGTACTCAAAACGAAAGACACAGTCATTCTCATACTGTATTCATTTCTCTGTGCAGCTATCACTCTGCTTGCTCTGGCTCCGCATCCATGCAAGTCTCCCATGGATTTCTGGGCATCTGGGGCATTGAAAGGAACAGGAGGGCAATGCCAGAGAGAAAGAGGAGGACAAAGGCGGTGCAGGCGCAAGCAAAGGACCAGGCGTAGTAGTATTCGATCCAGATGGTGTCCTCGCTCTCAATCATTCGCTTGACTGATTGACGCATCACCTCCAGTGAGATGAAGGAACAGAGACCTTGGAGGGACAGAGATGTGTAAACATGAGTCAGCTATTTGACAGCTTATAGTAAGACCTGTTGCCGCTTTTTAGATTCCCAAGCTCGTTTGCTTGTTAAATTAACCCACCTGCAAATGCAAAGAACATGCCAGCAGGTTTGAGGAGGTAGTCTCTTCCTTTGCCTTTACCAGTACATGATCCCACCAAACACAGAGACCCCAGTATCATGAAGGCCAGGCTGAAGATGGAGATGGCCGCAGCCGAGATGTTGTACTCTGGAATGAAACAGACCCCAGCGTGTTAGTGCACATTTGTATACAATATCTAAAACCTGGAGTAAAGTGATTTTTTTTTTTCAGGCTTGACAACACGGCTGAGCCTGTTTGTATGTGTCATCATGCCAAAATGTGCTCCTGGAGACACCTACAGTAGCAGGAACAATCCACAGAGGTGGTTTTGAGAACTTTGCCAGGTGTTTGTCAGTGCACAGTTTTTGTCACAGTTACTGTGTAACAGTGGTGCAAGATGCAGTCACAAAACTTTACAGATGTGCAGTTGAGATTAAAATTAAAAGAATATATATATATCACTGTTTCCACAATCAACCAGGAGACACTGCTTTAACAAGCAGTGATTTCCACTGAGAAAACAGAAATTACAATATGTAGCGTATATTTGGCCATTTAGTTGTTTATTTGATTTTAAACAGTGTGTGTTTAGTGTGTGTGACAACATCCATCGTTTCACTGCTTGAAGGTTGAATTATCACATTCTTTTTTCAAGGCTGAGGCTGCACTCTAACACTTCTTTGTCACACTCCAAATTTTCTTTCACTTTTTGGGCCAGGACATTATCCTGGATCCATTTATGAATGAGCTGGTTTTGCACACGGAACAATTAGGAACAACTACTGTGTGTTTTTGGAGGAAATCTATGCAGTCATTAGTGTCAGGTTAGGCTTAAAAGATGAGGCTTGCTTTATTCTATTTTCATATTATTGTCAACAAATCCTATGACAAGACCAAAACCAGGGATGTCTTGATTTGAATCCCAATACTGTCTGACATTCAGCTTCAAGCGAAGTGGTTCCTAAACAGTTCACAAATCTGTAGCCACAAAGGCAAATCGTTTCCTAAAACAGCTGTGCACAATAGTCTTGTACGAATATTACTTAATTAGAAGTAAATAACATTGCATTTTATAATAATGGCATTTTTGAGAACTATTTTCGGCAGTGTACTAATACATATTTGGTGCACGAGTGAGTGCACCAAATATGTGATATGTGATGTTGCACAGCGCAACATGTCACATATATTTTTGGATAACAGTGGAGCTCTATGAAGAAGAGGTTTTATCAGGCTTTGGCTATGCAGTAATTGTTAGGAAAGAAAAAAGGAAGGACAAAGGCAGAATATCACAAGACTCATCCTTTAAAATTTTGTGCTATCAAGCCAATCATGTTTAACTCCACAGAAATACTATATGAGTGTACTTTGGTCCTTATGTTGACAGATACAGTGTCTGCGTAAAAAGGAACAGCTGCTGGCTTGTTTTTCTGAGAAGAGAGGTGGATAGGATGCGAGGCCTTTGATCTGCCGCCTGTTCGCCTGTGAACCGCGCCCAGGGGAGAAGCTCTCCTTTGGGGTAGAGAGCCTTCATCTTCTCCTGGCAGGGGAGGATGGGCCGCACCCTGAACACTCTGTGTTCTCTGAGATACTCTATGTCTGTGGAGCTTGCTGGCTAACTCAGTCTGAAACACCAAAGTTTCTCAACACCAGAAGTGAGGTAGACATCAAAAAGACACCACCATTTCAGTCATGCAGGGATTGCTTTATGGGATTGATGAAAGATTCCTCAGTACTCAGAAATATGACAATATGTCCGTATATGTGCATGTATACGGACATGCACATATAGATGCTTTTCATTTGTGGGGGAGAGACTTGAGTGAAGAATTTAAGGTTCAGTATTTCAAATTTTGTTTTAGTTCTCTTGAGCTGATTTGGCCACAAGCTAATCTGATCCATCTTTATCTACCTATCGATATCTGAGCACAGCTTCAGTGAGAAATTGTAAGTTTTGTTCATTCATGAAAAATGAAACAGCAGAACAACAATTCTGCAGATGTCATGCATAGTTTACCTATGTTAGTAAAACTATGTTAGTAGAACCTCAGAAGGCCCACATCCATTCACAGAGTGTCCTTGACTATTCTAAACTTGCGAGAGTTTCATTGCACTTCGTTTATTTTTTACCGGTGAACTCCCTAAGGCAGATAAGAGTCTTGCTGTATGGATGGATGTGCATGTGGCGACATACATCTACTATGTTCATTCAACCTTACTTACCATCATGGTATAGCCAAATGGCTCAGTCAAGAGTGAATGACACTACAGGTAACTTAGGTCAGAGCTGCAATCATTCCGGCAAACTTGCAGTGTGTCCCTCAAGGGCTGTCCATTAGCAATGGGATGCTGCATGTGTGTGCATGTGTGTGTGTGTGGGCATGAGTGTGTGTTGGAGGATGGGGGTTGGGGAACCCATCAATGCTTGCATTAGCGTCTCAGAGTTTAGGGTGCGGGGGTGTGTAGGACTTCATGTACAAGTCTATTCACATTTACACCCCAGTAATTGAGTCTGACAGTGCTCCACATGTGCTTGGCCCCCTAATGCACATTACATGGGAGGGCTGTCATACAACATGCGCTGGCTGGGCTCAGTGAGGCCATAACTGTTAACAGGGCCACTGAAGAGAGGATGGAAGGAATGGAAGATGGAGGGAAAGAGGATGGAAGGAATGGAAGATGGAGGGAAAGGGAGCAGGAACAAACACACACAGCTATGAACTGTTGATTGTTACTGTATGCACAAAACATCTCTTGCACTGTACCTACAGGCACTGTATGTGAAGCTCTCAGCCTTGTGTCGGCACACACACTGTGAATTCTGGGACTCTAGTGAGTGACCTATGACCCCCTAGCTGGTGACCACCATAGGGGCTACAAACCCCAACCAAAAAACTGTTTCATTAGTGTATGCATCAAAACATAATTATACATACATACATAGTTCTTGACAAAAACATTTGAGGCAAAGTGTTACCTAGAACGACCTGTGTGGGCACAGTTACTTTTAGCCACAGTTATACAGGGGGTTGGGAAAATCTGACCGTCTGTCATTGACAAGTTTGTCAATGACAAACTTGTAAAATACATCTGCTGTGACATTGCTGACTGTGCTGTGGTCAGAAGTGCAACATGAATGAAAATCTGAGCCCACGCAGAGCAGAGCAACTGCTGCAGGTGAGGTTAGTTTGGGAACTGTGGTGCAGCTGGTTTCATGCTGAACTTCACACGGACTCGGATGTCCTAATGTTTTAAAGAACATATTTACAAGATGAATTCACAAATGAATCTCTCCTTTTTTCATTTTCAGACAGGATGGAGTGAAAGTAAGCGTCACATTGGGGAAACAGTTTCAGAAACCTACCTTTTTGTGTTTTATATTCAAATATCTCAGTGTCCTGCCCTGGAGTGAAGTGTTGGAAGTAAGTGCAGTTTTCCTCTGTGAAAAGAAAGAAAGCAGGATTTAGTTCAAAGTCAAACCTGCATTAATTGATTTTCTTTTACCACTTCGGGGCTACATGACAAGCAGCAAACGCAAATCTCCATTTTATCACCTTATGAAGTTGTCACTGCTAACGTGTTAGCAAACAGCAGCCAATGTACACATCCAGCCGACACGGATCCACAACCAAATTTTAGTTGCAGACAAATAAAAACCAAATCTTAATTATAGTAATTTGTGTTGGAAAAATCATTTTTATTTCACAGGATTAGCTGAAGTTGTGTTTAACCTACATTTGCTTTGCTCGACCTCTGAACTTTTTCACACCTCTGTTCAAGCTTTGCCCCACATACTGGCTGTACGCCACCTGCTGTGGTATAACACGCGAATATGATACTTGTATTTAACACTATCTCACATTGTTCTTCCAAAAGCATCTCACAGATTGACACGGGATAACATTACCACTGAAATGGTTGCTTGATGTTGTGCAGAGCCCTCGTCTGCTTTGTGTGCTTTGACTGTCAAAGCAAAAACGGCCACAGCAGACATCACATTCAATTTTTCTCAGGCAGATGACGCGTTAAACCTTGGGGATTTACGCAAATAAAGCCAGACTGCTTTATGTATGTGATGATGGAGTGGATGGGTATAGTAGATACTCTTTGATGCTATGCCAAGTGTAAAAAAAAAACAAAAACTGTTGAATCCTGTATAGGAACAGTTTTGGTTTCCTCTCAAATCTTGAGATCTTGAGTAGACATGACTTATCTCATGCCATATGCTTGCCATTGGGGTTTAAGAATGCATACATGGTTAAAAGTTGTTGATGAAGTGCACACAGTGTGGCTCACACTCAACATTTGAGGCTTCATTTCATGTAACATGTTTCTGAAAGCAGAAAAATGTCCTGACATTAAAAAGAAATACCACGTAGGTTCGGATGATCATATTTGCAGGGGAGTGAGAATGTGTATGCATGTAACACCAAACCACTATGTCACTTAATCTCATGCAAAGTCAAGTGCATGTCAGTGATCTTGGTTATGTTGTAAGGCCTCCACTCACATGCATGTCCCTAATCCCCTTTTCTATATAGTTTCACCATTGGACATAAATGAAATGCTTTCATGTGGAAATATGTCATACTGCATGGTATCCAATCACGGTTAGAGCTCAATGACCCATGCTGGGAGGGTAGATAATTTTCCTATGAATCCTGGAAACCATGAAAATAAGATAAAAGGGATGTCAGGAGGCCCTAAAAGGAAATAACACAGAGTAATTTGAGATAGTAGGCACAAACAATATCTCTGAATCATATTTTTCCAAGCCAAGTCAATATTGCAATGTTCACAAAAACCTCCTTTGAAATTACAAGCTTTTATTGCAGTGTGCCACACTGTGTGGGCCCACATACAAAATAATAATAATAATAAAAAAAAGAAGAAGATGTTTTTATGAATGAGGACAGGGACTGGCCATCAAAAAAAGAAAGCACAGAGGTTGTTACTAAGCAACAAGCAGCAGTGTTTTTCCCTGTAGAAGGCACATATGAGGGTGTGATAGAGGCTCATCAACTGGTTGTACTTCGGATCAAAACCTTGTGTTCGAAAGGGAGGCTGAAAAATATCTCTGAACCTCACTCATTTCCCCAAACAGTGAATATTCATGTTTTTAAAGCAGTGTTAATCCACTTCTCAGCCTAGTTTATCCTTACGCTGAAGCACAAGACAACTCTTTCAACAGCAGGAAGCACAGTCTCTGAGTGAGATAAGATTTCTTTTTTAGGTCCTGGGTTAAAAAGTGTGAGAACTCCCAGCAGACCAAGTGGCTCGTCGTTCACTAAATGCATATCTGGTTTGTTGTGTATGTTTAAGTGGAGCCACTCTGCGTTTATTTGAACTTGGAGTGCATGCTTTAAGCTCATTATCTGTATCAAGCAGCTCTATTCCCAAATGTGACTGTGCGTGTGTTGCCTAATTACACCTTTTTGTACCATCTTTAGAACACAAGCTTCAACAAAAAAAAAAAAAAAAGAGGACAAGCTGGTGGTCATAAATTAATCTGTATTCATCTGTAGAAGCATGCTGCCGCAGGCGAGCAGACTCACACATATAAACCACTCTTGCACCACTTGTTGTTGGTCCTCATCTGGTTAGGCTGTGCTGACAAGCTCTGTAAAGCCTCCTCTGTTCCTAATAGGGCAATCCATCATCTTTCCAAAGATCAGGTAAGGACACTGGATTAGCATCTCTGCACATTGTTATGTCACAGCAGCACCTTTTATAGCTTTGATGTGTGGTGTCCATTTGTTTTGTCTACAGCGATAAGTTTGGCCCAGACCTCTGAACCTGTGTTATTTTGTTGGCCATTGTTCCCTCTGTCACTCTTAGGTCTTTGAATTACGACAAGTGAAGACAAGTTCAATTAAACCCACCCAGCCCAACTGTATACCCAAAATAACATATGAAGACATATCTATACATGTATTAAAGACATTACCGGAAATTCCCTATCCCTATATATACGATGCCTATCCCTGGATTACTATGTCACTTGAGTGCCTATAAACGCAAAATACCAATGGTTCCACTTGCTTTTTTGACTATGTGTCCCATCCCTGGGGAGTGTAAAGTAATTTGAGTGGCTAAGTGAGCTGCATGGAGATGTGAAGCTGCAGGAAGGTCTTGTGGGAACAGTTTGATTGGATAGCAGGTCTTGGAGCTATGCGTAGCGCGTACAGGCGGCCCCGTCACTCAGAGGAACGCTGGACTTGGCGCGAACAGTTGACCCTCATGGCTTCCACCCAAGACAGCTGAGTATTTACGTGGCCTATATTTATAACCATGACTGCTTGCTGGGTAGTTTGCACAATATTCAGTCATAAGAGAACAAATTTCAAAGTCTCTGCAATTTCTTAACACAGGGTGAGCAACTCAGAGGACCTTGACTGGTTAACAGAATACCTGATGTTGCTTACCTGCCGCTCACAGCGGCTCAGAAAGCCAACATAAAAAGAGATCTCAATATGAAAAGAAAGCAGGACAACAGACTTGAGTATAGCATCTAAAACTAAAAAAATATATTTATATATATAATGTGCTGTAAGTCTGCATCATACACATAAAGTTTTTCTGAGATCGTATCACCACCTGCACTGTGTCAGCAGTCAGCCTAAACAACAACTCAGCCCATATTTTCCACATGAGTGTCTCACAGGACCCTTTCACACACTGTTCAAGTCCTGCTTTGGATCTGAGGTTGACACCTCTCTGAAGACGTGTGGCTATAATAAACAATAATGTTCCTCTCCAAATACAGCTATTGGGTCGGGAGAAACCCCTGGAGACTGAGGGGACAGCTACTAGATTTACTTACTACTTAAATAAAGGCTGCCGAGGTGCCATTGTAGTAGACATAGAAAGCATTTGTTAGCAGCAAGTGGCTAGTAAAAACAGTAATATTATATTATATTATATTATATTATATTATATTATATTATATTATATTATTCTTGTGTAATTAGATGTATTTGCCACTTGCCACAGTATGAAGAATTCCATATGTGTCCGGGTGGTCCGAGCTGTTTTTGAATATTCAGCACATGCCTGCCATGCTCGCACAAATGAACCACCCTCAGGCATTTCATCTGCTCCTGGAATGGCCCAGCAGTGAAGACAGTGTCTGGGATTCCCAGAAGTGAAACAGCCACCATCAGTTAGGACATATTTTGAGAGTTTCTTTCAGCTTTGGGAGCAGGATATATTTGGGAACTCTCAATTTATACAAGGTGACATGAAGGGTCAGACAACCATCAGATATTGACTTCTCAGGAAATGTTCACCAGGCCAGCAGGGTTGATCGTCTCTCACTCTACCGGTGAGTGACCTTCAACGCAAGTCAATGAGATGTGAGTGTGAAGAACTGCTTGACACTGTTTACATCCATTTGTCAAGTCTGCTTTTTATTCAAGCAGCCGTAAGAGCAATACATTATATACATTATAATACAAAGTTTATTTTGAGATATGCATAGCAAGGGGAACCCGTGTTAGGGCATCAGGATACACATGACCTATTAGCTGACCACATAATGTCAGCATCATTAAAGGCTGTGGTGGAATAAATATTCAGATCATTCACTTAAGTAAAAGTGTTGATACCACAGTGTAAACATTCAAAATTGTTGTTATCAACTGCGGAACAGCCCCATTTAGGGTTTTGTATTTTAGCATTTTAATGTAGTAGGTGGCTGAATTAGTGATAGAATTAATTTAACCCACTTAATAGACTAATGTGATATTTATATCTATAAAAAAACCCTAGATTTTATAAAATTATAACTAAACTAAATCTCAACCCGCAAAGTCCCATGTATCTAATGATATCAAATGCTGTAAAATGTTGAGACAATGTTGTGAGACTGTACTCATTCATTAATTTGATGAATTGAAGTCTAAGACTAAATTCTTAATGAAGTGATACACTACATATTTACACTGAACTAAATGTGCATGTTTGAAATATTCATTTTAAATTTTCTAAATTTGATTCTTTACCATTAGTTGAATTGTTTGCTGCCCTGCAGTGTAGAAAGTGTCAGGAACTTTTCACACTAAAAGCTGTCAAATTTACGTTCAGTTCATTCCTCAAAAATGATCAGGAACCCACTGAACCCATAAATGCGTGCTAGTAATGGAAATATTCAAGTGAACTAGCTCAAAATTGTTTATGCTCTCAGTAACTTTCCATCACTGATTAAGGTCTGTTCATTGAGGATGCTTTACACTCATTTGTATACGGTATAATCACATATAAGTTCCCATGTTGTATAGAGCATTGGTAGTCTGCAGCCACTATGCCAGCTGGTTTTACTAATAAACACACCCTCACCCAGAGAGGAGGAGCCACCGGTAGAATCAGCTGTTGTGGTGTTTAATGGTTGGTTAGTGAAAGCCTACAGCCTCCTGGGACTAAATGGCACATGCTCAGGTAACTCTGGTTGATGTCAAAAATCTCCTGTGTTCCGGCGAAGTCTTTACAGATAACTGATAGCTAAGGCATGCTCTCGAGGCCTTGTCATGAAACCTGGTCTGCCTGGCTGTTGTGTCCAGTGTCGCCCTGTTTTTTGTACAAAGGCCCCCCCCCCCGATGAGTGAGGTTCAGAGGCAGATTTGCAAACCACCACAGAAGTTTAAACTTAGCCTAAACTCCGACTATCATATTTGTTTCACCAAGGTATGATTTCATTAGAAACCATTTGAAAACATCTAAATATCGTTCTTTAAGTGTGTTTCTGAAGTGCAATCAAGCAGACCTCAAGTGGTGTCAGTAACCGCAAATACATTTCAGATTTTTAAAAAAAGGCTGAAAGCATGCAACTTAGAATAGAATATTTCCTTTCTTCACAGGGAAGTTTATAATGTCATATCACATGTCTATTGACCCTGCATCAGGACCTCTATTCTTAGTAGCGTCATAGCTCATGAGAACTGGGCTGGACTGCGGACAGAGGCACCTGACAGTCCCAGACAGACAATATTCATGCACTATAGGACCTCACCTTTTGGTACAGGGACAAAATGTGAAATGTGCCTTTCAGCTTTAATCAAATTTTATGGGCCAGTTCCAGAAGGTTTTAGCTCAGATTTTCACTTACCTCCAGGCAGGCTGATGGGTCCGCAGCCATGCCCTTCCATGTAGATTTCTGAGGTCATGTAAATGTGCTTCTTGCACAGCCTCCATAGGCCAAAGTGGGCTGCCTCGCAGGTCTCATTGAATCTCTCCACCCGTGGGCTGAGCACTGCCCAGTGGTCCGTTACCACCGCTGTGAACATGCAAGCCATACCCACCAGCAGCACGAAGATGGCTATCTTTATCTTTGTGCGCTTGTGCATGTTTCCAGGTGATGAGATTTCTGTTCAGTGAATATTCTTCCCTTGATATGTAAAAAAAAAAAAAATCTATAAAATTCAATGTTCTGCAGTGTGGACACAGTGGTCTGTGTCCCAGGGGCTTCTTTCCTCAGTCACTGCAGCAAGCCTCCCAAAAAGTCTCTTCTCTTTTTCCCTCTCCGCCTTAGACTAGTGCCTTCTCTCCCCCTGTCGCAAATCTGTGCCTGTGGTTCGAAGGGAAAGGGGCCAGACTGCTCCTGTCCTAGTTTCAAGTCCCCTTTTCTCTACTCACTATAAGTTGCTGCACAACTGAGGGGCTGCAAGTTTAGACTCACAGCTGTTGAGGTAGATCAGGAAAGTTGATGACCACACCGTCTGCTTTGGTGGGCAATGGGCATGGACGCTACTGTAAGTGTTTTTTTTTCTGGGGGTTGGGGTGGGGTTCGGTGGGGGTGGATGCTATAAATGTGACCAGTGAGTCAAGTTGTCAGCCTGTCTGCTTATCTGGTTACACTGGCCGTGGGTGGACATGTGTCACGTGCTATAACAAGTGAACTCACATAGACAGTTTTCACGCAAACTTTCAGAATACACTGTGAGAACAGTCTTGCATGCTTTTGGTTCCATCCGTATACAGTGCCTGTGCTTTCCCTCTCTGCCTCACTGCAATACCGCCTTGGTGGGGATTTGTCTCTGTAAACTATTTATAAGGAGAAAGTGGATGTGTTTACAAAGAGATGTGGCTAGGCTCCAGCTGTAAGAGGACAGAGGAGTTCCCCTAATGAAACAATACTACTTTTAGTAATTCCTGTCGGGGTGCCCACTCAACACTATGTCTATTAGTCCAGAATAAGTTTGAAATCATCACAACTGTTTCTTTATGGAGACGCTCAGTGTCTCGTCTCTGCAGTGTCAAGGTAAAATCTTTGTTTCTGCTCACTTGTATGGATGTCTCACAAGTGGCTTTAAAAAGAGAAACTAGTAAGGACATTCATGTCCTCACCTCTCTTCATCTATCCAGAAATAAACTTTGCCTGCGGCAACATGCAATTTATTTTGTATGTTTGTGTACTAGGGAATATGAGTGGAAAAGCCCAAGAAGGAGCAAATCCAGCAGAAAGGAGCAGTACTTCTCTCTTGAGAAACGGAAACGCTTCACAAGTGCTCTCCAAGTTCTCTGCAAGAGAGTTAAAATGTAGTACGGAAGTTACAGACGGGCACAGTGCTCTGATGTTTCACTGTTATTCCACTGCAGTAAGGAATTGGTAAGGATTATACAATGTGATTTGAGGATCATTAAAATTTCCTGCCCAGGAACCTCTGACTTTAAATATTTTTTTTTTAAAAGTTTATATTTAAAACTGCTTGGTCCTTCTCCATTCTGCTGTCTCATATACAGAGGATAGCACCTTCACTAGTGATAGTCATACCAGAGCACAGCATTTACAGTTGGCGCAAATTGGTGATTTGAGACACGATCCCTTTCCCTTTGATTCCAAGCCACTCCCAGAGATGTTAGACAGCTGAAAATGTTGCTAATAAAGGTGATTTTTTTTTTCATGGAACAGGGCCATAAAGTAAGTGCAGGATAAAAAGAGACAGAAAATGTACTTAAGATTATATGAAGTACCAAAAGGTGAGCTAATCCCTTTGATAATTCCCCTACAGTAAATCACGTTGGTACGTCTCTGTTTATCTTTTTTAAGCCTTGGCCTACTTTGAGTCTCTTTATAAGAATTGTGACCCACTTCCCCCTGGTGTGAGCACCGGTGCCAGTGAAAGTCATAAAGTCCCTCACAGCAACAAAAGTAGAACTTGAGAAATAACTGGAAACCTGCACACACGATAAACTAGCATATGTATGAGTGTGGTCACCAGCTGAGGGATCAGTCAGTTACCAACTGCACCCAACAACTTATCTTCCCCTCCTCAGCTTTGAATGAAACAACAGTGGTCTACTTTAATTCACATTATATTCCTCTTGTCATTAGTCTTACTGTCTTACTCTCTTCTGGATCTGACTCTTATTTTTGTAGCTTTCACCACCACTCCCACGGGCAATGATACAATTTCACTCATCATTTTACCAGCTCAGACATGGCAACACGAGGACTCTGGCTTTATAATAAACTCCCCACCACATTTCAGACTGCAGCCATCAGGTTTTAAATAAGTCCGGTTTATCCAAATTATACTACCAGTATTTGGACATGAAACTGAAAGTGGATTCACCCCAAGTCCCATTGTAATCATCCACTCATCCAACCAGGCTGAAGCAGTCCAAATCTAATGGATATTTGGGTGATAGTTTCTGCTCTTTTCATTTCCAAATAGGTAGTTTAGATAATTGGATTAAAGTGGGAATGTTTGTGATTCTTCACTGACTCCATTGTAAAGCAGTCTTATGTGAGCAATTCAGTTAGTACATAAAATATAACATATGAAAAAAAAAAACCCCTCCAAATCAATGAAAACATGAAAAGTTTTCCTGTGATGAGTTGCCAACCACATCAGAGGTTTATTGTTTTTTTGTTTTTTTTTCTATTACTTTATTGATCCCTCCTGGGGAAATTACTCTCTGCATTTTTACCCACACCAAGCGAATGAAA
>JBBMJY010000020.1:16055186-16070809 GCA_037833715.1 Toxotes lorentzi | reverse complement strand
AACCCACGACCCACCGATCCCAGGCCAGCCCAAGCCCAAAGCCGCACTCTTAACTTGTTGCGCCACGGCTGCCCCAAACTGAGACAGTACCATCCTCGGCCTAAAGTGGAGTATGTTTTGTCTCTCCACTGTCAGAGGAATGTCAAAGTGTGTAATAAAGGACAAACTTCTAACTGTCCTGTAAATGCAATGATTAGATGCTTCTCATTTTCAATAGGAGTTTTAACAACAATTGGAGCCAGTGAAATTAAGTAGAGTGATGTTCCTCCAGTGTCTTAAATGAAAGTTAAATGAAATTCGTTGTAATTATTAGGCTTTACATATCTGCATAATTATCCTCAGCCAACATGCAGGTTAGGTGTCTCCAAACTGCCCATATATTGACATATCTCATCCCTGGATAGACAGTGACCTGTACATCGTATATGCTGTCTCTCAGTGTGAGCTGAGATAGACTGGAATTACCCCTCACCTTCTCTGAAGTATTCTCAGGATGCAAACTAACATTATGACACGCCATTGCCTCGGCTTTGTATCTATGCTTGGTCATAATATCTTTACAACCTCATACCAGTCTATTTTAGTTTGATGGGTCGTGCCTTCTAAATACTTTAAGCCTGATTTAAAGCCGGAATAGTTCTGAGTGTTTTATGAGTAAAGTTCATGTTGAGTGAGGCAGGCGAGCGTGACAATAAAAGAGACGCTTTTTGTTTATTATTGTATTATATTACACTAAACTGAAGTACTTTGCAGGGCTGAAATAATTAGTCGTTGGATCAGTTCATTAATTCATTAATTGTCAGCTATTCTGATAAAAAAAATCACTTGATTAAGTCGTTTCACTGTTTATTAAAATTTTTTAGATTGAATATTTAACCATTTGTTCATAAAAATCACCGACAGACTAATCAATAAATCAGTGATTACAATGAGCGCAATGATGAGTTGCAATTTCAATCAGTAATTGCTACATACCTACATGCAGTTACAGTTATGGGTGGAAAATAACACTTTTAATATTATAGAATATATGGAAATATATAATTTAGAAAAGTAACTACAAATATTTATCTAATCAAATATATAGTAACACTGTGTTTATGTTATATAAGTTTATGAAAACATAATATAATGACTTTATGTCACTGAAATTAAAACCTTTGGAACCAACTGTTATATAAGGAATGTAAGTTACTAACCTTAACCTCACCAACATTTTGAATGATGGCACTAACATAATGACTTTCATAGGATCATAGGAGCAACAACCCCTGACCTCACGGATATTGACTGGTTCAACCTTTAACCTTTGTTTCTTTGAGACAGGGCTCCGGGTCTTTAAATATCTTTCAAGGGAAATAACCTCATTCTCTGGACTAATGGTGTGGACAGAACCTGAACCGCTAAACCTTATTGACTGTAATCACAGAGGACACATGGCTACATTGATTATGGCTTCTCATGACTGCTTCCCAGTTGCAGGGACAAGACCTTAGTGTGAAAGCCAAAGGAGAAATTGATCACTCTCTGGAAAAGTTAATTTGTGTTTTAAATCACGGTGCAGTCGTGTTTGGTCTCACTTGACCTGATCTGGCTTTGTTTTGTCTTCACAAGGTTGGGAGGTGTTGATAAAGCCAGGTTCAGTCTAGCTTTAGACTTCTAAACCAGTGAGATCTCATTTATGAACACTGCATAATGTGTAAACCATGTGTGCAACAACACCAAATTCATGATTTGGTGATGTGGTAAATGACAAGCAGAATAAATTATCTACATTATGAAAGGCTGCAAAGAGAATGAAAAAAGTAATTAATCAATGTTTGTGTAATTAATCTATGAAGAGACAGTTTGGATAGTGCTTATTATGTGAACCTAAATTTAAAAACAGTCACTGACTGACACCTCTCATGCTCTCACATTTGCAGTAAATTAGAGACATAAAAGACAGACTCTGATCAGTTACTCACTATAGTGTGAGAAACGAAATTATGTTGCCTTTTGATCCTTTGGGACTGAGACTTTTTTTTTTTTAATTTCTATTTTGACTTTTTTTTTTACCAATCAAAATCTGTGGTAACCAGTATGCCAATGTAACTTTATTTATTTATGATTACACTTTGATTGTGTTGCTAGCTTTGCGATACTTCCATGGCATTTATTAAGAAACACACTGGATACCACTTTTCAGATTTACAAAAGTTTTCAAGGCCTCTGCGTTTTAGCTTCTCGTGTCTTTATCTGAGTCTGTTGAGAACATGTGCATTAGAGCCACATTCATTCTGTAACCACTCAATAATTTATTTGGCAATAATTTAAGTCCCATGATCAGTCACTGTCTACTGCGGCTCCAGCTTTCCATCTTTTTCCATGTTTTTTAATCTCATGTGTTAAAATCTATTAATGTATACTTAAAGGTTTTTTATTTTAATCATGAACACACAAAACATGAGTAATCTTTATGCCCTTAAAGCAAATCTAACAGATGTTCCAGTGATTTGTCAGCAGAGGTAGTGCCATATTATATATCACTGAGGTGTAAATGTTATAATTTCACTGAAAATACATTGAAACTGACAGTGTAAGTACTGCATTTTGACAATAGAGGGTTGAGTAGAGCATATGAAAATTTCATGAATGACAATTACAATTAAAATAATTTCTAAATACTTGAGTCTCTAGAACTTAAATTTCATTGAAATGGTTCATTTTATTCATCTGGTCACCCTAACATCTTTCTCTGTCCTTTTTTCCCAGTTATTTGTTTAATTGAACTGTAAGAAATTTTTACTTACTTACTTACACTTATACTTAATACCTTACTTATAAAACCAAGGGGTGAATATTAAAAGATCCTCCTCCTGTCTGTCATGTTTAAGGGGTTAATAAGGTTATAATCACAGGTTTAGTCATGTGACGTTTGCTTGTTATTGGATAAGATGCATTTCTGCAAAACATTGCAAAATAATTGTATATATTACACTACAAGCATCTGATGTTTTCTACGCGTCATAACAGATGAAAAGGGTTCAGCTGCAACTGCTGCTGGCTAATTCCAGTCTTAGCCCAGTGACAGATGTCATCCTAATGGATACCTGCGGTTCCTGGATCGACAGTATGGCACCGATATCAACAGGGAGCGAGGAATCGAGCCCCCTGCTGGGAGAAATGTCAGCCATTTTAATTTTTCAAAAAGAACTTGGGAGGATAGAGAGAGCTCCTGTGGAGATGGGATCCCTCAGGAGAAAACTGCATCTGGCTTTCACTTTCGTTCTGTAACCTCACACAATACTGAACCTCATATCCTATTTCACCAACATTACTGCTGATGAATCTCCTTATAGAAATCAAGGAAATGAATGATGCTTGGAAATAATTTTCTGAAAATAACAGCAGCATTAGACTAGTGTGACCCTCCTCCCTTAGAAGAAGCAGAAGTCATGTTCTTTAACACAAAGATACCCTCCTGTGTTTAGTACATTAGATTAGAACATTCTCTTCATAAAGTGTTAAAATAAAGTCAACAGGTGAAGTCAAAGTCAGTGTCTTTTGATGAAATTTATACAAAATGTTTACCTAATCTGTGAAATGAGCTCTCACTGGCTATAAGTGTGTATCAGGTTTAGAATAAAGATAGATGAAATATGAACTGCCTTGTCATCTACCGTTTGTCACGCCACCAAATGAGTTTACGAAGATAGAACCTGAGTCGAGACCCCAACGCTTTATTGCTTTATCTGTCCTGCGAGGCGAGGTAGCGATGCTAACAAGCATGTCGTGGATGGTCCTGTGACTGTCTGGAGAGGCGGCCCTGCCATTTTCCTCTCAATTACTGGAGGAAACACTTCACCGGGGGGGTGGGGGTGGGGGGGGGCTTTCTTATGGATGAAAATATCAGTGAGGGTTCATGGCATTCAAATTCACAGGGTGGAACAACAGACTGGCTGATAGACAGAGGAGAGGGGTGAAGAAGAACTACTCAAATTCAGGGCTGGAGCAGGCAAACAAGGTCACCAGACAGAAATACTGAACTGGGAAACAAACCACGGAGCTGATGGAAGCCAGCCGAGCGTGTACCATACCAAGAATGAGTAGTTTGAACTACGAGCCCTCCACACACATACAACTGTTTGGAGACAGTATTGTCATAGTCTGGATGAGCATTTGGGAGCCTGTTAGTTCAGTCAAGCATTAAGTTGGCTGATGCAGATTTCCTTTAACACCCTGTGATTGTCCGACTGTCTGCCACACAGTTTCATAGCAGAGCCCATCAACCCTGCGTCATCAACTAAATACTTCGTCTGTGAGGAGAAAGCAAATGACTCAGTTTATATTTTACACCAAACTACATGCAAAGTGAAGTTAACTGTAATTACGACGTAGAGTTTTAGATTAACTGTGAGAGCTGGTCTTTAATTCCAATCTAACAAAAATCTATGAGAAATCAGTATTTCTTTCTGAACGTGGGTTGTGGGTTTCGCATTAACCATCAAACCAGTCAACAGAATAATCTGCGTACAAATGGAGCCACTCTTTGCCATAATAGTGACATTTTTCAATATCTATCATGCAATGGTAGAGGTGTCAGGTTCAGCAAAACAAAGTCACATAACTACATCATGACACAAAATTGTTTCGTGTTGTCAAAAAATGATAATTGTCCAAACAGTTCTTACAATTCGGCGCCGAATTTAAGTGTATTTCCTTGCAACACAATCAAAAAATCTCTACCGGACCAAAAAATCCCTCTGAACTCAAAGGCAGTAGACGCAGAAACAGGAGTCATATTAATGAACAGCAACACATACAGTGCTGCTCTTACACACACACCCACCGTAACAGTCGGCCTGACTTAAGGTGATGAATTCATTTGTTTCGCACATCGTCCCTGAGCGAATGCATACTACACTGTCTGTACTAACAACGTTTATACTGATACACCACACAGCAAACTGGAATGTACTAACATTACTGTGTGCCTTGTCATTTTTGTTGATATATATCTAGAGAAATCCATATTCATGGTATGAATGTGTCATCGTGTGGCAGTGTTTAAACACACACTTCACATACTGTAACACACATATTTATCACATGACTCATACAAGCTCGGGAGAGGTTACAGTAAAAGTATGCAAATGGCAGTTGAGAAGGCTTCAGACTATCAAAGATGGGCAGATTAAGTTAGCACCAGTTGTGTTAAGTTACAAACAAATACGATACAATAATACTCTGATTACAAACAATCACATAAATCACTTGAGTTTAGCCAACAATTTTGGAGACAAACATCTTCTTTTTTTTTTGTCTCAAAATAAACGAAAGAAGTTCATTTTCAAAACACTATACAGCTACTTCAGAGGAAAAAACATTATTACCTGAAGTTCAATATTTAGAATCTTTATTATATTGAGCATCAAGTCTATATAAAGTTAATCCTTTCATCCATTTATCAAGCCTTAAGTGACTATCCCTCAAAGATACCAGAACTACAACATTTTCAGCCTCTCTGTAAGAGCACAAGTCACTCACAAATAGTGGGTATCACATTATAGAATTAAACTCTTCAAATATTGCTACAAAATGTCTGCTTCCACATTTTAAAGATGTTGAGTCATCTCATAAAAAGTTTTTGACACGAGTTGTCCTTTTCCTCCAAATGAAACACAGATTGGCACTTTTCTGTCACAGAGGGACGCAAGGAAAACAATTTTGAGCTCTGACCTTTCAGCATCGCTGCCGACTGAACAGCCCCAGGGAGGAATTGTCCTTTCTCATCAACTGTACAATATCTAATGTGTTCCATCAAGCTTATTGTTTTACACAGCACTACACTCCGGACCTCATACCGGCGTGGTCCTCCTGTTCACTCCATCTTTCAGATCTTTCTGGAAGCAGTTGTGGACTTGTAAAAACCCAGAGTCCCTCTCAGGACTGTAGGGCCCTGCAGTCCCGCTTCCGCCCTTCAGAGGGTCCCTACTAAGGGCGTACATGGATATATCCCCCATCGGTAACCCCATTCCCAACCCTCCTCCTCCTCCACCACTTCCACCACCGATCTTCATCCCCACTGGGGAGGGCTCGCGGGACGGGTCAGTCGACCTGGAACTGGATCGCGAGCGCCTTCGTCTGTAGCGGTAACTTGGGATGCGAGAGTAAGGTGAAGAGGAGGGTATGGCTTTGATGAAGTCGCGCCTGGCTCGGAAGCGCTTCTCTTTGTTTTTCTCAATATATATGTTGACGGCGAGAACGCCCACCGACTCGGCCACAATGAAGGAGAGGGCGCCGAAGTAGAAGGACCAGCCGTAGTTGTACTGGTTCTTCTTGTCCTCGTCTTTCTTGTCACTGGGATCGCCAGCGTTGCTGGAGATGTAGACGATGATGCCGATGATGTTGCTCAGGCCTGAAGACAGGATGGATGGGAGAAGGAAACATGGAGGGAGAAGTATTAGATGGAGAGATGAAAGAAAGGCACAGCACATGGATGAAAAAGCTGAAGCGCAAAAATGAATGATAAAGTCAGGAGATTATACTACGTGCATTTTACCACTGCTATTTTTTACAGCTCTGTGTTCATCAAGTGGCTGATTCAGTTTGGGTTCAGACGTCGATAACTATCACATTCAACACATGAGAAAATCAGCCTTACAAGTTAGATCTCCTATGGAGCAGAATTCTCTTTATAAAAAAGGAGATTTTATCATGAAAGCGCAGCCTTGATATTCACACCTATCCTGCAGATTTTCACCTTCTGACATTCCTCTTTACACATGTAGAGAGGTTTGTCACTACCAACCAGAGAAGGAAATGGATTAAAGGGGAAAGCAAGATGAACTACAAGGGTTTAAGACACAGGCGCTTATTTTTGTTGTGCTGAAAAACACATGTTGTATTTTTTGTTGAAATACAGGAGAAGTTTGAGTAACTTTGAAAGGAGTAGACAAAACTTCATTCGTGACAAGGGAAACCCTCTTGTGTTGTGTCTGTCTTCTTCTGCTTGCTTATGTCCTTTCCCTCTGTCTGCAACTGTATACAAAATCTATTTGTTCTTGCTCCAGTTTGTGTGTTTATATGTGGTGCACTGTCAGTCTACCTGCAGCCACGAACAGGATGCCAGCACTGAGCAGGATGTTGTTCTTGCCGTTGTAGATGCGTCCAACCCCGACACACAGGCCACCCAACATCAGCAGGATGGTGCTGAGAATGGGAAATAGGCTCGACGCACGCACTATGCCTGTTCATAAGAGACACACGGTAAGCGTGGCCTCATTGTCAGTACAAATGAGGAAACACATTTTGGCCGCTTCCAAGACAATGTTGTGCAGATGCCAACGATAGAAAGCAACAATGCTGTTATTACATACATTTGTCCACCAGAGAGCGCTGACAAGTTTAGTCTTTCAATTATGAAATGTGAAAAAGTTGCTAGTTAAGCTAATATTGGCCTGAAAAAAATCCAGCGTCAGTCTAATGAGCAGTATGCGATTCATATATGATGAGATTAGCGCCTATATAAGTAATGCTAAATATAGTACTATAGTATTAGTCACAGTAGCAGAAATAATACCGAGGTAGCAGTAGTCCTAGTCTTGACAGGACCAGTCATGGAAGAAGAAGTATTTCATTTTTTAGAATTATTATTCATGGGGACATTTAAGCACATTTCACTGGATCAGTAATATAATGAGAAATGTTAATACAGCATTTTCAGAGTCCTTTAAAACACCTGTATTAATTGCATTCTACTAACACATTGCATAAGATGAATCCACTATACACTTCCCAGCTGATGGAATTTGCCTAAATGGTCCTGAAAATAACGATATATACGGCAAGAAAAGCAAACACTGCCTCAGGTTCGACAGATGAATGCTTCCACAGATACTAAGGCCTAATTAACAGGCGCTCCTGCCTTTCAATGACACTAACCAAGTAAGTGTAGGATTTAATTTCCATGAGCTTATTGAAATTCATCAGTGTAGACAACAGCAAAGATGGGAGCAGTTGTCTACGGGGGACGAGGCATCAAACTGGAAACCAAATGCGACGTGCCGAGTGAAGCAGTGATCTGAAACCTCGAGCAAAAATGGCTGGATTAACTGAAGTGTAATAACCAAGACTAACCACACAGTTTAGACGGTTTTCAGTGTAGGGGCTCAGAGTGACATCTTTTACCAATGCCTTCATTAAACTACCTTGTGAGATGTGTTCTAACGAGGTTAAAGCCATGTTTTAGAAAAAGCAATATTACTCATCAGCACGTAACACACTTCATCATCTCTATAGCTCCAATTACTGTCATGACATCAGGCTTTTATGGGGGAGGGATAGAGATGTCATGACACATTAAGTACCCCTGTGATAACTCCATCACCACTCAAAAAAAAAAAAAAAAAAGAGAGAGCGGATTAAGGGTTGAAGTGTTTGAAGATGAGGAGGTTGCAATGACTTACGTAAGATGTACTCAGAGCTGTCTGTATCGTAGTCGTTATCCTCTGGAAAATGATTGATCCGAAAACAGCTTCCTTTGTTGATACCTGTGGAGAAGCCAAAAACACACCGACTGTAAATGTGACTGATGGCGATATGCAGGGAAGAAATGACTGCAGTTAAAGGAAAATACGGCGTCTCTGTAATAGAGCTTGACATGAAACACGAAGTTTTAAGACAGAAGGTATTAAGGAAACTACGTGTTGACCATCCACTGATTCAATATGCAACTTTCATGATCCTGAGACAAATAAGTTATGGAAAACTGGATAAGCTAAAGAATATCTAAACTAGTACTGAACTGTTTTCACCTCTAACCGTGTCAGAAACCATTTTAGGACAGGCTGCTGTGGATCTGAGATTCTGAAGTTCTCAAGCCCTCAGGCACCTTCTATTCAAAGACCCAGTCTCTCCACTGAGAGAAATCTTCCCTCCACATTTAAGAGAATAAAACATTGGGGTATTATGAATATTGAAAGGTTAGACTTTGAATTAAAAGTCTGACGCCTGATTTTGCTGCTGCCTCCTGTCATCTCGGCCTTTGTTATTGCGTTAGTTGCTCCGTAACTATGCTAGGCACCCATACCATTCCTGTGGACATATCCGCTGACATGGGAGTTATCCATAAGGAACTAATAACATGTCTAAACACATAAACTAGACTTAACATTGTGGCAATTCTCACATTTACTGCACAAAAAATGCAAAAAAGCTTAACAAAAGTGTGAGCTCTTAAAGCTCCATGTTGCATTTTCACAGTTATGTGAAAGGTAAGGTCATGCTCCTTCAGTGGGCAGATGAGCTTAAAAATATTGTACAGATCACAATCATAGAACCAATTGTTCAACTATGTTAACAAGTGTTTCATAACAGATATTGGTCAGAAGTGTTAAGGTGTGCCTTTTCTGACAGTTGACGTAATCAAATAGGAATTCAAATGTTCACCTGAGTACATACTGCACATACATGATTAAAGCTATGCTCACTGATTTGTTTGTATGAATAATTTTAAATGACTTCATCACAGGACCTGAGGTTTCACATCTTTCCACCTAAAGAAACAGTTATTATTTAATTCAGATGTAAAGTTGTGGGGTTTTTGACAACCACCAGCACAATGGTGCATTGTTGTTACATAGGTGTCCTCATTGTTTGTATGTTGTACATGTGGACGAGCATGTGAGTGGTGTCATACACATCCCAATGACCTGTCACCTGTCAGTTAGGGTAGTCCACTAATTGACAGGTGACAGCAATAACGCATCTAAAAACGTAGTAATGCACTAGCAAACGTCTGGAAGAAGGAGACTGTAAGGCAGCAAACATGGCTGTAAACACTGCAGGATTAAAAACATTAAACAAACTGTCTTTGCTAATGTTTGGTGAGAACACTGAATGTAAACATTACTTTGCTTGATTACAAGAAAACTCCACGGGCACCTTTAAAGCAGTAGCGCTGTGGGTAACTGTCTGTGGCTCACTGTTGACATCCACCCTCTTCTTAATGTGCTACTGTACATACTAGAAAGTGGCTTTCCAGTAATGTGGATGTGGCCAGTGATGAGCTGAATTGTGGCTACAAAATCCAGATCAGTGTGGATCTATGCTTCTATGCTTCCTGGTTTGCATAGCCTCTTGACATGGGGCATTTTGTGGTCGACAGCTCATTTGGCTGAGTTACAAATTTTGGGGCGGAAATGTGTTATGAGTAAAGAAATGCATTCACCTTGTTTCTCAGGCCACAATGATACTTGCTGAGGCTTATAGGAAAGAATGAAAAAAAAACAAACAAACAAAATGATGAAACATACTTAACAGCACAGATTCACTTCACTGACTCGACTCTCTCAACCTCACTCTTTCAGTCTCTTTCAACTCTTATCCTCAACACACTCTAACCGCTATCATGTCTCAATTACCCACTTCTCTCCCATCTCGAGTCCTAAAATGTTTTCCTCTTCAGCCCTCTCTCGGTTTCCTTTTGATTTTTTTTAATGTACCAAGCACTCTCTTTGGATCAATACAGAGGCACAGTCACTGTGTAATATATTCAACACCCTGGGTGTGTGAGTGTGTCATGCATGTAAGAGTCATTAATGGATATTTTTCTGGATCGTGTGATCCAAAAGATATAGGGAAAGCAGTGAGAGTTGCAGGGTAAAGGATAGAAAGAAATTTTACAAAAAAAAGTTGTATTTTTTTTTAACATCAAGCAAAAAGTGAAGATGTCAAAGAAAAATTATTATCAATAAATAATACACAGAAGGCCCGTCAGTTAATGATCCAAGGAATGACGGTGAGAAAGATAGAGAGAGGAGAGAGAAAGAGAGTGAGCTCAGTAGGGGAGGTATCTCCCCAGAGCCCATCTGTCTGAGAGACCGGAGCCCATCTTTTATTACTCAGCATAGCTTCACCATGGCAACCTCCCCCCGGCAACCCAGAATCACATTTCCAGCTCCGCTTCTCAGAGGACGCCTTTGACATCTTACTAATGCATTCACCAGGCTTACACACACACACACGCACACACACTCACACACATGCACATTCAGATGCTCCACAGAAACATACAACAGACACAAAACACACACAAAGCCACAAAAACCAGAAAGCAGCCTTTGTGGCGCACACACACACACACACACACACACACACACACATACATACAAAAAAGCTCAGATAATCATATTAACTAAAAAACACATGGTGAGATGGCGGCTCACAGCAAGTCAGCAGGTTTTGTCTGGGGTCAGGCTGTGGCTCTATATAAATAAAATTGAATTTGTCCTTTTGAAGTCATACTAAATGTCTGTTTGAGACACATCATATCTGCAAGTGCCACTCCAGCATGTTGGCCGATCAGGGGTGAGCTTCTTAAGTGAGGATTCTTGTTGTATTTCAGCATGACTAGCCGCAGAACAGGACTTCACTTTGTTTCCTTTAAAAGCTCATTTGCTACCAGTGCTCACCTTCAGTGAACCTAGTGCGTGTCCTACAAGACACGACACTCATACAGATGTCTGTTTGGCACATAGAGACAAGTGTAATTTCTTCTACAAGGTTAGTTAATGAGTCTACCCATTATTTATGCCACTCATTTGACCTCAGGCAACTGTTTAGACTCCGTCCTCTTATTTTTTCCAAGAAGAGATTACTCTTTAACTGGGAGATAAAATTAGTGGACAGTTAAGGCAAGAAAGAAACTGAGTATGTGGTATTTTCAGAGCAATGCAGTTACAAAGCCTACAGAGCAGCAGCAGCACTTACAAAGTGAATAAATGATGAACTATAGTGCTTCATGCTAATTTACTTTCACAAAACCAAAGTGGAGTTAAAGCTTTGATCCTTGATGGGGTTTTTTTTGTTTTGTTTTTTTGCAAATCGACCACAAATGGGTAGACAGGAACTGAAAGAATCATTTTACAATTCTGACATTTGAAAAATGCATTAAGCAAAAGAAGTTTAGAGGGGTTTGTTTGAAGTAAATACAATTTTAAAAGTAAGCCTTCGATTGCGTGTCATTAACGCTCTTGGAAATCCTTTTTGCTCAGCTAGCATCAGTTGTAGATACAGCTGTGCCAGCAGAGGCAAGTTAGATCGACTTTCGCATCAGCGTGGTTGAAGTGCTACTGGGATGTGTGTGTGTGTGTGTGTGTGTGGGTTTGAAAACAGAAAGAGCAAGAACAGGTGTGTTACTTTTAGTTTCAGCTCTCTATGTAACACCCTTCCAACCGTATGAGCAGAGAAAGAGAGGATGGTGGAGAAGATGACAGATGTTCAGAACAGCGAGCACTTCATTTCACTTCTGCTGATGATACTCTCAAAGGTTTGAAGCGAGACAGAGGGAATATGTCTTTTGATTAACTTTACAGGAAATCCATAAATAGCAATGCATTTTTTTAAAGATACAGAATTCCCATAAGAGTTGTAACAGTACAGAGCAAAAGTGCATGGAGCAGTGAGTGTTGGTTCCATAATAGCTGCATAAAATGAACATGTGAAACAGACCTCTGGGTAAGTTTTGCCTCCTTACTTGGACCCACCCCCACCCACAACACAGTCTGATCTCTTTACATGTCTGAGAGGTGGTGCCTTCCTGTCACACAGAAACAGATACAAGCTTCCTTCCTTAAAAAGTGCTCATGTCTGTATCTGAATGCTCCATGGTTTGGAGATTAAACACATTTCCTGTGATTTCTAACCTCAGGCATAAACCAGCAAAGAGACATTTGTGATCAGTGAAGAAATAGTGAAGGTATGTCAAATGAAAAACTATCATGGTTTTACTTACATTATACTTCATTCTTTGATATCTTTTTAACAGCTGTTTGGTTGTCAAACAGCAAAGGTTCTACCCACTGGTTAGTGTGGAAGAGTTGATCAATTAAAATCTGCAGAAACCTTAAGTCATGGTGTTTACAAAGAGAATGCTTGACAAGTCAGCAACTGACTATTTCTAGCTTCCAGCTTGTCATGATTGGCTCTCTGCATCAGAGGCTGTCTGGCAAATGTGAAGTTGTTTATTTATTTACCCTGGTTATTTAGTTGGTCAGTTAGTTAAAAGAAACCTAACATCACCCAGAGTGGCGATTTCAGCACCAGGGGCAGTGGACAGCGCCACAACACGCAGGGCTGATGATGGAAGACGTCACTGGTGACACCTTTCACTGATCAGCTGATTGATTGACTCATTGATCTGGACTCTTCCCAGTGAAGCAGTCGCGCGCAATAGTGCGCAACTGTTGCTCGTGACTTTACTGTACCAGCATTACAAACCGAGCTGTTCTCCCAACGTTAGAAGCCCAGTCCAAGCCCCCTCAGGCGTGTTTGTTGGGCATCACGGCTACGCAGCGAAGCAGCTTAAGAAAAGGACCAATAAATCAGTCTGTTGCTAAAGCTCTCCTTCTACATTCCAAACTTATTTCAGTCAAAGCAATTTTATGGAGGGAGCAGGCAAATCAGCCGAATCACGTTAATGAAGAAATTAGGACAAATCCTTAAATTATTACTGTACAAGCAGAATTCAGCCCCTAAAATCATTGTTAGATCTCTCTGTATGTCACGATCTTGTTTTTCATTGTTTCGTCTTTTTCTTAGAGACAGACTTAATAATTTACGGTGGAAAACTGATGCAACCGTGTCCTTACGCTTACTCAACACCGCCTTTCCGCGCAACAAGCAGCGGTTTCCCTCCAGTTTCCCTTGTAAAACACTGTACCAGTGTAACTTTCTACAGTAGAGCCTATCTCACGCATTTAAGAACAGAAATGTGACTGATACTGATGTTGCACCATTTGGGCGATTTGTATTTTTTTTTTTTTTTTTTTGCAGCGGTGTCACACCTCACAGACTGGGATGTGTTTGCTGTGAATACTTTTTTCCCCTTTCTTTTTGTCTTTTTTTGTGGTTCGAGTATTTTTGCAGTCGAAACATTTAAATCCAGTTTTATTCCACTCACATAACAAGTAATGGCGATTTGATCAATCACACTGCGCACATTGCCACTTCTACACCGTAAAACAATCAGAAGGATTTCAGCTGGCACGTCCTCAGACAAAATGCTCATTAGCATGGCGAAATATGGCGAAAAAGTTTATAAACTGACCAACACCAACTTATGAGACTTTTATTTTTTTTACCTTCGATACAGCAGATCCTCCACAGTCCAGAGTGCGTCAGGTCGCCTTTGACTTTCTTGGTTTGCATCTGGGTTTCGTCCGTGGTGACATTTGTGGCGTTGCAGATGTACGCACGGGAGTAAAGCCAGTAGTCGGTGCCGATGGCGATGGTCATGAGGCTGAAGGCAGCGAAGGCCCCCGCGATGGCCAGCAAAGTCTGAACCCCTCGGTCACACCATGCCATGGCGTCTCATAATGTGTGGATCCCCCCCACAGCAGCTTACGCACACGGCGAGGAGCGCGCGGTGCCCATGATTGTGGTCAGAAGAAGCGCTCGCATCTCGCGGTTTTTCCTCTCATCAAGCCAAATCTCGATGCTTAGATTAGTGCTCCTCTCCCTCCTAAACTTCAGTCAGAGTTCAATCCAAGTTACAGAGCTTGACGCATTCCTCATTCCTTTGAGCCGTCTTCATCTTAAATCCTGCCACAAGTGGCTAAACACAAACAAACCTGGAGACGCATTCCTTGAACAAGTAAACTTTTTATCATGGATTAGAAGGAAGTCTGTATCGATCACACAAGGCTATGGCTTCTTTACAGTTTACTATTCAATACTGAACTGCACGGTTTGACAAAGGATGCAGCATCGTTCATCCAGACCACACCTTCCGCGGCTGAAGCCAAGCCAATGGGAAACAGCGGAGTGAACAGCTGCTGGAAGAAGAAAACATCACACCTACACTTACAGAATCAAGGAGCATAAAGCCTTTGCAGTGTCTGTATCCTATACAGTTAAGAAATAGTCAAGCTGATCAGTCACACCATTGGTAATCAACCCCACACCCACATATAAACGCACACACACAAATACAGGGAATACATGTAGTTCTGAAACTGGATTTCAAACGTTTTCAGAAACACATAGAAAGTCAAGAAGAAGATAAAAACACCACCACTGACAGCAGAGTGAAGATTAAAGAGATTTGATTTGTGGTTGAACTGCCGTAGCAGCAACTTTAAAGACGTTGAGAGCATCGCCAATGATGAAATATTTCTTAAAACATCCATCAAAACTACTTTGAAGTTTGAACCGTCTGATAGCAAGATTGCCAAGCTCATAAAAGTGGTAAAAAGTAGCCACAAACTCAGATTTCATGTACCTAAATCGGTGCAGCCTTATAAAGTCTACTTGGGGTCAGCCCTCTGCTGTTTGCAGATGGGAGTCTCTTTTTTTCTATGGAGCAATCTTCTTTTTCACACTGGCACACAGTGAGAGAGAAGCAACCAGAGAGAGCCTGAAGTGTTTGGCCCTGGCTGCCGCTGTTTGTACTGTTCCATCTCTCTGACTGGGGGCCCCATCCTATGATCCGAGGCTCTGAATTACTTCCTGGTCCCTGCAAGGAGAGCAAAAAGAGTGTCAGAAGTGTGTGTCAGGGTCTGAATGCATGTGTGTGTGTGTGTGTGTGTGTGTGTGTGTGTGTGTGTGTGTGTGTGTGTGTGTGTGTGTGTGTGTGTGTG
>JBBMJY010000020.1:16014556-16055086 GCA_037833715.1 Toxotes lorentzi | reverse complement strand
GTGTGTGTGTGTGTGTGTGTGTGTGTGTGTGTGTGTGTGTGTGTGTGCGTGTGTGCGTGTGTGTGTGTGTGTGTGTGGTTATGGAGAGAGAGGCTGGAACTGTGGGGAGCAGGAAGGCAGAAGAAGAAGGAGGATGGTGAGGTTTAAGAGATACAGTGAGGAAGAAAGGAGAGAGAGGTGGAGGAGAGGGAGGGAGGGATGTTAAAATGAGAGTATGATAAAGAGGTTGGGGGAAAAAAAGGTGTATGCAGGGGGAGTAGGGAGAGTGAGAATATGTTAAGGAGCTCAAGTTTTCACATTCTACATATTAAGACTGGAAAGCATGTTGTGCAACATTTCAGCAGAGTGGGCTCAGCTCTCAGTTTGTGGATCGAGCTAGAAGATGTCCACTGGACCTCAGTCGTCTTAACAAAGAGTGGGGGAGTCACAACGGGTGAGCAGCCGAGAGGTTGCATCAGCAAACAGAAAATGTAATTCTGTAGAATATTTTACATAAGCACTCAGAAAACTTTTATACCTTCACATATATAATAAGAAACTACAAACAGGTTTTTAAGCCCTGATAATATGCTGCTGTCAGTGTGGCATACATGAAGAGTGAGAGCATGGGAGGAGCTCTGAATGGATAACAACATATTTAATTGAAAACACATCAAACAAATACGGCATAAGACATTAAAATAATAGCCCACTATCATCTAGGTGAGTCATGCTTTGCTTCACAGGCAGACAGTTACAGCCATATCTTAACTAAACACAGATCTCAGGCAAGAAAAACCCCACAAAAGCTAAGAAGAAAAAAAAAAGAAAACAGAAAAGAAACATCAGGGGAGGCAATTTAACAAGTTTCTTCCCTTCCATGGACATCTGGTGTGCACTAGGAGCTGTGGGTGGAAAAAGGCAAATTACAGAAAGAACAAGAGAACAGTAAATGTGTAACATTTAGTGCAAGATATATGAGAGTAAGAAGTCCAATTATGGTGAGTCCAGTTGCCCAGGGCATCTGCATATCAGGAGAACCCTCTAACCCCAAGACTGAAACTCTGCAGAGCAGATCTAACATTTACCGTACTGACCTACCCTGTGGTGTATCCTGGGTTTTGTAGCCACGCTGTCCCAACTTCATCTCAGTCCGTGTGTGTGATTCTTCCCTTCCTATGTCTCATGTGGTTTGGCCTCCAAATGTATTGCCCTTGGGCTATTTTTGCATTCTGTCTCAAGGTGTCTGATTGCTGTTATTTCTCAGTATAACTGACATGTGGGTTTTTCAGATGGCCTGCTTAAAGTGGCTGTGGTAATGAGAGCACACAGGGGCCACTGATAGAGTTTAATTGTCATCATCCCTGTGCCCTGAAGTTCTTTTCAACTTCACGTCTCTTTCCAGCCTCTCCATTGTCCCTGCTTAACTTGAGAGAGTGCTTTGGCGCAGCTTGCCTGTTCACTCTGGTAATTGATGCCTCCTCTGCCAGATTCCTCTTTTCTCATGGTGTTTTCTTCTTCCATGCAGATTTTGGCCTGTGCAAAGAGCACCTCCTCCATGACCTTTCTGAACCTGCCTTACAAGATACTTAATAGCTTTTTTTGCTCTTGTTTTGAGTATTTGCCACAGTCTGGCTTATCCAGTGAAAGAGATTAATGCTGCATGGCTGCCTGGTGCACACCACTAGTGAGTGTTACAATATGCCAGGGCCATTTAGATAGGAAATTGGACGCCCTATCAAGGAAGTAATTTGTTATTTCTTTCAAAATTATTTTATTTTGTTTGATTATTTTTTTCTTTTTTTCGAAATTGTAGGGTGAAGACGGAAACTTTTGAATCCTGTTTCTTTTGAAAAGCAAATGAGAGAACGAGGGACCGAGCGAGATGGGGATGAGAGATTGACAGAAGCAAGAAGAGAGGAAACATTAAAATTTTGAATATGCAAAGGAGATAGATACCAGCTAAGAAGTGTGGTAAAAGTTTGACTCTATTTCAAAGAAAGGCTTGTGGGACCAAAACATAGAGCAGCAGAGACAGTTTTGATATATGTTGTTACAATACAGTTTCTTTACATTTTTTTTTTTTTACTTTTTTTTGTTTACAACCATTAGTTTTACACTAAACTCACTTTAAAGCAACAGGGAGCAACGTGAGTGTCATCAGACAGTTGTATAAAAACCTAATCAGAGTGTTTGACATTTTTACAGCAAGCACCACATTTTCATGAATAGGATATATGTGTAAATTATCATAACACTGACAGGACTTCCTTCCTTGATGTGTTTCCATCCACTGTAATGTGGATGGTCTGAGTGATGTCACTGCTCAGTGTTCAGAAAGTCAGCTGCAAAACTTGCTCCAGAGAATCTTTCTTTTCCTAAAATGTGAGAGAATTGGAGAACACTGTTGTGCACCAAGACTTTGTTAGTACTGTGCAGCTCTGAGACTGAACATCCTTAACTACGTGAACAGAAAAAACATTTGTGCTCATCGTTACCTTGGGGTGGATGAGTGAGGGTTAAAAAAAAAACAAATAATGACCTGTTCCCTTGCTTCTCTTTCTGGTGTTGTTCTGGGATGAAATGAAGAGAAGACACGTGGATGCTGCCTGCTGCAGTCGCCAGCGAGACGTTGTGTGTGTCAGACAGCGCCTAGAGCAGAAGCGGAGAGATAAAGAGCATATGAGATTGGGCTAAAGGAAAGCAAACACAGACTCAGCCCTTAGGCTGCCAGAGTCTAGCTGTGCTATGACAAGCTATGGTTTAAAAAAAAGAAAAAAAATCTGCTTTTCTATTTCTCACAGTAATATTAAAGACATAGAGACCTGTAGCTTTAAAGGAAAATTACAGCCTCAGGTCTTATCTCAATAGTTTTGTCCATCATTTTTCCCAGTTTGTACTCAAACAGGAATTTCTGAGAGTCTGATAGGAGACAGTTATGATAGACATGAGCAGTAAGACCAACAGGTTGTCAACAAACCACCAGTTTACCCAGATTATCACACTCTGTCTTTGGAGGTAAAAGTATTCACACATAAATGGGAGCAGCTAAAATGTCCACAATAATAACTGCATGTATGCAGGTTTGTTTAAAACCTTAGGCTTGACTTCTTTTTAGCGATATCTCTGTGATCCCAGGTCTCAGCAATTAATGTGGTCAGTAGAATATCATCATTACTGATAGGAACACAGGCTAAAACTATCAAAATAAGCAGATTTTTCCCACAGCAGATAAAAGGAAAGAGAGAGGACTTGCTTTAAAGGTGACTTTTTTTTTTCTTTCTTAAATGAAGAGGTGCACTTGAGCTCCACTGTCACACTAAATGGAACAAGCTGGCACAAGCAGAGGAAGGGAGAGAGAGAAACAGACTTTTCAGTTTTTTAATTTTCCTACCCATTTAGCACAGAGTGGAATCAGCACCAAGGCATTCAGCCCTTTGGTGGTTTCAGGAGGCCTCAGTGCAGACCATCTGTCCCCTGTGCCTGCTGTCTTTTCAAAATCCTGCATGTTTAGGTCGGTGGCAGGAAGCAGTCACTACTGTGGGTAGTTTAGAAATTTTGAAAAGTGGTGCTTGTTGGAGGGCTGATCTTTAAAAACTCATTTTCAAGTCCCTTGAGTCCAATCAGGCTTCGAATCCGACTGCAAAACATCAGTGATTAAAAGCAGGGAGTTCTTCTGGAATATTACAGGAAGTCAAGCTGTTAAATCTTCAAATAAAATTGCTTTGTTGGTAATTGATTTGGCATTCACTGGGGGATTTTCTCATTTTACAAAAAAGGTGAAAACAAGCAAGCAACTGAATTGATTTCATTAAATAGTAATGAGATTGGGTTTAATAGAAAACATGTTTTCCTCACTTCTCTGTGATGGGAGCAAATGCAGTGCAGCACTGAGAAACACTGCCTGGGCTGTTACACATTGTTTGGTTAGAAAAGTCCTTTTGGGAGCGCCCCCAGTGGCCAAAAGGGGCACTGACCATGAACCAAAACATCCTTTGTTGCATATCCTTCTCCATCTCTGTCCCCACATGGAATTGATCCCCCTTTAGTCATTTTTCTACTGTCCATTCTCAAAAAAAAAAAAAAAACGTAAAAAAGACAGACCTCCAGAGCAACTAACAGAACAGAGACACACTTGGTTGTCAGTACTGTTGTCGTCATGAAATAATAGACACGCAAACAAACACTTAGATAAAAGCATAAAAATGGCCACACTTCACACCTCATCACACCATCACCATCATCATCATTATGATGGAGACACATGCAAAGCGTGATTAAGCTGTTTGAACAACGCATATTCTCAGCTGTCGTGACGTCCGTGAAACTGGAGATAAAACTTCAGAAAAAATAAATGTTAGTTTCCAACACCCCCCCCCCCCAGATTAAATGAGTAACGTACCTCAGAGGTTTCTTCCACAGTGTGCATCGTACTGACCCGTTCTCAGGATCAATGTTTTTGCTTCCAGTCAGTTTTTTAAAAAATGGAGGCAGTACACAGAGGCCTAATCATGGCCCGAATGTACCAGAAGTGTGTGTTTGGTGCTTATTAGCAACATCCCTCATGGAATTGATCCCCTTCTTGTTTGTCTTTAATTTTGTTCCAGTAACAGCTTCAAAAACAGCAGCAAACCCACTTCTTTCGGTCTGATGTAACTCCTGGGCCTTATTTTGTTCTTCCACTCTATTTTCATTCTATTTTGTCCACTCTTTGTAGAAGAAGCAGAAGAATAAAAGAGTATAAAGAGACAATGATCCTGTTTTGTTGTGTTGTGTTTTGTTTTTTTCAAATAATATAAAATATATTTGATCAGTTTCCCTCTTTACACAATAACTTTCCCAATTCTTTGTGCATCTTGGTTTAATCTTAAAAGATCCTCAGTTTGTTCTGTCCTTAGTTTTAAGGAGCAGGGGGTTCACAGTTGGAGAGGAACAAATTATACAGTCACTGAGTGAAGATCAGTCCCTTTAGTGTAGTGTAAAAACACACACACACACACACACATGCACACACCCACTTGCATACAGTGCCATCAGATCATGTAAAGTCAAAGTCATTAATTAATTACTTAACAAAGCAAGAGCACAGAGCAGCGAGGTCATGATATAAATGAAATCTAATGGGAAACATGAAAAAGCCATGACTGTCTGAGACGGCCCAACAAACACTCAGAGCCTTGGGCTCTGTGCCGCCATGTGTTCATCCTTCAGGCCTCACATCGAATGGAGATCAACGTGCTGTATTTACAAATAACCCTTTCAACAGGAAGCAACCGAAGACGGGTGATCTCCACAAGCAGTGGAGCAAATTAAATGGAAGACCATAATAAACATGCTGCAGTGGACACACACATATTCATTTGTATGGGGACAATACCACACCAAACTGCCTTCAGAAATCAGTCAATTTAATGCAGCCTTGACGTTTGGTAAAACTCAAAGCCAGTAAAATACAGCTTAAGGCCTTTTTCTAGCCTCTTTCTGGTGCCTTTTTTTTCTGTTCCACATGAGAACTGCCAGGTAACACACACTGGAGAAAAATTCAAACTGTGAGAGCTGATTGGCCCCTTTTTCTCACACTCTTCTTCCACAGAAATATGCCGCTGTGAGAACCAAGCAGTGTGATTTTGGTGAGATAAAAAAAGAGTGAATCAAATGAACATTTCAGAACAGATTACCAACAAAACAAACAAGACTTAGAACACTGATCACCAGAATTTTTTTTTTCTCACTTGTCTCTCACTTGTCTCCTTAGTTCTGTATTGTATCTTGCTGTTCATCTATATATTAAAAAAAACAAAAAAAAAAAAAACAACTGCCACCCAGTCCACAATACACCAAAGTCCTATGGCACAGGTGGTGAGCCTGGTGGTGGTGTCACCCAGAGTGGGGTTCAAACCCACAACCCTGAAAGATTGAGTTGCATGCTCTAGCAACTGAGCTAACCAGGCGGCTAAAACAAGTCTACCAGAGTAAAAATAATGAGACTGAACACCAGGCTTCCTTTAACAATATACCAATTTATTGTGGCCTTGATTTTTGGAAAACACACGGGCCTATTAAAAAGGAGTCAAGTGGTGTGTCACAGTGAACGTTTTGCAAGCCCTCATTCACCTCCCCTCTGCACTTAGTAACATTCCATTCATTGAGTGGCTACTTGCAGAGTGAGGGGCCAGGGCCCAAGGGGAGCAGAGATTGGAAAATGGAGCAAACTTTCCCTGCAGCAGGCCTACTCATTGAGCATGATGAATGATGATGATGTGAGAAGAAGAATTTCAGATAGGCTGTTTTCATTAATATCAAAACATTGTTTGTTTTTTTCATTTACATATTACTTTATCCTTTATTGAACATTGTGCAGAGGACGTTCATAACAGACATAATGTCTTCTGGGTAAGATGTGACAGTAAAGTGTTCACCCACTCCTACAACCCTTGAAGGGTTAATCTCACAAAAGACCCTTGAGTTTTGAGGGCACTGGAACAACGCTTAAGATAAATTAGTCCGAGGCAAAGTCAGCCAGGGTTTGTAAAGCATTGCTATAATACCCCAAAGGCCTTTTCTGACCCAGCGGCATCTTTCCATTGCACATTCGAAAGACCATCCATTAGACAGCAAGGTAGTTGAAAACAGGCATATTTCAACTCTAGTATAGAATGTGTTGCATATTTCTAACACTATTTTTTTGCTAAGTTTAATTGTAAAACATTTTAAAACTAACCTTCCTGTCTGCAAATTCTTCTGGTTGCATACTCATCTTTTGTCTTCTCATCCATTACTCCTGAGCAGCTGGACCACCACAAATGTGTATTTCCTAAAATGCAAACAATTACAATTACAATTACATTATCCCATCCATATTGTTTACATGTCAGTTTGTTGATTCAGTATGATGCCACTGGTGCCAGGCTTCCTGCAGTTGGGCAAAAATGATCAAGAATTCTTTTTTATTTTCTCAATTTAAGAGAAAAAGAAACACAGCATTTATTTCAAATCAGTTGGAATCCTGCTGCGTGTATGTTTTTGAAATACTTGGCCTTGAACATGAAGCAGTGATAAAAGCTTTGTACTCATTTACCTTTTCAGCCTCTCATGCAAATATATGATGGCCAAGGTTGGGAAACGATTAAATAGCTTTAGTGTGTTGTGTATTTTATTAGGTTTAACCCTTTGTTCATTAACCAAAGATGTAACTGAAATAGTGTGTGGTCAAATGTTGGCTCATGCACTTTAGTTTTCCCCCGTTCAGTATGTTCCCTCTGTTTTATCTCTGGATGCCAGAAAAGACAAGAGAAGAGGAAGTCAAAGAAAAAAGAGAGAAGGTAATTGAGAAAACCTCTGATTTTAAATGAAATAATTCTTTTTCATAAGGTTCAAACTGTGTCACTTTTCAGTGAAGCTGCAAAAAATGTTTCATCACGTCACATAATCTCTCTCTGTAAGTGAATTAGGGCTCTACATCTCTTTTCATACATATAGTTTGGGTGGTTTTTGTTTTTTTCTGTCACTCTAAACTCAGGACTCATGGAAAGCTGTGTGTCTTCACAGAAATGACACTAGATGGAGCTGTTGTCCAAAGGCACTGGGCTCCCTCCCAGCAAAAAAAAAAAAAAAAAAAAAAAAAACAGTTTCTAAAGAAGCAGAGAAGAAGGTGTCCACTTTGCTAATAAATTTAGAGAATTTTCCTCTTTAATAATACTGCAGCAAGGGACTGCTATGAGTTTAAATTAAGAGTTTACAAAAAAATGTGTATTAATTACCTCCAACAGTGAAATTTGCAACATACAGTTTCGATGTCAGGGGGTAATCAATCTGGGAGCCTGCCAGCTCATCAGATCAATAGATGAAACTGCTCGTTCAGTTTGTGGGCGCATCCATACATGATGCAGATTAGCTGTTTCCATCCTGCTGATAGACCCATTATGTCTCATCCACCCAGATGGGTGAGCGCCAGCTCTCACAGTCAGAGCTGCCCTGGGTTCACACTGGCACCGTGTCCAACTCCCTGTGGCAGAGATTGGACTGTTTGAGGGGAGAGCAATGTTAATGTGGACTGACAACTCATATGGTAATTCACCAGAGTAGATTTCTAGTGTCCAGAGCGTAGATTACCTTTATTACAGTGCAAATTAGAGAATGAAATGTTCCTCCTCAAGACAGGTTTTGGAAAATGTATTTGCTGTGTGACAAAGTGCAAAGGGAAAAAAAAGAGTGTAATCAATAGTTAATGTTTGTTGTTTCAGTGAAATAACTACACATTAATCATTAATTGTTTTCTTCTTTGACCGGGACTGTTTTCAGTTTAACATAATGCCTGTGCTACATCACAGCAACGTCTTCACTGTCTCTGTAGCAATGAAAAGCCCACAAATGCACTGTCTCAGGTGTTTGCAGTCCGATGTTCTTGATTACCAAGAATCCCATATAACATACTTTTATATGATTGATGTATCAGTTAACATGCTACTCTTTTTGTTTTTGTTTTTTTTTGCAGAAATAGTAAATACAAATAATTGGCCAAAGACTGGATTTTATTTTCAGAGATACTGAGTGATGAACATCATTCATGTTGTTCTACTACATATGGATCGCAAATATGAGCAGCCTACTTTATAATGCAGACGTTTCAGAGACATGAGCAGTTATTGAAGAAACGAGCTTCTTGTTTATGAAATCCCATCAAACTTTATTTCTTTGAGTATACATATTCCATTTCCACATTTAACATCATGTAAATGACTCTGATCGTAAAAATACACAGATATTAACATTTCATGTCTGACAATGACACCATCTGAATACTTTACATTTATGCAAGTATAACATTATGCAAAAGCTCACATTCTCAATGTGATGCAAGAGGCGAAGCAGCTGTCACATATACTGCAGATGAATCTACCCAACAACAGAACAACCATGTTTTATTTGTACTGCCATCTATACAAAAATGAGTCTATATACACACTAATGATTTCATATTTACACTGTTTAAAATAAACAAAACGTAACTGGTCTATATATCAGAACAGTGCTTTTAAGAGAGAGTAAAAGTGTAGCTTGGCACAGTTTGTGTTTATTAATGAACCTATGCTTTGTTTACATGTTCTGCAGGTGGAATACCATGATCCAGTGATGAAATGTTGCATGCCATTAATAATATGCAGAATTCACACCATGCAACATTAAATACTGACAATAATTAATTATATTTTAGTAATATATAAAACTAACATAAAATTATTGCACAAGACAAAATGTTTCTCTGTAATATGTTCACTCACACTTAACGCCGCATGAAATGTATATATTCAAAACTTTGCCACTTAACCTGGATAAAAGTTTTTCCTTGGCATACTAAGGATTGCAATATATGTGTAGGTCAAACATCTAAGAATGTTCTCCCATTATAACGGGGACAATTAGAAAAATATTTATCTCTGATTTGGGTTAATCTCTATAGGAGAGGTATTCTCATTTAGCAGTGTTTCCTTCAGTACTTCTTACATTCACAATGGCTCCATAAAAACAATCTTTCATACCACCTGACTCGTTCACATTCCCCATCAAAATTATAACCACACAAACTCCATCTTCTCCCCTTTGGCTTTTTCTTCTTATTTAGGCTCATAGTGTTAATCGTAACCTGATAAGCACAGTGAAGCAGTATTACTCCAATACTGTTTCTTTTCTTCTTCAATTTTAGTTGAATTTTTGTATTCAATGACTTCACAAGCTAAGAAGACCACTGCATACAGGAATCATAGGTTCTCTGATAAAATAAAAGCTTTGTTCACATCTGACTTGTCTGAAACACCGGTGTAAAGCAGTCGTCTACTGTGATTAATAATGTGTTATGGTTTTTTGTCAGTTTCCTTTTCTTTACAACATTATACAATAATACACTCAAAACCAAAATCAAATGTATGTCATATGTCTGGACTAGCAGCCTATGATACAAACCTTTCCTTTGGTGTCAATACTTCAGATGGAAGGTCAAACACCACATATAATTATAAACCCAACTCTCCCAGCACGAAACCCCAATCAAACAGTTTGTTTACAAAATTGTATGTCAATTAAAATGTTCTATTTGAATGGTTAATATTCACATTCATCATGTGTATCATAAGCTTTACTCTAGAACATTGAAAATTCAAGCTGAGTTCTAGCTCCTGATTTCACATAAACAAGTCTGAAACAGGTGTGATGTGCATGACGATAAAGTATATTACAACGAGCCATTTTCTGCACAAACTGCGGTGTGCTGCACTTAAATAGTGATGAATGAGTTTAATTTGCTTGGGGCAAACGCAAACAGCTGATGCACATGTGCAATTTGTAGACGAAAGGAGCTTTAACAATTTAGCCTTTATAAGTCTCATTTATAAGTCTCTTTTATAAGTCTCTTTATAAGTTTCAGCAGGTTTCCTCTACACCAAGGCTGACTTCACTGATTAGTTTCTGCTTTCTCAAAGAACCTACTGCAGTGTTTGGTTTTGGAAATGTGCAGACTCCGCATCCGTTGCACATAGTTGCCTACTCAGTTCTAATCCCTATTCTAACCTCTCCATGTCTGCAGATGTGCAGCGTGTAATCCTGTCAAACAGCTATCAGGACAGTACTACAGGCAAACAGTGGACTTGCTCACTGCAGGTTGAAGCTACACAAGTTACCCCTCTCAGATGACTTCACCCTACCTTGGTCATTTCAGCAGGTTTCCAGTCTACTAGAGAAAAAGCAGATTAAAGTACAATCTTGTCAAACTCTTTCCTCTCTCATCTTCTAACAGCAAGACGGGTTAGCTGAGAATAAAAGTGAACTGGCTAACCTTCAGCTTAAGTGTTACTCCCCACAGAACCAAAAGTTGTAACTAAAAAAATCTGTAGTAGGGAGGGTGGAGAGAAACAGGTCATAGTCAGAACACTTGAAGAAGAGAAGGGGCTTGTAGTGTTTCAAGCTGGAAAATATTTGGACAATTTTATCCAGGCAGATCAAATTTACCCCTACGGTGCTAACACAACCACTAGTCCTCTGCTTCAGCAAGGTGAGGAGGACATTTGTTCATACTCTGGACACTTGAGGAGGGCAGGGTAATTGGAGGAGTTCATCTGGAGGGAGGCCTCGGAGGAGATAGAGGAGGGACTGCGGCCTCGGCCGGCCCAGGCGTCTGGATGAAGGAACTGGCCGGAGTAATCGGAGCAGTTGCTGAGGCGAGGCCGGTAGAAGCCCTGATGGGGCCGGTACATTTCCTCTGCTGTGTAACGCTTCATGAACAGATACACCGACATGACACCCGCAGTCTAGGGGGGGAATGGAGGCAAAGGATCAAAAAACTTAACTCTTTGCTAACATCCTTATATTTCTGTTTCTGTGTAGCTTGTAGTTAATAAATATACTGTTATGAAGAGAAAAAAAATGGCTGAATTAAGACAAAGAATTTCATGGTCAGCTTTTTTAGACATTAAACTTTAAACTTTTCCTGTCAGTGTGATGTCAGGTTATTGTGAATTACTGACAGCATCACAAGCAACATGCAGACCTTCACTGCTCTGGTGAAAGGCAGAATCCATTAACCACAAAAGAAACTGAATAAGCATGTGAATCACAGCTTATTAACCCTGAATTATCAGGTTTAATGGGGACTATTGCTCACAGCACAATGCCTTACAGTCGTTCATATCTGAAGGAAAAGGACCTGAAGATGAAGATACTAAAAGACATCTAATGTTTGATACATTTATCTTCTGCCCTTTTTTTTCTGTTTGCAATGATGGATTACATCTCTCACACAAAGAAGGGTGAATAAGAATAGAATAAGAATAAGAGAGACTGGTGTCTTCAGCTACTACCTTTAGCATTAATGAAGAAATCACCTGAATGCTAAAAATCTAAAATGCTACGCAAATCAGAAAAACAACAGATAAGAGATATGGCATAAATTACAGTTTGCTTAGGTATGAACGTTTTAAAGTATTAGTTTGATGCATGCTTGTGAAATGTAACGTACGATGCTACATTATCCAAGATTTGCTGTAGTGAAGTTACCTCAGTGAGCAGGAAGGAGATGGCAGCAAAGGCGAAGGACCAGCCGTACTTGTAACTGAAGTAGGCCTCATTAGTTTTGGTCCTGTTCAACATTTCATCATTAATGTTGGAGATGTATAAGACCAGACCAACAACCAGAGACAGACCTGTGGGAGGCAGACAGACAGGCAGCGCTCTAACGACTATGGGTAGAGATGTAAATTACATGTACAAAAATATACTGGTATATTTGGTTGGCATCACTCTTGTTTCCATAAATTAAACTGTGCAAGAACTGTATGTTTCACTGTCCTCTCTTCTTACATCTAAGTGACACCGTTTAGACCTGAACCAACTCTATAACATTAAAATGATATATATTAAAAATCATGTTAATAGTTCACCTTCCCAAATGGACATATCACACCCATGCTTAATTTACTGATTTGGATATGTTGTGAGTACAAGACAAACCAAGTACCTGACAGGATGAAGAAGATTCCAGAAACAAAGGCCAGGATGGTGCGATGTGGTCGGATGTGGCCAATGTTACTGAGCACAAAACCAATGAACATGAAGAAGAGACTGACCAGAGGGAAAGGTGTGGCAGAACGGATCATCTCTGAAATGAAAGAAGAGAAACCAGGATTTTTTTTTTTTCTTTTTCACCTGTGACTTTCTCAAACTTTTAATGGAAGGTCTTCCTCTTAGAGTAGCAGCATGAGGATTTCTACTTAAGTTGGTCTTATCCCTCATGGAGCAGGCATTTCAGGGGTTTAGGTCATGGTTCCTTATTTATATTAAAATGGAGATGGACCTCCCTACTGTGAGCACATGGTGGAGTACTTACCAGAAGTAATGGGAGTCTGTGGCACTTGTTTCCAGACTCCCCTTGTGTTCTCCATTACACAAAATGTCACCCTTCCAGCTAAGTGGACCAGATGTCTAAGGACATAACCTTAATGGAACTGGTTATTTAATTACTTGGGTAAAGTTTGGGTTGTGTGGTAAACTTGCCTATTACAAGCTACTGTGGATATACAACACCATCCAAAGTCTCGTTAGAATGAAAAAAGCAAAGTAGAAGTGAGTGTTTTTGGATTCATGCTGAGTCTGAATATGGGCAAATTCAGGAAGAGTTTACATTCTGAAGCACAATGATGACAGAAGATTCAGTGGTAGGTGCCGCCACAGTAAAAAATAAATTATTACATGAAAGCTGTTTAAGCTGTCAGTTCTTATTAAGAAGTTGCATGATAAGACAGAGTAAATCTGCCATCATACATTATATCAATACATCAAAGTGATGTGACCTGATGCAGTCAGACAGGGCCTGTACTGACTCTCCATGCTGTGTGCATTCAAGCCTCTATTTCTGCATCCCTCCATCTAAAATTCAGAGTTCCAAAATAATGCATTCAGCATATTAACTTAATTTCCCCAGTGTGCCTGAAAGTACATTTTAATTTATGGCACAAGCACTGGACTATAAACACTAACAGCACTATTATTTTCTCCATTTTAACCTTCATCACATTTTTTAGAAAGGAGCCAATTAACTCTTGTTATCACTGCCTACATAAAACCTTACTGCCTCTGCTTCCTTCACTTCAGGGAGTCTTCTTATACCTGACATGTACACTTCTTCACTCGCATTTGTTTCACATTCAAGTTTCTGTCATTTCTTCTGCCTTCTTCACCTCCACATCTTCAGTTCTCCTGTCTCCCACTTTTTTCAGTTTCTTCCCTTCTCTTTCTCTCTTTCTCCTGTAATGCATCACCCACAAGAAAAAAAAAACATCCCTTCGATACTTTTACATTATTGGGTCTCAAAAGTGTGTTAGTCATTGAATCCATTGAATCCTATCTGAAGTCTTGTAATTCTAGTCTTTTGCACAAAAGAATTAGTAGGCTGGAAAATAGATGGAAGATTTTTTTTTTTTTATTATGCAATTTCCCTCGACCTTTCAGTTAGAAAATTCACAGAATGTGTTAGAGAGACGTGAGACGCATAAATATATTTAGCTGATTATCTCATTTACCTTTGGGGGTATTTATTATCATGACTGTGCTCAGGTCAGGACACTAAAGACCATCTTTAAACAGAAACAGAGCCACCTCTTAACCCAGGCATAGTACGTAGTAAAGATGTGGAATCAAGTCACATGAGATGCTCTGGTCAGACTGTGGTCACGTAAATGATGATTAACTTTGCATGGTCAACATGAACCCTATCAACTGCTGACAGATGTGTGCGACCTAACACATAGTGTTAACAGACACTTCTTCCACCTGCCAGCAATGAGGTCCACTGGGAGGGTGCAGTGCCTCGGAGGCCCAAGCTGTCTCCAGCTTACTGCTTACCTGCTTTGATAGTAACAATTTGGCTGAGTGAACCTTATCTCACCTCAGAGCAGCTGAGGGGAGATTTTATCCACCATTTTCTTCTCCTCTGTGTTGGATTGGGTGATATTTTGTGTTTCACCATATATGATTAGCTGTCATGGCAAAATATTTCAAATTTAACACTGAGGGCTGAACACTTTCTGCAAACTGAAGCAATGTTCATATAACAGTGGAGTCTGAGTAGTTACTTACTGAGGACACTAACAGTGGACTCAGAGGTCATCTGGACATTAGTGGGCATCACATACTCGATGGTAAAACACCGCCCTTTCTCCTCCCCTGGAACAAAGGACAGGGAAACAAATATATTCAATGAAATTTCACATAAATCTGGAGTGGACACAGGGTTCAGCACTGAATACAACTGATTAAACTGTTAAGTGGTCCACAAGTCAGACACAAAAGCATGTACAATATGCTTGCAGAAGACGTAGATGTCTTGCAGCTTTTGAATGATGATAATACCTTTCATGGCAAAAAGTTATGACTGTACATCACAAATGTGAAATTCATAATAACTACTCAGGATTTATTTATTTGTGCTGGAGTTCATAAACTTTGTGTGATGGCTGCTGTGAAACTATTTCAGCTTATTTCACCTGTCAAGCTGTTGAATTCCACAGCAAGTTGCAAGAGGGCGTGAAATCAGCAGCTTGTTTTGATATAATACACAGTATCTGCTGTCAGTACTTGTATGAGGAACATCCAGCATTAGATTTTAGCACCTTTCCCTTTATCGTTTTGACACATACAGTAAGAAGTCTGGCACCAAAATACACTCTGTGATGTCTTTCTCAACACTTCATTAACCTCACACACTGTGAGGTGTTGGATTAGGTGATATGTAATTAGCTTTCATAAGGCATACTAGTTAAGTTAATGGCGCTAACTAGAACAATGCATGTGGAGGGTTTGGGTCAAGTCAGGTCCAAAATATAAGTGTTTCCATTAAACACTGAATGTTCCTGTAAAGCATTTCAATGATAAACTCATTAGTGCATCATGATAGCTAACCTATTCTCCCCGTGCTTTGGAAAGTTATTCATAGAGAATATAAAGAGTAAAATAAGAAGCCATTCTGGTGGCTCTGTTCTTCAAGGACCTAGCAATCAAGGACCCGGGCAATCACAAGACTTTTTTCCTACTTTTGCATTTTCTGTCTCTCTTGTGCTTTTGACATAAAAATCAGCATTTAATTCCACTAAATGGAAAACATACTCATGCTTACAATCAGCCACCATGCATTATGCATATTAGTGGAAAGGACGGCCTCCCCTGGGGTTTCCTTTCCATGGGTTATTAAAATGTCACTGAAGAAGTCTTGTGTTGTAGTTAGCTGACTGTACAGCTAAAGTTTTTTTTTTTTTTTTTAATGACTGATGGTAATTCTCAGCCCATTCAAATGTAATTTCAACAGAGGGTGATAATAACTATTACTGAAATTTTTGATTATGCTGATTATGCTTATGTAGCACACAAAATGGCTCATTTTCAGTCATGAAGGACTCCAGTAACACTTTTAATCCAGATCTGTAATAAAAGTCATTTATAGCAGAATAGATGAAAATACATCAAAAGTTATACAAATGTGATTTTAATGATGCCGTCTAGCAGCTACTGCAAAGCTTGCACTGTAACTATATTTAGTATAGTTACAGTGCAAGCTTAATAAGATTAATAATCTTCCATATATGTTACAAACAAGATGTACCATTTACCAAGAATGGTAAATCACGCTGTAAAGAAAAGAAAGATAAATTCAGCTTATTTACTCAATGGCATTTCTGCAAGCTTTGCAGTCTATATTATATAAGCAGTGTAGTGCCCTATATTGAACATGATTTACAGCATGACACAATGACAAAGATCCTCTACATGAACCCACGCTAGAACTCGAACTGGTGCCAATACCAAACAAAACCACACGACCTGGCATAACAACATATTATGATTGTGTGCAGTAATTGTTTCTAGGTCAAACTCCATGCACCAGAATAGTTAAATGAGCAACAAGGCCAATCAATTGCCCCTCGAACACACACTGGATCATTAGTCCATTTATAACAATGGCCCTAACCTAATCTCAACCTGATTGCCTACATATTTACCACAACTGAACAATTAACCCTGAAACCTGAAACAGAACAGAGCAGGTCAGTTGTAGCACAGGGGTTAAAGGAACAATTCAACAACAGTAAGTGGAATAAAGTTGCAGGAAAACTTTTTGCAGAATAAACGTGTCATTGAGTGTAATAAATAACAGCAGACATAGATTTTTGCTTCAACATCTACTCATCCAACAAGAGTAAGACTGTATTACAGTAATACAGTTAACTGTTGCCAATACCAGAGGGACGAGAGGTGAGAGAAAAAGTTGATACCTGGTTTATTCTGGGACAACACTTGTCTGGAGAGTTGTTTCTCTAAGAAAAGAATAAAACTTAACGGTTAGTGTCTCTTTTCCAATCAAGACATCCGAGCATGCCTTTGTAATGTTGGAGCTGGGGAGGGACAATGTTTTGACAGGTAAAAGGTGCTTGAGCATGCACTGAGGAAATGCACAAGCTTTTCTAACTTTATGTAATCCTTGTTTTTTGGCTTAAGTGCTAGAGTAGAAAAAAGGATGCAGGTCAGAAAGGAGGAAAAATAAGAAGCAGCCAAAGAACTAAGGGTTTTTCTGCCTCAATCCAAAGTGCTTCTGGTGACACACAATGTAAATCAGAGGAGGTAAGAAGTCTTGCAAAGCCGTCTATCAGCTGGAACAAAAACACTTGGCACTTTCAAGGGAGCAGCATAGAGTTGAAATTACAGTTTGGAGATCACATACAAAAGGAGAAGTACTGTCTTACACAGCCGCACAGAGGTGAAGGCAAATAAAAAATAAAATAAAGTTTTCAAACACTAAGCAAAGACTGGTCTCTTGTACTTGTATCATTCTAGTGGTTAAAGAGGAGGAAATAATGGGGAAATAAACACAGATAACTGTGCATATGCATTAGACATTATGTTGAAAACTAGACATTGAGGCCCAGATTAACCAAAGCTTTGTGCAGGAGAGAGCGCACTCAAATAAAAGTGAAAAGTGTTTCTAACTGAGCTGGTCACATATCATGGCTATGACTTGTGAATCTAAATCATATGTACAGTTTATTATCTTCCCATTATCCTATGATCTTAGGATAGGATAGAGGTAGTACTGAATTCACTAATAGTTCACCAATTGCCCTAAATATTTGTGTTTATATTGGTTCATCATCACCAGCAAAGCCAAACAGTAAGGGACTGGTGTAAAAGTAAGGGTAACAGCTTCTCTACATTAATGTCTTAATGAACCTGGACCTTGATACCAAACAGAAACCTTACACAATTCATCTAAAACGTTATCTCAGTTTTTGCCATATCACTGCACCTGAAGTGTTGACTGGACAGTTGAGCGTTCACCACTGATGAGAAACAAATACGTCTCCACCAGTTGGTCAAAAAGCTTCATCTCTGTCTCGATAAAATTGAAAACCTGACTAAAATAAAACATCTGCTTCACCTTGATTTGAGGACTTTAATATACAGGTTTTGATTTATGTCATCTGTATGTTTCAGACCTCATGCTAACTCACCAGCCAAGAAGCAAACTCTCCAGAGTCCAGAGTGGAGGGACATGCGTATCTCTGTGCTCTGGTTGAGAGGAAGGATGACGCCCTCCTCCAGGTAGAGCCAGTAGTCGGTGCTTACGGCGATCCCCAACAGGCCCAGGCCGCAAACAGCGAACACGCTGCTCAGCAACGTCAGCGCCTTCCTGCCACATAGGCTCATACCACAGCCTCAACAGCAGGGGGGGGCGCCACCGGCAGAAAGGAGAGCTGGAAGAGGGAGGAAAAGAAAAACATCTTCACCAATTTCATCAAAGTAAAGAGGACTAAGTTATCATGAAAACCACGAGAGAAGATCAAACTTTCCCTGAGGCAATCAATGAGGAAGATTGGAGGAAACAAATGGAAGCTGCGTCTGTGGGTTGTTGGGTGGTGGGAAAATCGGTGTAATAGTCTGAGGATTGCCTCATTTTAATCCAAGTTCATTACTGACAATGGTGATGATTTGGAAATGAATGGAAAGTGTAGCAGATAGCATAACAGAAGACTTTCTTCCTCTCAGCAGAGAACGAAATCTGGGAAAGATTTACTGTCCTCCAAATCTCCCATTAGAATTTAAATAACCACATTGTGCAGGACCAAAGGCTTAGTGGGGCCTGCTTGGAAAAAAAAAAAAGAAGGAGAAATAAGAAAAAAAAAAAACATTATGTAAAATTTTTCATTTGACTGCCCTCACAATGCCTCCAGCCAAAAGAATCGAAATATACAGGAAACTCATACCACTGATAATGTTAAAAAAAAGAGAGAGAATTATAAAAAACAAGTTTGCTTTGCTGCATTTTCTGCTACAATCACACACAACTCTTCGTATCTGATATGAATCCGCTTCCTTTGTGTTACATCAAGTGATGCAGAAGCAGCATTGCAGATGGCATACAGTATGTGTCAGCATATGAATGTGTGCACTCGTCACACAAAACGATGGATCTGTTCGTATGGTAGCTGATGCCCACATTTGCCGGAAACTGGAGCGCTGGAGAGCTTGGCATGGGATGCATGTTGAAAGGAATTGATTTTACATAATGAGTTCTCAGTGTGCTGCCACATTGAGCACGCACTGGGAAACTGGAAAGATGGAATGAATATGTGAAAGGATTTTGAACTTTTTATAAGATTTGTGGAAGTTTTTTTTCCCTCCGTGGATCAACTTCTTGTATCATGACTTGATGTAAAGTCTCAGTAGAACAGAGTAGGGAGCTCTCCACATATCTGCCACCTTGCAGCACACAACTAGTACCTCAAGAAACAGTCAGACGTAGAAGGGATAATGTGTGGAGCTCACGGTTTTAAATAAAGCTTTTAAGACGATGCAGCAATTAATGTTTCATCAAAATGTTGCATGTTTTCTGAGACACTGGCACTAAACATGTTTGAATTCCCTGCACTTCATATAACTGTATATCTTAGGTTAAATGTTCTTATATCTAGGCATAGTGTACACATATATACATTATATGTATGTATGGTTAAATTGTGTTCAATGGATGTATCCTGTAGCTTTCCCTGTGTAAGATTATTTATAACCATATGCTCCAACCTCAACCCTCTAATGGGTGTAAAGCCAATTGCCCCACTTCAAGGATACAAAGGCTAATAAATCCTAGACAACTAGACAAGTGCAGCACACACTAAAAATAAGATTTGCATGCTATACACATGCATGCTGTATATTTTGTCACGCTCTGTTTTATTTGTTTGTCTTCCTCAAGGATAAAAATGTTTACTGCTATTGTCCTTGTTAAATAAAACCCATATTTCAGAAGTTGAAATTACGATTTATCTTTTTAAAACTATGCTTCACATGACAAGATATGAATTGGTTTATCTTGCATGTTCACATCCATACACACATACACAAGCATGCATGCTTGGAGTTAGTCATCATATTTAGTTGACCTGAAAATAACAGACCAAGGCATATTTGACCTCCCATATCTTCTAATGTGAAATGACATTTCCATGATATGTAAGTATGACCACTGCCTTGATCCAGAATATGAAAGATTTGAATCACAAATCTTTTTATACCTGAAGAAAATAGTAGTGTAAAAAGAACACAAACTCTGATCTTGACTATTTTTTGCTACAAATAAGTGTCTTTCCCTCTTTCTTGAGACAGGTCCTGCATTTGAACTATGAACCACAGGTCAGCATGTTATTCCAGAAAAAGTGATGGTGATTGGAAAGCGGTTGGGATGCATGCATAAGCAATCAGAGTTCAGTAAAGCACAAAGGACCGGCATTAATGAGAAAGGACTGTCATTAAACCTTAGCTATTCTCGACCACAGTGCAATCAGTGGGCATTCATTTAAAATGTCCATGTAAGGGCTCTATTTTCAGTCATTTAGCATCGAGCTACAACTTTCCACTCAACAGACCTTTTTGTGTCACTACGCTCAACCACAGGGCTGTTTTTAGTCATATAGCACGAGAAGCACACACTGAAGTCCTGATTGCACCTAAATGTGGGCTTCAACAAATAGGGTATCATTACTGAATGAGAAAGAAAGTAGCTATTTGAGCTGGTTGTTCCTTTCAAGCACCTACAAAAATAGATAAGGATATTGTAAGTACTGAGGATGCTGAAAATAGCCACACTGATCACATTAACATTAATATAACGCTACAGTACATATGTGAACTTTAATCTAAAAGTAGATGATAAAGTTGTTGTATGTGTTTTCAATAAATACATACACTTACATGCTGTAACACAGAGCTACCATTCTGTAACTTAATAAAGACCGGTTAAGGACCACCTACCAACACCATGGAAACTGTTCACACTTTTCACATGTTGCTTCAGCATAGACACCATTGAGGTCAAAAGCAAAAAGGGTCAAGACAGACCGACACCTGATAAAATTAAACTGATTCACATAACTAACTCTTAATAAAACAATAATAATAAGGTTTTCCCTGTCTATTGTGAGCACAACATATAACACAGAGTTGATTAATGATACAACAAAAGCTTTCCAATGACGATTCTGTGTAGTGCTGAGTTACCATCACCTGAGTAGCTTAGCTTTGCTCAATTAGGTGTACACCAAGGTCAAAAGTCCACATCTGGACATTATATTTTCTTGTTTTTTTTTTTTACTGTCAGTAACAAAACACAACTGCATGGAGAAAGAGCTAGGAGCACTTATTGCAGTTTGGATGAAATTCAAATTTCCAGCACACATGAACAAGGTTAGAAGAATGTTTCATTGTGCCAGCAACAGTGCATCCAAAAAAACACCTCCATTAAGCTGTGGATAAAGTTACAATAGCACAATGAGACCAGTGTATGGGCCAATTTAATTCAGTATATGTGAGCACACTTGGCAGCTTGAAAGGCTTGTAGAGTAGCACTGTGCTGATTTATCCATGGCTTTACAGCACTTACAGATCAAGGGCAGTATAATGTGCGATACTAACAACCAAGCATATGAATAAACAACACCTGATTTTCAATGGACACCGACTAAAATTAAAGAGGGGATTGATACAAGACCAAACAGAATATTTTGACAAACTCTCCATTGTTAAAAGATGGAAGTTTTTTTGTTTGTTTGTTTGTTTGTTTTGTTTTGTTTTGTGGCCCTTTTGGACACAATGTTTTATTTCCAGTGCTCTGGAAAAAAGTTGTTTATGGCCAATTTATACTATTGACCGAAGTCTTTCAGTAGTGAATTAAATAAATAAAAGGTCTTCTAAAGATTCTAATATCTAAATTCTAATATCTTGGGATATTTCCCAAAATATTTTCCAGTAGTTCCCAGTGCTGTGGAGGAAGTAATTCATAATTACATTAATTAAATTACATTGATGTGATACTTACTTTACATTAATAATTGTGATGCCTCATTTAGGGGTTCTATATCCAGGGACCTACAATTGTGTATGCTGGCTCACACAATATTCAGGTATCACATTTGGATGCCTGAATGAAATGGAACAAATCATGAACATTATTAGAAGTCAAAACGTTCACTGGGGAAAAGCCCTGTTAGTTACCGAAGCTGGAACTGACATTCAAGTGCTTCCTGAATTTATCAAAGATGATGCACTTGGCTGGTGCTGAATTTTTTTTATTTATTTATTTATTTATTTTTTACCTCTGATTAACTCTAGACCTTAACTTCTGTAGAAGTGTCACCTGCCATCTGAAAAACTAACTATGGACAGAAAGTTGTAGGTCAACAGTTTTAATTTCTGACAATGTTTCAACAGGTTTGAACTTAGATTCAGCATGGAGTGAAATCAGTGATGGTAAAACTGAGTTCTTACATTCCACAAAGACAAACACAAAACACACAAATACACACTCACACACACCTACGCATACACAATGCCACCATATTCAATATTTCATGAATACTAATAGTTCTAGTCATTGTATCGGTCTCTAAAGGATTATAAATGGTGACCAATCTCAGTTGAGAAAAAAAAAAGCTTTTATTTTTCACTGAGACATGTTTCTCATTAAATGTTCAAAGCCACTGGGACCAACAAAGCCTTGTTGTCCTTGCCTGCCTGCAAAGGCATACACAAAACACACTCTCTCCTGCATAAACATCATCGTTTCCTTCAAAAACCCATTTGAATCTGTGACTAGAGTCCATTCCTGATAAATTCATCAGAAGCTTTGCAGTTGTTACTATCACCAAAAAAGGTGTGCAAAAACAAACAACTTTAAATGTCTTGTTTTAATGGTGTTACACTAGTTTACAGAACACCTGTAACATCCACAATGTAAAAACATTTTTCCAAAAGTTGTAACTGAAGATAACAAAATACTGTTTACATTGTCAACCATTAATGTGATACTGAACAATGCCACTATGGGTCCTGAGGCCATGCTGGAATCAAGGGAGGCACATGCATAGCACTGCTAGAGTAAAGGGCACGTCATCACCAAAAGTAGGGCATTCCTCTTCTGTCTACTTTGTTAACATGCTCCTAACCTCCTGTCAACCTTAATTTAAACAGCTCACTGCCAAAAATAGCACATTTTCCAAAAACAATTGGTAATGCAAAGGCATGAAAAAGAATAAATGTTGTAGAATACGATGTTGGAACACGGACCTCCAGGACAAACTATCACCATGTGACTGGTCAGTAGAAAACAGGGCAGGAAATTTTTAGATTATATTTTTTAAGCAACAACAACAAAACGATTATGAAACTCAAAGGCTGCTGAAATATAATTAATACTGCACAGTATAACACAGCAATGCTACGTATGGTTCTGAATTTAATGACCATCTTTCTCTTTAACTGATGTTTAAAAATTGCAAAAATGTGAATATCACAAATGCATACTTCTTTGGGTAGACGTGATAAAGATTACGAGGATTCCTAGATCATTTCTAAATGACTACAAATACACATAAATATTGGTCACTAAAGCAGAGCTTTAAAATTATATTTGAGCTGCATATGTTTGATGACTAAAGTCAAAAGTACTGAATGTCAAAACAAATGACACCCTAATTTGAATTTGTTTACTTGTTTCTGTCGAGGGTTAGTCAACGTCACGGCATGCTTATTGACCCAGTTACTGTGGCTATAAGAGCATGGCTGTGAGTGTGGTCCCTCTGTTGCCTCTGATGTGGACAGGCAACCAACACTGTGGGAATTAGTTGCCCTTGGTTGACGTTACTGGGACTGATTGGAGGAGCCTGAGGACAATGGCAGTCCAGTGCACGAGAGAGGAGATACAGTCATCAAGTCACGGACACAGCTGGGTGAAGCTGGCAGCCCCCATCATCAGACTGTTAAGAATCTGCTTGTACAGTTTCAATAGACGTAATAATAAAGGGAAAATACTACACATGCCTACAGTACAGAAAGCATGCTCTCTCAGACCCACAAATGTTCATATAGTGACAGTTGTATCACCATACACCATAACACACAAACCACACTTGTACATGAATGCATCATCATACATTAGAGCCCATTTCACTGACCCACAAGCTGCCACTCTCTGTAGTCTTCTCAGCATGAGTGTTAAAGAGGGAGTTTATAATAGGTTATAACAGTATTACAAAGAATGCCACACTTTCTGAGTCTGAAATGTCCTCTAGTCTAAAAACAACACCTAGAGTAAATGGCAGAAACAACCATTAACAACCACAACCAGAGAATGCAAATGTGACTATTTGAAAAAGATATTTTTTTTCCTTTGCCTGCACACGCCTAGGACCCTGTAAAATGAATTTTAAAGAGCTACGTCCTCATTAATAATATTATATATATTATATTGAATTTTATTTGTTTTATGAGAAGTAAAATCCTTTGAAAAACACCCAGTAAGGGCTGAGGAAATCACATTTACCGACTATATATAGTGTCTTTTGTGCAGCTGGGAAAAATATGTCAAACGTATCCTAATTTATCATGTTTCAAATCAAAGAACTTTATTTGTCCCCTGGGGGGCAATTCAAGGCATGGGAGCAGTTTACACAGTTAACGCAATAATAGCATAGAATAAAATAAAAGAATAAAATAGATACATAGGAATAAAATAAAATAAGAATAGAATCAGTAAACTCTGAAGGTGCTGTGATAGCAGGTTGGAATATTTACAGTCTGTACAGTCTGTATCTTTGCATGGTAGATATACATAAAGAGCAGAAGATTGTGTTAGTCCAGTTCAAAGTTCAATTGTTTATATAGTTAATAAGAACACCTAGAGTAATATTACCTAATTAGTTAGCAGAGTCACTATGGGTACAGCTCTTATTTTAAATGACTCTTCCCAACTATGCATAGTACCCAATGCTTTTTTGTTTTTTTAATTTTGTTTGTTTTTCTGATACTCCAACTATATAAGTATAGCAATAATGTTATATCACAGACCACATTTTCTCCACATTTGTTCGTATATCATTGTGTTTAATTTATGGTGGCCTCCAGTGGTGAGCTAACAGGCTAGAATATGTCGGTCTAATTTTGGAGATGCCTCACCCCCACCCCCCAACCCTTGAGGGCATGCCTACCAAAAATGAGAAAATACACACAGTAGTTCAAGTCAAATCCCTGCTGTAGGCCAGACAACTTACAATGCATCATCTGGTGAGCAGCAGAGAGAGGTGGTGGTGCAAGCTGTCAAGACACAGAATGAAGTGGAAATTTTTGTGTCATATTCTCACCTCCTTTCCACATTAAAATCACTCGATTCCGGTAACAAAAATCAGCCAAACTGGCTGTTTTAATGTTTTGCCACACATTTTCACATAAACATCTGAACCAGCTGACCTAATGTAGGAGGTGTTCTCTTCTCTCGCCCTCAAGACTCCAGAGCAGCTTGCAAAACACTGTACATCTCTCTTCTGTAATGTCAGATCATCTTAATTGGATGGGGCAGCTCTGGATATAGTCCAAGCCTTTCATGCTGTTCCAAAGGCAGTTCCCTTATGTCTCTTAGCAAATGGTTTTGGCTTTGAGCTGTCATCCCCTGCGTACTCCTTCAGTATCATGACAGGAAAGTTAAGGGTAGCTTGTCAGTCGGTTTGTTCTCTGCATTTAAAATCTTCTGATGATCATATTTAAGTAATAGTAAAGATTTACTCTAAAAGGCTCAACAAAGACTTTGAATTACATATTTTCACTGCAAAATAAACTTCAAAAAGACCCTTTGTAACAAATATGACAGACAGGTCTATTTAATCTAATAAGCCCCAAGTAAATTGCACAGTAGTGATCTCTAAAAGGGTTGACACACCATTGACTCTAGAACAAAAAACAGCGACCTACAGCAATAGCGCTAACATCCATTTTCCCATGTTTGTTGTGAGAACAAATCTTCCATTTATAAGTGCTTGACTTGGCCCTGTCGCCAGGCAACGCTATACAGAGAGGCCTCCGAATTAGTCTAGCATGAATGAACTGATGAGCGAGTCCCAAAACAAGGCTTCCTATCTAGTAGTGCATTTTACATGCTGGAGTGGGGAGACATGCAGGAAAAATAAGACACAGACACACATACATACCGGTAATTCATTAAAGGAAATACCAAAATAAAGTGTCTAAGTAAGCTGCTGGGACACCATGTGCCACCAGAACAGCGTCAGTGCCCCTTGACATTGATTCTACAAATTTCTGGATCTCTACAAATGATAATCCTTCATTTGGTGTTTTGATGATGGTGGTGAACGCATAAGTCCAAAATCTCCCATAGGTGTCCAATTAGGTTGAGATCTGGTGACTTCAAAGGCCATACCACATGATTCACATCCTTTTCATACTTATTAAACCATCCAGTGACCCCTTGTGCCTTATGGATGTGGGCATTGTCATCCTGGCAGAGACCACGCCCATCAGGATGAAAATGCTTCATCGTAGGATAAAGGTTGATGACTCCGAATAACTTTGTATTCATTTGCAGTGGCCCTTCTTTCTAAGAGGACAAGTGGACCCCCGCACAGCGTAACAGAACCACCAGATCCCCTCACTGTAGGGGTCAAGCACTGTCAACCTATGCTGTTCTGGTGTATGCTGCACATGCACTCGCCCACTTGTGGAGAATATGGTGAAGGAAGACTCCTCTGACCACGTCACTGTTTTCCACATCTCTGTGGACCAGTGCCTGTGGTTTCTGGACCACTGAACTCTAAAATGTGCCTTCATCTTTGTAATGAGGGGTTAATGCGCCGCAACCCTACTATAATATCCCTCTCTATGTAATTGTCGACGGACTGTTCTCACTGTCACAGTCTGATCACGTTCTGCACTGACATTCTCAGTCACCTGAGGAACAGTTGCTCTGCTGCTTTTCTTTAGATGTAGCACTAATGCACAAGTATCACAGTCATCAAATGTGCCCTGTCGACCACAAATTCAATTTGTTATTGTATATTTACTGACATCTTGCCCATAGATCTAAATGCAGATGTCATTTTCGTCACTGTTCCTATTGAAGCACCAGCCAGTTGAACCATCTTTGTGGCTGACGCTCCTGTCATCTGTGTCCCAACAATAACCCTCTTTCAAAGTCACTTAGGTCTTTTCCTCTCACCATCTTCATACAAAATCAGAATGAACTGGGCCTGCTCAGTATTTTTGTTCATGCCACAGAGAGTGATTGGATGTTAAATACCTAACTGTTTCATGCAGTGTACCTGTGTTTTTCCTCTCAATTATTCAGGTTTTTCCTTTAATTTGTCACCCGTCTGTACATCATAGACGATAACGGAGCAAAAGATAACCAGAACATGTTACATGCAGTAATGTAGGTAGGTATACAACACACATGCAGAATAAAGACAAGGATTCATCAGCAATACAGTAGATGCAATTTTATATACGTATACACATTATTTATAGCTACATAGGTTATTCTACAGCTACATCATTAGTCTACATCCACAAAAAAACTGTGCAAAATTGCAGTAAATCTTTAACAATGACTATCAGAGTCTGTGTAAAGCCACAGTTACTTACTTTTTGAGGACATATCCCATCAGGCTGTTCCTCAGAGGGTGAGTGATCACTGAAAAACCAGTGAGGTGCAGCCAAAAGAGTAGGCTGATGCTACAGGGAATGCTGATTTACTGTGCTCAACAAATTTTGTTTTATGGTGCAGCATGCTCCATATTCACACTAAGAATAGCAAATGAAGTCACTAAACGGTTAAGAAAGGAAAACAGAGCAGTTCCAATGCTGTCTTGCTGTGCAATGCTCCTAGATATTTAACCTCCTAATTAAACATGGCTCTTTCTGTCTTTTTAATGAATAAATATTCTCCTTACAGCATGAAACAAACCTAAAAAGAAACAAGAATTTAAACAGCTGAAAAAAAAACAACAACAACTAATTAACCAGTATTAGCTGGTTATAACCATAACACAAATTGACCTATAGCTGATACAGTAGTATATGCGCAGTGTACAATAATACAACTGTCCAATGCACATTGAGGACACTGAGCATGTAAGTGTTTCTCAATAGGGAATTTGTATCAGACATTTCTATTAATCGTGAACTACAGCTATGTTTTCATGTTGGCAGGAGTGACAAATTGGTAAACTGGGAACAGTGGTGGTGTTGCTGAGTTAACAAGACACAGGGGTGGAGGAGAAATGGAGGAAGGCTTTATGATTTCAATGACAGGATACCTGGATGGGATGTATAGCCCTGTCTCTTAATCCTTGAGTCTTTGACAACAGGCCTGTAAAGCTGCATGAAAATGTGTATACCAGAGATTAAGAGCATAACAAAAATAACTGACTGCCAGCCAGGGGTTAAATATATGGATAAGGTCAACTGAGTAAACCCCGCTTTTCTGACCACGTGTAAAGCCTTTAACGTTTCTTCAAAAAAGTATTTGGACAAACAGGTCTTTACATCAAAGGAGTCAATACAATAAATGTCAATACAATAAACATCCCAAAAAGTTACACAAGTGGCATTTCTCCATTTTTGTGTCACAGTCTGAACCACCACACTTTTATGTCCAGATAACACGGATAACGTATTATATCAATGTCTGTATCACTGCAACAAGTAGTTTCTCATCCGGAGAGGGTGTGAGCGTGAGCCACAATCCAGCCTGTATTGGACAGAGGCTGGAAACCATTTCTCTTCTGCAATTGCAAAAAAAAATAATCCCCTGCAGCCCACACCATCCCTTTCTAGATTTGTGTGATCATATTTGTCTGGTTGGCACACTGAGGACTGGATGTCAGCCAACCAGGCCTGTGGGCTTCCTGTTGTTGCAAACAGTTTCCAGGTTCATCCAAAAATTTTGGTTAATAAAGTTGCAATTGAATCTCAGGTTTCATTTACCTTCAGATAACTTTCTCTAATTACCAGAGTGTGGCTGGTAATGACTTTCATTAATAAGATTACATGCAGCTTCCCAAATTAACAAATGATCATGAAAAGCATCAATTTGCGACTCTGAATAATCCAATAAATGTAGGTGACTACTGTCCCCTCCACGGTCTTGTTTGTTGGCTACACCTTCTGTGGTGTAATGAGAGCCAGCTGTTTGTTACTGCTGCCGTTTAATCCTTGGCTCCAGCTCAAATCTCTGTCCGCGGTGCTGAACCAGACACGGACGGTGCTATGCTGAACAATCAGTCAATAATAAACTCAGCCCATTCAGCGTGTTGTTAAACAAGAATATACTGGAGTCTAACTCATCTAAAGCTCGTTTGCCCACGTCTTTATTACCGATGGAAAATCCAAACTAAACCTAATCCGGGACTGACTTAAGTTCTTTTCATTTCACGACTTTGACGGAAGTTAAATCATTTAACTACACAGAGCACATATTTTCAACGGCGCTATTTTTCTTCTTCTCTCTTTCTGTTTTTGTTTTGTAAGTGACTTGTGTCACGTCTCTTTCTCGATCCCCAAACAAGCAGCGAATTAGCAGCTACACAGGGGAAATGAACACAGTTCAGATTTGCGAGCCTCTAAACTGTAGCGGACACATGCAGTGTTGAAAGGGTCAGACAGAAGGCAAATAACGACAAATATAGCAGATAAAAGTCAACTGCAGCTTATATTTGTTTTGATAAAACGAACTGCAGAACACTGTGTGCGTTTTTTGTCAACAATAAAAAAAACTGCATTCTTCATATAGAAATGTGGGTAAATTGACTTTATGTAGGTTAGTAAAAGCTTCCATCCTGATTATGAGAGCGATGCCACTAAAACTGTCTGTTTAACAGCATAAGTACTGAAACAAGGCTGAGTCTGACTGGTATAAAGATAAACATCCGAGGCGTGATGAGTAAGAAAAACCAACAAACAAAGCAGTCCTTTCTCCTGCTCAAAATTTCTGTCTGTCTCATTTAACTTTTACACTTAATAAAATCATTTAGCCTTTTACCTTCACGAAGAAGACTCGTCGAGGAAAGCACTTCTGTTCCTGCCTCTCCCTCTGTTCTGTCGCCTCTCTTTTCTCCGCCTTCAGTCGGTCCGTGTTGTCTCGGGTTTGGCGCGCGACGAGGCTGTGTGGCGGAGGGGAACCCGCGGCTGTGTAGCTCGCGCACATCTACTATCAGGGCCAGTAGCCTACTAACCGCGCGTCGCGAGGCACGTGGTACCCACGTCCACCACCTCTCTTCAGGTGTGCGGCGGAGGATGGGGGGATGGTGGGGGGGGGGGTCACCGTTCATGTGATGCGGATGAGAACAATTTAAATGAGTTCATGCTTCAAAACACTTACAGCCCCGCAGCATGTAAAACTGAACTGTTTCAAAAGTTTGTGCAAAACAATATGTAAAAAACTTTATTGCGTGCCCATATTTACATGGTGCCCTGAGGAGCACAGCATAGTCTCTTTTACATACTTAAAGGCTGCATTTGCTCACAAAATACTCAGTAAGTCAGGTGCATTTTCCAAGTGTTATATATTAATAAATTAATAGTACTGTCATTACATTTGTTGCATTATTGTTTATTCTTTTTTTTTCCCTTTAATGTAGCCTGACTCTAACATGAAAAGTGTTAGTGGATATCCCATATAATGCATGCCGGCTCTGAACACGTCTTGATTATGAACCACGCAAAGCTTCCAGCTGTCCCATCATCACCACCATCACTTTTCTGGACGAAATCATATCCTTACATCACGACATGCAACCAGCCTTCAATTGCTATAGTAACTCAGTTTTTTAAAAATGGCTGTGTATCTGCTTCTAACAAAATAACAAGCAGCAGTAGGAAGACAGAATATAATGAGTGTTAACACTGATTCTGATGAGAAATCTTTTTGGCAGCCTCTGCCTTTCTGTCTTATTTCCTGACATTCACCTCCTTTGTTTCTGCCCATTTGAACCAGCTTTCCCTGTAGTTTTGTTTGGATTTTGCATGTTGTGCCTTACAAAAACCTTCGACAGAATCATTCAGTGGCATTGGCTCTTTTTTTTTTTTTTTTTGATTTTCCACCCCTCAGTAAAAAATACATCTTTACAACATCTGGTTCTTATTTCATGTGGCAACAGATGTGCTGTGTAGTCTGTGCACGTGTTTCCACGTGAGGTCAGGAGCCTTCTGTAATTGCAGGAAACAGTGACTGGACAAATTACGGATGTAGCCCATAGCTAAAGTTGTGTTAAATGTGACTGTTTCATGATAGTGTTACACATGATGATAGTGTTACACTTTCCTGAACATGTCACATATTCAGGAAAGTGCAGATTCGACTGAGTTGCTGTCAGACTGACTTTGGCGCAAACTATCTCTGAGCATATGGACATTCATTTAGTCATTTAGGAGCATCTGGTGAATCCCATGCATGTGTATGACTTACCACCACATTCTGTTCTCAGCTGATCATAGGCAGGGGTGAACGAAGAGGCTTTCATGAGCTTGGCTCCGATTTGGCCTTTCACATAACCTCTCGCTAACCTCACAGGAAGGGAGTCAGAGCCTCTCCCATCTCACTTTGCACCATTTCTTCTTTCAGAAGGTTATTTCCCACACATTACATCATTGTATACTGTTGAAGCAAACTTAATCTCTCCTGTGCTGTTTTCTCCTCTACTTTGACAATCAAATATCAAAGCCTGCAGGAAATTTCAGGCTTTTTCAGGCAGAACACTAACAGCAAAATGAACTTTCCTGGCAAACTTCAGGAATTTTGGAAATTCTGTGCCCTTGCTGGCCAGAAAAGGATGAATCAAGGATTTTTTAAAAGGATTTTATACATTTTTTTTTGACAGTTCTGACTACATGAAAACTCAGAAAAGGGGTACTATCATCTTTTCTTCTTCTCTCTTTATTTGTTTTGTTCTTTCTTTATATAATGCAAACATAAATCATTCAGTTAGCCTCTACAATACACCCTGGCCTAGTCATTATTCACAAAGATGCATATGTGTATCAGACTGTAACAATAACGCATCTGTTTTACTTAAGGCCATAAAAGCTTTCATAACAAAAGAATATGGCCGCATATGACTTAGCTCTGGCAGTTCTATAAAAGATGAAGTAAGGCTGAAGATGTGTGTGTATTTGTCTGTTTGCGTAATTGAGGGAGAATGAGAGAAACCAGTGGACTGAAACATATAGGTGTTAAACAAAAACTCACACACCAGCTGGGTCCACAGCCAACATACTGCAGGGATTTTTCTGATCCAATGTCAGCTATATGCACTGTCTGAAAAATGAATAATGAATAAAGGAACACAAGTTAAATAATGCTGTACAATATGTGTCTAATTTACAGCAACATTACAAGTTTTACAAGTTTTTAATCTAATTAACAAACTGTAACTCAGTTGTATTCATTAAATGCAATTGGCGTGACACATAATTTCAAAGTTAAGGAAAAAACTTACGATCAGCTCATGTGACATTCAAGAAGAGTAGAGCAAGGTTTGAAAACTCTAATACCTTTAGCCAACACCCCTCTTCCTTTCACTTTAAGCTGCCATTTAGGATTTTGGCTTCCCGCCAGCTGGGATAGTAGCAATAGTAATTATGGGCCCTCATTTGAGAAAACATCAGTAAGATAGATGAAAGCCATCAGCTGAGCTGGGAGGAGTCTGGGGATATGTATAGTGGCTGGAGTTCTGTGACTAACAAGGCAAAGGAAAGTCCAAAAATGAGAAGAGGTCAAGGTCGGAAGAAATTAAAACTTCTCAAACAGGGCCCGGCAGTAAGAACTGTAGACTGTTTTTACCTGTCTTTGTTTCTTTGTGGGATTAAGTAAACTCTTCACTGTGAATGCTAAGAGACTATACGTTTTCCTGTCTTTTTTCCCTTTTTTCAGCATTTCACTTTATCTCTTCCTAAAAATGGCCATTTACAGTGTTTGTCAAAGTCTAAATTCTGTCTAGATGGAAGAAAAGCTTTATGCAAATTTGGAGCCCTGTCATGTACATCTCATACCATACTTTGGAAAAGAAGGAACAGGGTATGTATGAGAACACCTTACAATCCTTAACTGTATGTAAGCATTGCAACTGACATGGCTGCAGCTTGAGTTTCTGAGGATCTGTTTGCTTTAGTTAAACAACTTTTTCACCTATATGCAGTGACAAGTATTTGGTGAAGTGGCAACTGTGCCAAGCTCCCCAAAAGGTCAGTTTAATTCAATTCAATTTTAACATTTTAATGGGATAATGGGCTCCACATAAATCCTCTACTTACTGAAAAGGAAAGCCCCATGTGTGCCCACATCCTAATTTAAGTGAATTCCTAGACCGGATCCTGCAATGTCAGTCAGCTCTTAGACAACCAGGTTGTGATGCTCCTCAGTCCAAGTCTACCCTGATATCTTCTGACAGCAGTGAGTGCTACACTATTGTCTTCCATCACTAACGCCCTTCTGCCTTCACAAGTGCTCAAGCTCAGTCATCCAGCTAATGAAGGAGGCTGGAACATACACACAATCAACCAACCACCCCCACAGTAACTCACACCTCCATTATACATACATACTGTTTCTGATCACACTGATGCACACAAACACCCACATGTGAAAACCAAACTGGATGGATAAGCATGGGTAAAAACACACTACTCCTGTAAGTAGCAATAAACACATCCATATGAACACACAGGATGAATGCAGTGGTACTGGACTTTTTGGGAAGTCAGGCTCGGCTCGACTCTCACTAAGGTCTTAACTATTCATTTAATACTGCAGCAATATTTCCATTAATGCAATGATTGATTGGACTGTAAGAGATAAAAAAAATAAACTCAATCAAACTCCCAACCATGTTTCTAACAAGGGAGAGGAGCTGTCGTTCTACGCTGGTGAGTATTTTAAGGTCATGATGCACATGATTAGACTTTCTCCAGCAATTTAAATACCATTGCAAACATCTGAAAGAGAAACCCTGACAGTGATATGACATTGTTGCTTCAGATGATACAAGTGACACGCCTCTCAAAATACACTCACAAGCAACTTCCCCATATGAGAAGAACCCAAAATCTGCACCCGACAGGATCATAGGACAGCCACTGAATATGTTTTAATACAATTAAATGTTCTGATCAAGTTTAAGTGGCAAAACAGAAAACAAAAACAATAAAAAAAAAGTATGGACCTCATTTTCCTTTTTTTTATTAGCATTATCATACATTAGGTACAAATGACACAATCAATTACAAGGTAAGTAGCTCAGACTCATTTGAAGGGTTTCAGGCTGACAAGGGAAGAAAACAAACATACACCATTTGCAAAATACAATATATTCTTTCTTTTACAGTCTATGTAGATATCTACTGAAAGTTATTTATGTACAACGACAGGGGTGCTGAGTTTATAAATTAACAAAGAGAGGAGAGATAGAGACGGTGTTAATGTATGGGTTAAGAGATAAGGCAATCCTGCACATCGCTGATCCTTGTGCTCTGTACGGTCAAAGAGATGGCAGTTCACTTCAACTCCTCAGTCACATTTCACAGCGAAGAGTAACGACTTACTACAAACTTCATTATTTTCTGGCCATCCTAATTACTTAAAGGACCAGTGTGTGGGATTCAGTGCGTACAATAACCTGAAAATTCACTGAGAATGAGACCTTTATATTAACATGGGGAGAGGGTCCTGTTCCACGGAGCCCATCATGTTTCCACAGTAGCCCAGAGTGGACAAACCACACACTGGCCTCTCATGCTTTTACATTACCTGAAAGCATCTGTAAGTTCTCCTACACGCTTGAAAGAGGGAAAGGGGAGGGGTATTCAGTTGCTAGATGCCACTAAATCCTACACACTTGTCCTCTAAAGAAAGACTGTATCTTTTGCTGAGCAGCAGCAACAACGATCTCCGCAGCCACTAGTGGTAAAATATGGGAAGCTGGCATATTAAATTTTGTTGGGCTCTGAATCCAAGCAGTTCATGGTACTGGAAACAGCGTATACCCTAGATGCTAACAGCTCGTTTACAGAAAACAAAACCTACCAATCGCTCAGACAACAAACACAAAATAATCATCTCAATATAAACCAGCAATCACACTGTCCACTAATGTCAAGCCAGCACTTGGTTAATGTGATTGACAAGAAACAGAATCTGAAGCCAAATCAGTTTTATGTTAAAATATCACCTCTGCCATGACATCCATACTGAGAATACAAGAGCTAGCTGGTGGTTGGTAGTTGGTGGAGTCTGACATAGTGCCGAAAAGCCGAAAAGCGTGACATACTTCCCACGTGAGATCGTACCTGCTCAACCCCAGTTACACAGTTCAAGAACGGGCGTTCAGGGGGCAGATTGGGAATGAAAGAGGCGTCGTTCTCTGAGTAGAAGTCAGTGTATCATCAAAATGATTTTGAAGCTGTTATTTTAAGATAAAATTGTTGCATAATGGTGATAAACAAAAGGGCGAGGACACCAAATAGAATGTAAACAAAGTAAAACACCAAATATATTTGGCTAATTCCTTTCCCATGCTATTATAGGGGCAATCAGCAGAGAGGAGGAAAGAGTGGAATTGATGCCATCTGTGTGGAGTGAACTGCATAAAAAAAAGTCAATTGCCTTCATGACCTGATGATATTTAAAGGGTGAAAGGAGGAGGACACTGTCCATAAGATGATGATGGACTGACTCGGCCCAGGCACTGAGGAAGAAGGAACAGGTAGATTGAAAGAGGGCATACAAGAGACAACAAAGGAGGGCTGGTTCAATATGATGAGGCACAGGGGTTGTCCTTCAAACAAGCCCTCATCATCTATCCTTTCATTTGTTTCACTGAACCCTATACATCACGTGTTCATTGTTCCTCACTACATCATTTGGTCATTAATAGGCACAGGGAGGTAAAGGTAAAGCAAGCAGACAAGGATGAGTCAAGTTTTAGTTTTTCAGACTGAAGATTATCAGTATCAGTTGATAAAACGTGCTTAAAATTTCACTTTACAGACCAGATGACAGACAATTTATGCAAGCAAAGTGTGTAGACCTTTTTGTTTTGTTTGTTTTGTTTTTTTTTAGATTTTTTTATTCACATTCATGAGAATTGTGAGACGTGATGAAACACTAACATAAAACAAAGTAAAAATTGAGTAAATTAACGAGGCTAGTTTGACAATGGATCAAAAAAACATTAAGTGGTGTAATGTATGGAATCAAAATAGGAGTGCAGACTTTATAGTTGAACAAGGAGGATGAGGATTAAGAGGAACATGTAAAGTTTGTCCGTTGAAGTTGGGAAAGGCACACAAGGGGAGTGTATTAATCTTTTTTTTTTCATGCTCACACTGACTGTGACTTGATATTCTAAAAACATTTCTAAGAAGAAAGAAGACTGGGAAGCAAGTCATCAGAGATTCTATTAAAGGGATGGATCTAGGCTAAATCCGCACATACAGAGGTGCAAATCAGGCTCAGACGAGGGCAAGACTGAGGCTGAGTAAACTGAGTATGTACAAGGAATATTTTCTCTCACTTCTAAGAAATTCACTGAGGATGTTAAATCAAATGCCCCACAAGTTGAAATGTTTTTCAGACACAATTCTGCCCAAGGCTGGACAGATAGGAAAATACAGTGCCGTGCATGGTGAGCCAACTATCAAACTGACTGTCATTGTAAAGTGTACTGACACAATGCGCACCGGTATACTCATGGCAGCATGCTAGAATATGGTATGTGGCTAACAGAGAGTACAGCAGGTGTGGCTTTAGGCAGGTCTCAGCCTCTACAGGGAGAAACTGCCACAGAGAGTCATCCATATGACTACTGCTAGTAACGCTGCTATTGTCGGGTTCTGGCGTTTTCCAGGTTTGGCACATGCAAGAGGTTATATAAGATAGGAAACAGAGTAGGAGAGCACGACTCTTAGAAAAACATAGAGAAAATATTACAAATGTTTCAATAGTTCCTATCTATATCTATAGTCAGATATGAATCTTCGAATATGATATATCCTTCAATACATTCCTGAATTTCTTGAGCGGAAGCTAGAGAAATAAAACTGACAACACTGACAGCAACTGAGAGTCAAAAACAACAATAATAACAACAACAACAAAAAGAAAATTACAAATTGACAACAACACAACATGAAGAATATAACATAAACCCCATTCATTAGACACTGGAGAGCAAGTGGTCCCATTGGCCTAGCAACAAGCAGTGCTTCTGAGTCTCAACTCACATTGCCCTAAATAGGTAAAGGCAAAAGGAACCAGGGGCCATATATATATATATATATATATATATATATATATATATATTTAAATTCATATTCGGTATCTATTCTACTTTCTTCACCCCCTGCAATCTGGAACTTTTTTGTTTTGTTTTTTGGCAAAATCACTGTTGTTGTTCACTCTTGCTTTCACGCGTAGTTTACCAACCTGCCTGAGGATTACGACTTTCAGTGTCTTATTATTGTTGCACAGCTGTGTCACTGAACCTCAGTGACAATCTGAAAGAGCCTTGTCGGTCTAAGGCTCAGCAGTCCTATGGTAACTGACTATGATGTCTAATGGCCCACTTTAAATTCGGTCAATTTAGAACTGTGCTCACGCTGATACTCCACTCTAAATCTCTCTTTTGAGAGTTCCACACTCACTTTCTTTGGACTTGACCAGACCTACAAACAATGTGGTTTGTGGTTTGAGTCGTGTGAGAAGACTCAGATGGAAACAGTGTATTCTACATTTTATTTCAGTTGCTGAAATAAAATGATCATGCAGATACATGGCAAATTAGTGGATTATGATGTAGGAGGGGATCAAAACATTTTTTTGTGGACGCTGGCACTGTTTTCCCAACAGTGAAAAGCTGTCACCATTGTAATCAATATGAAATTAAGCTAACCAGGGCTATTACTCTTCATAAAGAACAAAACAATTACAGCGGGTGACTCCTCCCTGTAAAGATAGATTTTGAGTGGAGCATCATTTTAAGGTTGTAACTCTTTGGGGGTTACATACTTTGTAACATGCAGCATTTAGCGGATCACGTGCATGAATGATGCCTACCAACAGCATGCAGATACAGAAGGACATTCAACAGCCAGACACGCATCCAATCAACACACAATTTGCAGTAAAAATCATTGAATATGACTGAAGGAAAACCGAAAGAGATTTGATACACCTGCTCACGCAAGTGGAACAGATATTTTTAACAACTTGCTAAATCTGGACTCTATTTAAGACATCCAGTAGTTATAAAGTTGATCTGTACTGGGTTACGTTCCTAGCTGTTAAATTTCTTCTTCTTTTTTTCCTCTTTTTTACACATACAAATATTGGTATATCTAATTAATGTAATAAAAGCACATTCAGGTGTTGGTATAAAAACTGTAACTTGCTATACTCTTTTTAAATAACTCATGATTATTTACAAAGGAGTTATTACACTGATATTAGATACATTAAAATATTCATCTGATCTAATGGAAAAATATGTATGAGTTCACAGAAAAGAGAGCAGAGATTAAAAACTAATCTAGTTTAAAGACATTAAAGAAACAAAAATGAGTGCAAGAAAAACAGTTCATATTCAACTAATAATGATTATGCTGACATAGTCCTAGTGACAGAAGAGTTTGTTCTACGGACAACAAAATCAGTGTCAGAAGAATTTTTGATTTGCAGCTTCTGTATCCAAGAAACCTGTCAAATGTGTTTTATCCACGCTTGAGGGCATGATACTGTATGCAATAAAACAATGCATGATTAATACACAATGACTGATAGAATGAGTATTCTAAAAAAAAACATTCTAACAGTTTATTAAAATGTCTTGTCCTGTTTCTGTTAAGACATTTATGACCAATGGAGGCTAAGCTATGGGCATAGTGGGACAGGGATAATTAAGTGTAAACTCTTTAGGGTTTGATTCTTCAAGGTGAGTATAATATATTCTGCCACTGCCCACATACTAATCTGATGATTACTGATCATGTGTACACATAGTGTCCACAAAATTATTAACAAGGTATGTATACAATCTGCAGCTGAATGAGGGCTAGGAAATAGGTTAGCGATTCATTGTTTTCAAAACCAGGTAAAATAGGGTGAGTTAAGTAAAGCTAAGTAAAGTTTTGGCAATTTAAAACAAACCCAACACTTTCATACCTATGTGTCTCACATATTTGCATTTTTACATGCTGCATATTATTTAAATACATAGCTGTTTGGCTGTAATTTTCTATGCACACTTGACGTTGAGTCTGGCTAGAATCAATTTATGCTAAAATAATTATTATTTTTTTAACATCACCATATAAATCAAAGGGGAAGAAAACTGTAAACATGATACAGGAAACATCGAATCACAAGGTGCTGTTTCAACTCCTGCACCGCCTGTCCGTTGTATTTGGCTATTGCGTATACACTGCATTCTATGGGTGTTTTTCCGGTCATCACATACAGCAGTATATGGGTTGATTATCCATACAGAAACAAACTGTGACTGACCAAGATGATAAGTATACAATAATGTTCCTCCATTAATATTTGTAAGCATTCCTTCCAGATTAATCCATGCCTTAAACGCTATCTCAGCTGAATGCTCATTTAATATTCCCTTGGTTATACAGGCAGAGATTAATTCTCTTAAATGAATCATATACTGGCATAGATAAATAAAGCCTAACACCCCTCTTTCTAAGTGCATCCAGTTATGGTACACCTTCAATATAACTTGCAGGGTTAAGGAAGGAGATCCTTGTCTACAGTACATGTTCATCATTAAACTAAAGGAAATCATTTCTTGTGGTGGCCAAAAACAATCTAATCTATAATCTATACTGGCAAAGATATTGAACAGAACAAATACGCACGCCCTAAATTTCTGCTTACGATAAAATTAATACCTAATATGGGCCTTGATCAAGTTGTGGTCAGATGTTAGATTGGCGGTTGGTATAAGGGGCTGGCAGTGAGCAGGGAGGTTCTTCAGGGAGATTTTCCCCATCCTTCTCATACGCTGTTGCTGAGCGACGGGTGTACAAATTGTGGGTTGATGAAAGAGAACCCCGCAAACTCGGCCTGGTCGATGTTGGCGATAACCAGCTCATCTGGCGGTGTGAGCTGGGGCTGAGTGCGTGTGAAGAACTTGTCAAAGTTCTCTGCTCCTTTGCCACACTGTAGAAAAGAGAGACAGAAGAAGGAGACGTTTAGAGGAGAGGTGTGTAAAATGGTATGAAGAGTGCAAGCAGACCGACTAGACAGAACAGACGAGAAAAAAATCTGGAGCACTGGCAGGAGTATGCACACTGCAATTCTGTGAAGGCCAGCACACAGCAATTCTGAGAAGACAAGTGCTGCCATTGCATTAAGCGGAATTGGCTTTTAACTTCTTGGAAATTTCCACAAATGAGCCCAAAGCACAGGACACATATCATCAAAAGTCATCTTCAAACATCATCAGTCACTACCATTGTCATCACCATTCATTTTACTAAATAAAATCACACTGAGCTGGGAAACTAGACAATGTGCACGGACAGTATAACAAGCAGAATTTGTGTGGGGGGGGGGGGGGGGGGGGGGGGGGGGGGGGGGGGGGGGGGGGGGGGGGGGGGGGGGGGGGGGGGGGGGGG
>JBBMJY010000020.1:15968447-16008381 GCA_037833715.1 Toxotes lorentzi | reverse complement strand
ACACACACACACACACACACACACACACACACACACACACACACACACACACACACACACACACACACACACTTACTCATACATACACTCATACATACATACACACGCAAAGCACACATAGCATTTCCAGGACACCCAGCACATCCACTCAGCAGGCCAGGATTCACCTTGTTAAAGGAACTGGAGCCCTTGAGGGTGAAACAGAAGAGAACTACAATATTTAAAATGAATATGTCAGGGACACACACACACACCTACTTAATCTCTGTTGCCTCATGTTTTTGTTTTTTAAGAAACAGCCTACATGAACTCTGTATGAGTCTCTGTGTGTGCATGTGTGTGAGTATATATGTATGATAGATTGATAGAATGATAGAAATACATAGGGAGAAAACGTGTGTGTGCTCTAGATGATCATGGCTAAACTCAAGGGATTTCAACACTACACCTTACTGAGCAGCAAATATGAGCTATATGAGATATACATGCATAATAAATTGCTGTTTCATTAATAATTCATTAAGATGAGAGGCTTTGAAATTACTTATGGCCCATATAATACATGCCATACGTAGCCTATGCCTCCAGCTGTGTTTTGACTATACAAAAAGGGGCTGTATTATATATCCCATCTTGGATTGCTTGACATCAGAGTGACTTCACTTCTGTTTATTAAGCAAAGCACCCAATATATTATTATCATCTTTAATTGTAAACCACATAATGTTTTTTTCTCAGTGTGGAAGCACATAACTCTTTGGCATTCATCTGTAAAAATCCTGAAGCAAGGAGTGGATTACACCAGTGGTATAACTTCCTCTTTGTGTGTGTTACATTCTTACCATCCATTTTTGGCACTGTCTACCACTCTTAATGGGAATGTTACAAGGGACAGCAGTCAGATTACATCAGCCAAGTGTTATCTCGACTCCTAGCATACATGAATATATCTTTTTTCAATGGAGTCACCTTCATGTGGCAAGAACCAACAACAGGAATGGCTGTTTACAAAAAAATCTCTCGTATTTATCTTTAATACCTGCAGTGAAAACAATATATCATGGTAGTTAGAATGTTAGAGTTGGAGTGTTGTTGACACAAGCCCTGGAATAGACTATAGCCACTTACTCTGAATGCCCTCTGCTTCTCAACCAGTGTGTGTTGTGACTGGCTGCAACCCAACCCCTCCCTCCATCACCACATAAAGGATAAGTAAGTATGGAAATAGATGGATGAATGGTTCTTGTACATAAAAGGCAACTATAACATCTTGGTAAAATCACTGTGTGCCAAGAAAACTGAAAATGAAATACAGTGATTTTCCATGAATGTGAGACAATACAATATAGTTGCATTAGTCTGCCTAAATGAAGAATGTGCTGAGACTAAATGACAAAAAAAATCCTTAATTGAAGGGTTCACACAAAAAGAAGACTTTCCACTTACCTCCTGTAACTATGCAAATAGTTTTTGCTTTATTTGCTAAGGTTTTGGGATTTCTGCCATCTGAGATTTAAGCTGTCCTGGTGGTTTTAAACTGCAGTTTCACAGCTACAGAATTACAAACTACAATCCTGAAACATATCATGTTTGTTCTTTCTTCTTCTTCTTTTTTACAAGTAGTTTTACCTGTTATTAAATTTTAAGAAAATCTTCCTAGGGTTATAAATGAAGATATATTTTTTAAAAGGCCTGGAAGCATTTTGTTGTAAAACACAAGGTTTAAAAGGTACATGGCAAGTACTTACAGCATCATGGTCTGAAAAGCTCTCTTCGTTGCATGTTCGCTGCTGAATTTTACCACAACGTTCCCTGTCAACTCTGGCTACCAAAGTGAAATATCACTTGAAATCAAGTTTTCATGTACACTTTTGCTCGGTCTGAGAGTTTGACCATTTTTATAGCAAGTGCCATTATGTTCGCAAAAGGATTTCCTGGAGTGATAAAGTACATTAAATAAGATTGGATGAGATGTTAATGAAAACCCTGAGAAAAGTGACCCCAACCAGCATCAATTATATAGAGTGGTATAAACAGGAAATCTTTTTGTGCCTAAGCATCTGATGGATATTCCAAAGAGATGGTGCAGAATATATTAAATAACTCACCACTACCTTTGTGTGGATTGCTACATTTTGCACCACCTGTTTAATTTTAATTGAACATTGTTTACTGAACATATCAAACGCAAACACCTAATATTGTGTGCAAGGTATTTAAACTTTCATCATCTGCTGGGTCTTAAAACTTTATCATGTAAAATACTTTTAAATTGCTTGCAGTTAAAAAACAAAACTGCATCACTTCACTTAAGGACAGTAACTAGAGTTAAAATTTAACTAGTGACTTTCCGTGTTTGTATGTGTATTCTGACAAATCTGACTGGCTGAGGTACAAGTTGGTAAACAAACAGCCAAGAACAAATAGTCCCCAAGGGAGCAGATAACACAGCAGAGGGGCATAAAACGTCTTGCCATAACAGATTTGTCTCATAGTGATGAGCACATCTGTTCTTGTTTACTGAAATTTGTGCAGCTCAGGAGGTTTGTTGTTTACTTGACTTATTTATGTCTTTTGCGTTTTTGCATGTGCGTGCAGCACACTGTGCTCTGAGAGGTGGTAATACATAGCAATTTTTCATAAGTTATTACCACCATTAATGGGATATATGGAGGAGAACTTCTATAGACATACAGGTCCACTGTCAAGAAAACAGGCAGCTTCTACCAGCCATTAAGCTGCAGATATTGCTGGTTTGCCAAGAATCAGGTTTCCATCCAAATGTAGTCCAAATTTTACAAAAATTTGCCAGAAATCAACAAAATGAGCGCTTCAATTCACTGCTGTTATACGAATATTAGGAGTTGAGCGCATTAAGATAAACACTTGGTGAAGCAAATTCTACAGTTGGGTCCCATTAAGCTACTGCAGAAGAAGAGGGTGCAACCAGATGATGTACTTAAAAGAGCTGTGGTCTAGCGTTTTTTTGGAATTTCTAGCATTTTTCACTTATTATTTTCTTATTATATGTTATTTTAGTGCATAATTTGAAAAAAATCCATAAAAACAGGTAGAAGGAAACACAGTCAGTGATGCTCGCCCTTACTGCCCCTCTCCTACTGCTGTGATGCAAAGAGATGTGCTCTTTGCACCATGCACCCAGATGAAAACAGAGCCCAAAGTAGCAAATATTCCCTTTGTGATAGGAACCGACAAGTGTAATGGGAAATGTGGCCTTATTTTAATGAAGGCTCAACTCATGTGAGAGAGGCTACCAATCATCTTATCCTTGGTTACCATAATTACATCAAGCTGTATCACACTTAATTAGACTATGAAATATGAATTAAACCCTAAGCACAATTATTCACAGGACTTACCACTTTGGGCTTGAAGGGCGGCTGTATCTCCCTGTTCTGGAGGCGTTCCCAGTCGATGCGTCTGAAGAAGGCATGTTCTCTGATGTCCCTCTCTCCCTCAGGGCCACAGCCTAGACGCTTGGACGGGTGCTTGGTCATCAGCTGCTCATAATAAGAAACAAGAATATAAGAAATAAGACACAAAAACGAGGACATGGAGAACCGCTGCCACTTCAACTCACACCACAGACAACATGTGGACTCAATTTGCACTTTGTTAAAAAAGCAAAACAAGACAAATAAAAAACCCACAGGAAACATAACCCACACGAAAATATGTCCTTCTTAAATCATGTAGGAGTGCAATGGTGTTACTTCATTATAGAATTACAAGTAGTTTAAATGTTTGTTTGTTAAGTTTGCAGCTGGAGAACCTATTAGTTCTTGCTTGCATAAACAGAACGTGAGTTGGCCTGCAGGAGGAAACAAACAGGCCAGTTCACAATTAGAAAATGCATTAAAGAAAATCCTATTCATAATGGAACACAATCATTGATTGGCTGCTTGTTTTTCTAAGCGTGTCTATGCAATATTTTGCATTCTCTCTCCTGCCTTAGTGCAGTGATTTGTCCTGATTGCATTGCTAAGGAAGGGGGAGGAGTCATTTGGAGATGGACATAGAGCCTGGTGGGTTTCAGTATTGACAGTTCAAAGACAAACTGACTTATTCATGTAACCGAGTCTGACCTGGAAACAGTGCTTGGTTTGACTGAGCTCGTTTAAATGCTTAACCAAGCTTGGAGCTGGTATTCGGTGCAGTGTATGCTTTCTAAGTGGGATGCGTGAGGTGAGAGTACATATATGCATGCATACACAGACACACACACTGCGCCTCCAGTTAAATCCCTAATCTGTAATGCACACCTTCACATGCAGCTCAGTCACCTTGACAGTTCTCCTGCGTGTATGACATGTTTAGCAATGATCTTACACAGATGGAAGACTTTTTAACCGACGTACAGTCCAACTACAGCTTCTGATCAAAAGCTAATACACACTTTCAGTCTTACAGTATCCTGTCAGTCAGGTTTTAATACTATACTTTACCAAATTCAACATTTCATCTTTTTATATACATAATGTACACATAATGTATACATAATATATACATAATGCTGAAGCAGAGAATATAGTGTATACTTGAAGACCAGAGAAGGGAGTGTATGTGTACTACATTTACAGAACACTGCAGAGATGTTTACATTCGAACTGCACCTTTGTATGTATATATTCCAACTGCATTACTTGTACATAGAACCATTATAACACACACATTTTTAATTTTACTTACATATTTAGCAATTTAAATTTGTTTGTTTTTTAGGCAACTTTGGGTTTGGCTTTTCTCGACTGCTGACTGGCAGTTGTGTGTGCTGTTGTTGTTTTCCAAGTCACTTTCAGAATGTCCTTACTTTAGAATAACTTTGCCTAATGCACAGAAAACAAAAAATGGGGGAAGAAATTAAAATTCATTATCAATATTGGTCTTACAGTAAATAAGTGAAGAAAGCCAGATTTGTTTTTCTCTTGACAGAGAAGGAAATCTCACAAGTGCTTTTAACTTTAAGTCTCATAATTAGTCCTCACGTATTATGTGAAAATGTGTGTCATGGTGGTCGGATGATTCCTTGTTATCTTAAGGTACCAAATATCAGAGCTACAAAAGCATGAAATAACATGCTATAATGGTTCACTCGTATCTGTGTTGAATTCCAAATTGCTGAGTTTCCACAGGCCAGATTTCTTGCTGCAAGCGCCTCAGCACACAGGCCATGGGCCAGGTCACATCTGAACTAGCTTCAGACAGTTGTTGACGAGGAAGAAAAAAGTCATTTGCAGCTTTCTGTCCGTCTGTTCACAGGACTGTCACTGACGGCGAGAAAGTGCCCTGCTGCAAACACAAGGCTGTCACCATTAAAATGACACACCTCACACCTTGAAATGTCCTGAAAATGACTGACTGCCGGACTGTCACCGTGTCAATCAAAAACTCAAGTGTTGTTTTTTTTTTTCTTTTTAACTGAGCGCTTGAATCGTTTCACATCAGTGTGATGGCTTATCTCCAGAAAAAAAGAAAATGTGCCGCAGACATGACGGAGAACACCCCCATCATTCTGTCTGCAAACTGTTAGCACTTGAATCTCAGTGTCTCCACTGCATCACAAACTGTCAACAAAAAGTATAAAGTGTACATAACTTTGAAGCTTCCCTGCAGTTTCTGCTGAGAACACCAAATTGTTAGATGGGAGGGGAGGGAGGGAAGAAAGACAGTCAGGGAGACGGAGAGACAAAGACAGAGAATGTAAAAGAGAGGGCAGATGGGCTCTCTTTTACAGTTAGCAGGGGAGTCTGGCCAGGTACAACTGTGTGATTCAGTACATCAAAGCCTCCAAAACACACACACACACACACACACACACACACACACACACACACACACACACACACACACACACACCATCTTTATCATCTTTTGCAATTAATGAACAGGCTTCAGTTTTACCTTCTCTGCAGACAACACAAAACCACCATTGGGACTTAGATGAAGATACTAGGCAAGACTCAAACAGGACACGAGTAATGCTATGGTTTTACCTACATGCTTTAGCCTCAGTACATTCATCTAAGCCATTTAGTCAAGGGTAACACCTTTGAAACCAAGGGTGAAATCTTTGACCACATTTACCTCTTTACATTCAGAACACGTTTTTTTTACGTATACCTGTCTCAATCTCATTCTCTACCAGTAATTATTATGAACTACAACAACATCGGAATAGACAACCTCTTGGTAACATCTCATTGCTTAGATGAATGTGTATCTACATCTGTGACCTATTTAAAACGAACTGTACTGAACTGTACTATATATATGGGCTTGCTCAGAATAGAGAGTATACGAACACTGGCAGGTATTGCACAAAATCCACCTGCAACAAATGTATACTATATACTATTTGTCCTTTTTACAGTTTCTTCTGTCCTCTGCTATGTTCCCTTTTGTGTTAGCATCAGTTTTCTGTGATAATCTCCAGCCTCACCTCTCTGCTCCCTGCCCACTTTACTCTTTTATTCTCCTCCTCGTTGTACCTCTCTTCATCTCCCTCTAAACACTCTTTCTCTTGTTTTCTGTTTTTTTTCTACCCCCTCATCTCTTCTTTCTCTCACTTTTGTGGGTCAGGCAACTGGCAAGCGCCTAAGTGTGTATCCATTAAGAGGAAGTGCTGCAGCCATGCCAAACAAGAGTTGAGACAGGGACTTGGGTCGAGACCAGGACATAAACACACACATAAACACACACACACACACCCCCATGTGCACACACACACAGTTAAGAAAAATAAAACAGAGGGGGAAACAAATTGTGGAAGGGACAGGGAGACAAAGCGCATTATTTCACAGCTCATTGACTTTGCACTGCCTCAAGATAGAAATAAAACTGCTACCTTCACCATTAAATTCCCGAGGCACACACACGTGCAAAGGTGCGGCTTTTCTTCTTTTCTTGTGAGCATTTCTGGAAAAGCTCTTATCTTCAAGGGGCCAAGCCAAAAGCACTGTCACATGCACTGAACCTGGAGCTCTGCTGCTAGCAAAACAAACCATATGATGAATGTGCCTAAAATATTCCTCACAGGGACCAAAGAGTCCTAAGGTGAACCACATGTCATCAGTGACTCCATCGACTGCTGGCAGAATTCATCCATACTTAATGTACATCAGCTCCCCCGGGGATGAACATGTATTGCAATACCAATGTTTCTTTCTGCCTTCTGAGGAGTACACACAAAGTGTCAATGAAGGTCACAAAAGCAGCGGTTAAAGAGCAAATGAAGGAGTGAATGCGCAATTCCTGTACATGATTTTTGGCTTGTTGTTTAGTCTGTGAAGAAATAGGGTGGGGCAGACTCAGAATGTCACTGAGTTTCAGTGAATCCATTAGGTAAGTGACCTAAAAAACTACAAAAGCTATGTTTTATCTGCTCCTTCCTCTCTTATTTCCTTTCAAAACAACCGTAAAATGAGACCAACAGTTACTACGTCCCAGAATTTGTCTGCTCGACTTGCACTGACCCACTGTACTGTCTCTGATGGTCCATGGCAGGCATATACCCATGGCTGCTGAAATAGCATCCCAGGAGACTGTTGAGTCTAAATACTCCTCAGTTCTTACAGGGAAGAGCTATCTGATGAAAAACAATCTCACTGTAAGTCAGAATGCTGGTCTGTTACCAGTCAGTTTTTAATTAATGAACTAGATTCACCGCCTCACGGTTTTATGCCTCCGCTGAGTTGCAGCTTGTCTGTCCGAACTCACATAATACATGTAGTGAAGACTTTTAATAAAAATGTATAAAGTGTATTTTATCATAATTAGCGTATGAATTCTTGAGTTATAGCCAAATGCGTGTTTTGTGAAGTCACAGTGACCTTTGACCTTTGACCACCAAATCATCAGTTCATCCTTGAGTCCAAGTGAACACTTGTACCATATTTGAAGAAATTCCCTAAAGGCTTTCACTGAGATACTGCGTTCACGAGAATGGAACTGAATGATATGTATGTACTGTATCTATTATTTCGCTGAAATATTTCATACTTAGGGAACCACAAGCTTTGAAAAATGGTAACAAAGCGTTTGGAATAAACCTTTAAAACACCGGGCTCATGGAGCTGCTGCACCTCAATGTGACAGTCATGCTAGTGAGTAGTGTATTGGATGACCTAATTTTTATTAAAGCAAATGTCAGAGACACAGGAACTGAGTACAAAGAGGAGAGGGAACTTCCAAATGAGTTCCACGACACTATTTAAAAAAGCCCACACTTCATTCTTATAGCAAATTGAGCTAGACATCTCATAGGTTACGTCTAACTCCGGAAAGCTAAGAAAAGCCATACAGCAGTCTGTGACGCAGCCTGTCAGTTTTTCTCCCTACGGCTGAACTAACAGGAAGGGCTTGTGGCCCTCTTACAAGAAGTTATATTATTTTGGCTTCAGTGAAGAGACACAGAGCTTAAAATGCTGATTTACAGCATTTTCAACCCAGGTGGGAAAAGCTTCCGGGTGACAACAGACTGAAGAGGCAGGTTTAAGTGCATTTTTCAGAATTTTGTTTCTAAAACTAAAAATCAAAGCCAGTGGCAGCAAGTACAAAGTTCATCTTAATCTAAATAGATTTGCATATATTTATGTTTTGCTTAAATACAAAAATTGGTTGAGAATGGCAAAAGATTTTTCATGGATGACAAAGAACATCCACTCACCCCTTTGCAGATAGAGACAGCTTCTTTGGATAGAGACTTGGGGTACGACACGTTGTGCTCCATTATGGACTGGAACAACTCATCTTCATCCTCTCCATCAAACGGAGGCTGGGGGGGGGTGAAAGGACACAATATCGAGAGTGTTGTTCGTGTTTCCTCCATTATCCATTACAAAGTGAAAAGTAAAGTGCCACCATGTCGTAACAGTTCATTCCCTAATGAATAGAGATGAAGAAGGTTAAAAAAAAGCAGGGCACAAACGTGACTAAATGGGGTGAAAAGAACGAAGAACGGGGGAGAAAAGAACACTGAGAACAGCAAAGACATGGAAAAGGAGCAAAAACAATGAGCAACAGTGGAGGATTCATCAGAACAAGTTTTTCACACAGAAACCTTGCAGGGCAAATGAATTGGATGACCCAGCTTTTTTTTTTTCCCCTCCTCACTGGGTGGTTATCATCAGTAATGATAATGTGGGTGTTTTGACAATCCATAAAATGAATTATTCGTCATTTCCGCTCCACTGGCCCCTTCGACTGGAGATAGCCTGTCTGCATCATGCCCCCTTTACCTGATTTCACATGGAGAGGCAGAGGAAAGGTGCATCTGAATAGGTAAAAACTATTAACTTTGTTAATTGTTTAACAGCAAACACTTTCTTTAAGTTCATTTGGGACTGAAAAACATACCCATCTTCATGTTTTGCTTCAGAGGAGTGAGCTTTTGCATGTACTTGCACTTTGCTTTTGGCCCTTTAGAATGGGAATCACTTCAAAAATATCTTAATAAATCATAAATGTCTTAATAAGTCATTTAGCACTGAGTCTTTGAGACATGTTTTATTAATAAGGTGAAAAATTGATCCTCTGAATGGCTGAGCTTTTTAACTTTCTCCACATTTTCAAATTAGAACATTTTTAAAGAATTATCTTGAAACATTAATAGTTTGTGAGGACATGAGTTATGATAATATATTAAGACACATTGAAAAAAAGTTGTGACTTAGCTTTTTGGTAGTTATTGTTTGTTTCAACTACAACTTCTACTGAAATCTGGTTTAGGTAAAGCAGTCATCATAACAGTTCTTTACCAGCCAAGAAATCACTGGTATGTTCCCTTGAATACCTAAGAATACTGTCCAGAACACTGTCTCGAGTGCACTGGCAGCACACCATGTCGTGTCCACAAATAAACGAAGGAACTGTGAAAAAGTCGGCTTCCCAGTAGTAAGACAAAAAGGGAACTGTTTGATGCAAAGAGAGCTGTTGGATGCAAAAAGCTGAACATTTTTAATATGCTCATACTGTGCACAAATGCAGACACTAATATGTACAAGAATAGCTCTGCGATGAACTGGTACTCTTCAGTGGAAAAACAGTTAAACCAAGCATGCAACTTTTACAAACACTTGAATTAAAGTCGAAAACGCACACACACACTTAAACACACTGCATTTAAAACAAGGTGAATGGTTACAGTAATTCGGATATGTCCTGTGAGAGGAGGGTAGAGGGAGGTTCAGCGTGTATATGTATCAACATTTATTATTAGAGCTGGTGGGAAGGTCCATTGGAAACACCACCTGAGTACCCGTGGGAATAATGTGGGTATGAGCAATCGGTGAGGAACCTCGTGTTTGTGTGAAGTTGTCGCGTAACATAAGGAATTACATAAGAAGAACCAGTGTGTGTGTGTGTGTGTGTGTGTGTGTGTGTGTGACTCACCTGTCCTGCGAGCATTTCATAGAGCAGCACTCCATATGCCCACCAGTCTACAGAGCGTCCATATGGCTGATATGCAATGATCTGTGAAGGGAATTAGAGAAAAAGTAAAGAAATTCAGACTGATGACATTACATGATTCTGTATGTGAAAATAAGACAACGCAGTTTGCAGACAAACTAGAGTGTTTGGCATTTGAAAACTCAGCCATAACCCAGTGCTCTCCAGAAAGTATCTGGCAGTGTGAGGAGAGTCAAGATTTAGTTTCAGATTCAGATTCAACTGAATTTGATTTGAGAAGTCTCAACAAAAACAAAAATGTCTGAAATTCATCAAGTGACATTTCTAAATCATGTTTCATATCAAATAACTTTACTGAATCGATGATTAACCCATTAACAACATGGAGATTAGAAAATGGGCGTCTGTCTACGTGAATGACGCGGTGAATATTCAAAATATAAAGTAGCTGAATTTTGATTTTCTTTTACTCCTTTCAGCTCAGAACAAATTGAGGCATTTTTAAAAAAAAATCTCTTTGACATGCAGGATCTCTGTTACAGACTGTGATCCACTTTTAAAACGAGCAGAGAATGTTATACTAGTACTAAATATTACACTGCCTGGATTTCACGTTTTAAATTTTAAAATTTGTAAATATTTCAGCACATTATCCATCCATTACAAGTTCATCCTGTTACCTCTGTCCACATATCATTAGGTCATAAAAATAGAACAGATTATTCACACACAATGTATGCGCTCTTTCTGTATTATGTAATGTAATGTTGTCCTATTAAATTGAGCACAACAGGTCCCCCACAAAAAATTAAATACAGAGGATGAAAACTATGGCGCTTAACATGTCACTCTGCATATGTAAATCCATGTTAGGACAATTTCAGGAAGCCATTATAAAATACTCGTTGGGCCTCTTTCCAGCATGGCTGCATATCTTTTCATGCAAACTGCCACTGTTTGTCTCATTTTTATGTAAATCTAAATGACTATGATATTGTAGGAGTTCAGCAGTTCTGAATGATCAAATAACTCAATCCAACATCAAACACTGTTCACAAATTTATGCTTTCTTTAAGTCCTTGTTAAGTTGCCAAATGGTAAACGAGGAAGAACTGGGCCTTAAAATGCAACAGACACAAGCATATGAAGTCTGACAGCAGCCTCGAAAATCCCGTTTAATGAACTGCTTTTCTCTTCGTACAGTGATTTGACTCGGGATTGATTTGACTCGTGATTTGATAAAGAGAACGTGCACAGCAAAGCTGCGGCCACAACAGTGACTGGGCATAAAAGCCAGATGACCCCTGAATCACCTACGTTTTAAAATCACCTGCGACAATATATTTGCCATGGCTGAACAAAGAAGATAGGAGGCTCAAAATTTCTGACAGGAAGCGAGCATTTGGTGCGTGGGCGCAAAGTAGATAACAAAACACAGAAAAGAGTCACTGTTTACCATTTTACACACAAGACACGAGCACCTCAGAGCTGCAACAAACAGTTCTCATAGAATGATGTGGCTGCAACTGAAGCTGAAAAACACACTTCACGCATTCTCACACAAAAACAAGTTCAAGATGGGAGTAAACAACAGAAAAGCCATTGTGAATAAAACTCTTTCTGGCGTTTGAACATTTAGAAGGGTGATCTTCACATTCACGTTCTGTTAAAATCATTTTGTCCAAATACTCTGAAGACTGACAACACCACCGCTTTGCTGAGCTGGTGATTCTCTCATCATGACTGAAATGGTTTACTTTTACTTTTTAGTGGTAAAGGACTCATAAGAGATAAAGACATAAAAAAAAGAGTGTAGGAATCTCCAGTGGACTTCCTAGCCTCTCTCAACTATGACATTTTCTCTGGCGACAGAAGAATTTCCTGAGGGTTAGTCTGACATTGGCTGAGGTTAATGCTTTCTCCCACTCTGACCTGATTAACGCCACTCTGAAGACACTTCTGTACACTTCACACCCACTTTAACATCCATCATTTCTCTAGAGCCTCTTCTATATAACATTAGATCTTATATAACAGCGTTTCATGCAGCCATGTGCATACATACAGTCCACGCTCATGTAAAGCAAACAAGCACATATGTTCATGCGCGCACACACACAAGACATACAGGACAACATGATGACCCACACTCACAAACAACTTTAGGTGTGTAACAGCGGCTACATTGGTCTATGACCTATTCTGAGTAACATCCGACCTCTGCTGCACACATGGATCCCCGGGGGGCAGTCCCCCAGCTTAGTAGCACACACACACACACACACACACACACGGACAACACACTTTAGATGAATAAACAAAGACCCACTTGCAGGTACACACAAGCACATGTACACACTAGTGTGCCCAGGTGTGTGAAAACAAAATCTATTGTGTACCACTCTTTAACCTTTGCTGCTTAACACCTGACCTCTGCTTTGCCCATGGGAGACTGCATAAGCACATAAAACACACACAGGTGGACAAACACACCTCCAGCTCTGGACTCCACTGTCATGATGCTTTCGGCAGGGATGATGGGAGCCGGCTGGACATGCAGTACTTTCACGTGTTTACCCTTACACACAAAAGGCAAGCATGTGCACAAACTTGCATGCACGTACACTTACGCATCTCTGAAAGTCACTGTAACTGTGACATTTATAGAAAGCATTTATATTGCTGACATTTAATGTGTATGACTATGTGACTTGATCATCTTTATTTGATTATTTTTTCTTCTAGCTGTTTCCTCCAGTAAATTTCAATTAAATATATATCATTCATACTTTATAGGCTACATGGGTATCCACAGAACAATGATTACTTTTATAAGCATTTAACAAGACTGGCTTCCAAGTTGCACTAGACATCTTACTCTGTATGGTCAAATCTGAATAGCTGTATGTGCCTGAGTGTTGTTGCTATATAGACAGAAATACAGGATGAAGAGAGCTTTGAAAGGCTTGAGAGGCTTGTGCAGTGAATAATCAAACTAATGCTCTTATAAATTATTATGGCTACTTCTGGGAATAACATTTTGGGGTGAAACGTTTCACCTGATTTGTTTTGTGTGGACAGTGCAGAGTTTTTCAGTAGAAAATGAGGTATTTCACATGCTTTTAAAAGACATTACATTTATAGGGCAGCCATGTAATTATTTTTATTTATGCTTTCACTTTTAGTACGTGAAAGCCTCTTATCACAACGCCTCTATCCTTGACCCTGGTGGATATATTTCATGAACTTCAGATGGTCACCTACATGTAAACAACATACAGACCTTACATAACCTTTCACACGGTCGGGTTGTTTTACTCGTCGTGCTCGGCTGCTGCCTGTCTGAGGCTAACATCCTGGGGCAGAGGTTCACTGCAATCACATAAAGTCAGGATGAGCCTGCTGAAGTAGATAGCTTCACTCAGCTCAGAGAAATGACAGCTTTTTTGGATGATCAGAGAAATGAGCAGACCAGAGAGCAACTGGTGCAACTTCAGGCAGGCTGATGCAGGGTACAGTATGAGCAGAAGGTGATGACGAATGGAGGATGTAGCATCTCCTGAATCATTCTGAGCATCCAAGTCTTCTTTTTCTTCTTCTCAAACTAAACTTTAAATACAGTGTTATTACTGAATGTTTCACTGCATTATCTAATTTGTGTAATTTACTGTACAGAACAGACAGTTGCTGACAGCCTGATTGAGGAACTACGGAAACAGGTGGATGCTCTGAAGAAAGGCTATGCAGGTACACTTGAAAAGAATTAAATGAAAACATTATCATATTGTGATTAAAAAAACATTTGTATGATACAAATGTACAATAACTGTGATCTTTAATCTGCTTATCAAAAAGTGATTCATTTATAGTTTATTTGTTGTTTCAATTTCCTGAATTTTTGAGAATGTTTTTATTACTACCTGACCAGGTGCATGTTTGTTTGACATTGCATTATTTCTATTATGCAAAAAAAAGACCATGAAGCCAGGCTCAGAGTTGCTGAGATGCAAGAAGAGGAACAGAGGAAGCAGGTGCAGCAAGTTGTGCTCATAACTGCTCATAACGTGACACATAAGATTCTTATATTATATTATTATCAGAATGGAGAGAGAGGGATCAAGATACATCCATTTTTTTCTGTTACTTTCAATCTTTGTGTTACTTGCTTGTTTCCTTTTGCTTACTATTATTATCTTCTTCTCATTCTCACTGAGCAGAACTGGAGGCCAGACTGAACGCCAGAGATCTGGAGGGCCAAAGCAAACGAGTGGAACAACTCCAGAAGGAAAGTAAAGGCAATACAACAAACAAGTCAATTATTGATGACCAGTAAAGTAGATGCCCCCTCTCATCTCAGCTCTTCTAATCTCCCCTCATGATTTATATTTGGCTGAATGGTCGAAGTCATGCAGTTTTTATTACCTCATTTTTTTTAACGCACAGAGTTGAACGGCAGACTGACAGAGCTGGGAAATAGACTTGGAGATGCAGATGCAGAAGTGAAGGCACTGCAGGCAGCTGATCAAGGTAAATTAATTGCATTCATACTGACTGAATAATTATATAAATCAGTGCATGCACAATTTATTATGAATGAAAGGTACAATGTATCTGTGTGATTAAATATTTCCTGTTTTATTTCTCTATGTAAGGAGCAGATTTGGAGGCCAGACTGAATGCCACTGATGTCCAGGCAGAAACACAAAGAGCCCTAGTGGCACAAATACAGATGGAAATTAAAGGTACATTGACACATGTAGAGATTATTGTATTAGTAGAATTGTACTGCGAGTGAAGAGTCAAGATCAAGCAAGACCAAGCAGGCTGAAATAAAGATTTAATTCCTCTTCTTATATCAACCAACAGAGTTTGAGTCCAGACCAGAGACAAGTGAGAGTCTAGAGAAGGAGTTGGCTGCCCGACCGGGAAATACAGAGACAGAGGTGGAGGTGCTGGAGACTGCTGATCAAGGTAAACAGAGATGTCTCAACACTCGGTGGAAATTCTTCTTTAGGTTGCCAGACAGAGTATGAGATATTCATGTGCAGACTATTTTCAGGGTTACCTACTGTGTCCCTGATGGATATTTCTATGAATTTTCCATGACCTTAACATGATTAAGCTAGAGCATTTCAAACTACAAATTTAATCTTTTTCTGGTGTGTTAAAGGGACGAAAGGATGAGTTTCCACTCTTTAAAAAAATGGCCCCGTGCTACCTGACCTTCCCAGAATATGAGTCAAATTCTTGAATTCTCCATGTCTCAGCACAACATACAAAGTCGGGGTTCATCATATTGTAGATGTCATATTGTTTTTATTTTCCAAATCTCCCCCCTACACCAAAGGGTTGAATGCCAGGCTGTCAGCCAGTGAGAGTCTGACCGGGGAGCTGAACATCAGCCTTGAAAATGCACTGAGACAAGAGCAGGCACTTAATACAGCTGATCAAGGTAAAGAGAATAAAGGACTGTCTGTAGTGCTGATGTAACAGTAACAGTAACATACTGTATAATATCCCCAAATTTGTTGTTTTTAACGTCTTCCACAGATTTAGACGATAGACTGAACGCCACTGAAATTTTGGGCCATGACATGAACACAAAGCTGGAAAAAACAGAGGCTGAGATGGAGGCACTTAAAACAGCAGATCAAGGTGAGCATGTCAAATCTGTTCATTATTTCCTGTATATACTAGAAAAAACGTGTTTGTTTGCTTGTATTTTGTCATGTGGCTGACTTCATGGAGATTTTATTAATATATTATCCTGACAGAGCTGGAAATCAAACTGAAGACAAGTCAAGTTGTGCAAGAGGAGCTGAAGAATGAGGTTAACCAAGCAGCTGCTGCAGTGGAAGAGGTGAAAACAACAATGACAGAAGGTAAATACGTTAAGACATCAACATGGGAAGGATGAAATTTGGCTTAAAGTATATGGAGATGAGATGAGATGCTCATTTTCTTGTTGTAGTACTACCTTCGCTTTTAAGGCAGTATAACAGCTGAATGTATAAATAAAAACACATTTTAAAACTGTCTATCATGGTTTTTTTGTTTATTAATTTTTTTCTTTAACAGATAAAGTGGCTTTCTCAGCTGCTTTGGAAGAGAACCAAATGCATTTTGGGCCATTTAACACTAAGACCACTCTCATCTACAAGAAAGTCATCACTAACATTGGTGACAGCTATAATCCCACAACAGGTAATGTATTATAGTAATCTATTTGTGTAATTGCTGAATTAATTTACATAATAAAACACACTACTGGGAAAAGGGCTGCTTCATGTGTTTTGGTTCTCCAAAAATGACTTATTGTCCTGTTCCTTCTTCAAACTTCCTGTACACGCTAATGGTGGAAACCCTGGCTTTTTACTGTTGTACAAGAACAGTGAGGCAGTTGTGGGCACCGGTGAACATCCAACCACCTCGGATGTCACTGATAATGGTTCTAATGGAGGAGTGCTGCTTCTTCAGAAAGGAGACCAGGTTGATGTGCACATGGAAGCCAAGTCCTGCGTCTGGGCATACAGTAAACACAACCTCTGTACCTTCACTGGTATTCTGTTCTACAGTGTGCCCAATGATGTACCCAAAGCTATTCTGAGTGATTGTCTAATGCTGGTGCAATCAGAATTAGACAATCACTCAAATAAAAGAAGAAAAAAAAATGTTTCAATGCATTTGTGCATTACATTAAACAGTTTTAGGTTTAAACTTATCCAAATAAACAGATGTTTCCCGTCATTTGTTTCAGGTTTGTTTGTTTGCAGTTGGACTAGTTAAACTTTATGGAATCCCAGCTCAGCTCACATAAATTCAGTCAAACCTGTTATTCATATGTGTTCATGCTAACATTCTAACTTTTATGATTATCCATAAAAATCCAATTAATTACAAAAAAACAGGCATGCACTTCAGTTTTTCATCAGATCTTTGCTGAACCTCTTCAAAAAGTGTCAAAATCATGAAAACTGTACAGCTCTGTTTAACACAGAGCTCATGTATTCGTCTTTCAGTGAATGTGTATAAGACCATATCAACATGAAAGAAAATAAGAATGAGGTTATAACCTAGATTACAGCCTAATGCTAAAATGAACATGGTGCCTTGAGAAGGTGAGAAGTGTTAAGCCTTAATCCTCAGGCTTTTCTTAGCTCTTTGGCAAGAAGGCGGGAGGGTGCAGTTGGGAAAAGCCTCCTTTCCCTTATCGCGGCTCGATGCTTTTAATTAGCTTGAGGGTCAAAGGCTCCATGGCGAGGGAACCCTCTGAGTGAAATCTCTGAGCTTGCCTGTTCGAATCCTGCTTTGAAGGAATCATGCCGACCTTCAGTCTGACATGACAGCTGCCAACGAATTCAGCCTCGTACTCTGAAGATTTGTTTTCACACAAGATTTGCACTGTATCTGTTGAAATATTTCAATATGTATGAGTCCCCATCCTCGTAAACTGAAAGCAGTACAATCTTATTGGGGAAAACAAAAATGCTTACTCACCCTGGATCTTTCCACTCACATCCAAACAAAAATAAACGAAAATTAAGTTTCATAAAAGAGACAGATCTGATATAATACAACACTATATGCTGCATCTTTAATGAGGAGAGTCGAGTTGTATAATACTCTTCTGACTAATATGATACAGTTTTATCATGTCAGGGTGAACTAGGCCAATGCTAGACAGCGCTTCATCAATGACCCAATGTGGCATATTTGTTGCACTGTGTCACTGAGAACTGACCTCAGTCTCTCTCTCTCTCGCAAAACCATGTGCAATAAGAAATTTCAGCATAGAAAGCATGAGGACACATCGGGTCAATGTACCAAGGAGGTCTGCATGAAAAACAGAGCAAGAGACATAGAAAGAGATAAAGAGAAAGAGAGAATCAGATGGTGTGAAAAACAGTGAGATAAGATTTCCTTATTTTCCTTCCTCATGCTACAGAGGCTGTAAGTTAAAATTATTACTGTGAATGTAAATAAACTGTAGATTTCTACCACAAAAAAGCTAAAAAATAGTTCTCAGTCAGAATATGTATACAGTGCCTGTAACTGCTCCAATATTGGTTGGTCAGTTGATCAGTTGACCGACTGGTGGGTTGGTCCGTCCATTGCTGTGGTTCAAACTGAAATATCAAACAACTGTTGGATAGATTTCCATGAGATTTTGCACAAAGTTTACAGACTCTAGTGGACAGATCCTGATGACATCCCTGATCCCCTGACTTGTATCTATCGCCACCGGTAGATACAAGTCAAAGTTAATTCAGTGAAATATCGCAAAGTCTACAAAGCGGCACAAAGTTTGGTTCAGACATTCATGACTCCCAGCCACCAGAAGGTAAAACTGCAAATGAGAGCGCAATATCTCAACATAAAATTTGGTAAAGAACATTCATATTCCCCACAAGATGAACCATATTGACTTTGATGGTCCTTTTGTTTGGTTGTTTTGGTTTTTGCACAGTTTATGACCAAATACTTCCAAAACCAACAACATTGTCATCAGCCTCACATTTATTGTCTGTTTATGGTTATTTAGTTGTTGTTAGGGTTGTTAGCATGCTAGCACACTAAACTAAGAGGGTGAACATGGTAAACATTGCTCCAGCTAAACATCAGCATGTTAACATTTTCATTGCAAGAATGCTGACATTAGCATTTCGCTGCCTAAGTACAGCCTAACAAATGGAACTTGTGTGGCTGTAGACTCCTAGCTTTTAGCACATAGCAACCCAGATTGTCTGGTCTTGGTCATTAAAGCTAGCTGAGGACAGAAAAAGTGAAATAGAAAGCAACTCTTCTTCTCCCAAAATAAAAAAAAAACCTTCATACATTCCATAGTAATCCACTGTTTACTGTTGAATTGTTATTGTCACACTGTCACAACTGCTGCATTAGTTTTTGTCATTACTACATCCTGTGGAGAAAGTAAAGAAGGAATGAGAGAGCTTTAAAAGTCAGACGAGGGTAGGGGAGTCAGATTCAGAGTCAGTGAGGCAAAAAGAAAGAGAAAAGGAAAGAAAAAAGTCAGAGAGGACAATTAGAGTTCAGCAAAAAGCGACTGTTTAGATCAGTTTCAGGCCATCCTGCAGAGCGTTGCCCTAATGCGACGCTGCTGTGACTCGCCGCCCTTGCTACCCATCGCCCGTCTGCAACGACACCAGCGGACATTTACAGTTTCCAGCAAGACGACCTTCGTGCTCTGAACCAGCATGTTAAATTAAATCTAGACACTCAGCTTTCTACTTACTTATTATGTACAGGGATGTTTGTTTGCTTTGCTGTTTGCATGAGGCAGATAAATAAATGAAGTGATCTTTTGTTCTACAATTGTGACCTGTGCCTGACATTCCCTGCTCTCATCCTGTTTTATTTTTTACTTTATTGTATGAAAGCCTCTGGCCAGTAGAGCTCTGTTGATTCACTACAGTGTGTGTGTTTATGTGTGTTTGTATGGGCTTGTTTTACTTTATTCATGCCGTACAAAAACTAGGAGCCCACTATACTTGTGGGGTCACATAGCTTTGTGGCTTTGCAATGCATTATGTTCATGTCTATCTGCATAAGTATAGTAAGATACTTATGTGTGTGTGTGTGTGTGTGTGTACCTGTGCGAGTGGCATTGCTGCAGACATCTCTCTCCCATTAGACCTAATGCTACATGACAGTTCTGGATCAGACTGCTAGCTATTCAAGGATACTCTCCTCACTACACACACGCACACACGCACACACGAGAACCAACCTGCGCTCCTATATAACCCCATCCTCCATATGGAAACAGAATTTAAGAAAAAAAAACCTCAGTGTGGTTGAACACTACAATGCACACCACCACCCTTATGACCAACTCTGTTACAGCGTGCTATCTGCCTCTGCTGTTGTTATCGCATCCCTTTGAGGAAGATGTGTGCTGTGGAGCAGATACAGTGTGCATCAGGCCATGCTTTACTGGTCTGTTTTTGAAAGCATTTCGCAGTACTGTAATGCTGTAGTCGGTTTCATTCACTGATGATATTAATGAGCAGCCTTGGGGTTTACGTGAGCATCCCACGATGCAAGTAACACAATAGATGAACAGCATCTTTTCGCATATGACCGAGAAGACAACTTAAAAGGGCACTCCAGCAATTTAATGTTGAAGTTCCATAAAGGTGGGAGGGATCGTGAGCAGCAGATAACAGAAAGTAGCCAAAATTGATGCAGCTGAGGCAGAGATATACTCACTTTCAGTGCCTACTATTGTATGAGTCAGAAAGGTTAAGAAAAATGTCCCGCTTGTACCCAGTGTCAGTTCCTTAGTCTTGAATATATTTTCATGGAAATTAGTGAAATGCTATATATTTCTACATAGGCAGTATAATTACAGATGCCCATTCACAATTGAACTGTCACAGAAAATACTATCAAAGACACAGTAAGATATATTTTTGCATGTAGTATATCTATTACCAGTTGAATACTGTTAACGATGTTAATTAAAAAATAACCCTATACAATACATTGTAGTGGCATGCACATGCATTATGATGTAGAGGAGTAGGCAGACAAAAAATATGCATTTTAAGCTCTGAGGCAGAGAGGAGAGAAAAGAAGAGAGGAGAAGAGGAGAGGACAGAGGACAGGAGAGAAGAGAGAAAAGGAGAGAGGAGGAGAGGAAAGAGAAGAGAGGAGAGGAGAGGAGGAACAAGACAAAAAATAAAACTTTTCTATGATAATTACATTTTGGAAAAAATCTGGCAGAGAGATAAGCTGCCATTAGAAAGTTTGCATGGCTGCTTTCATGCTCTTGCTGCCAATTCCTCTCCTCTGTCTCATTTGCTGCTTGCCTCTCACTTTCTCTTTTTCACCTTCTTCTCCCCCCACCCGTCTCTTTCACACTTTTCACTCACTTTTCTAACCGCGGATGAAGTGATTTTGTAAGACTACTAATAGCTCTGATCTGAAAACACTGGTTCGAGTGCTCAGTAATTGGTGAAGAGTTTAAAAATAGAGCTGCCACTGCAAAAGCATGTGGCCAGACGGCAAGCCCGTGATGACTCAGGGTTGCTATTCCTAGTCCTCAAACTTTTTGAGAAATAAGGAACAGCAACAGTCATTATTCAGCAACAAAAATGGAACATCTCTCACAGTACATCTCTGCATCTTAAACAACCCAGCACTGTGCAGTCGCCTAAAGCAAATTACCTTTCAAAGTTATGAGCCTGTGTGAGAACTTAAAGCAAATGAAGCACTCCTGTACATATAAATGCTCGCTGTGACGGTGTAATATATTAGACTAGTAAGTTCTGCCTCACTATGTTATCACACATTAACACTTTATGGAGAAACACCGGCTGACCGTAGATTCCAGTTGATGAATAAATTTGTATTATATCATAGCTGACACTGCAAACACCCTGGCCGCTGTTTCAGCCCACAGAGGAATGAGCAGCGAGGTGGACACCCATGTCTCCTAATGCCACACTGCAGTGTGGGCCAAATAAGGCACAGAGGGAAATGACCCGTGTCAGACAGCCCAATATCTTCAAATGCTCGCCTGAAATGCCACACAGAGTCATCATTAGGTAACTCTTTCTCATTTCATTTGAAGTCCTGCTTTCTTTGCTTCTTTCCTTCGGTGTCCAGTTACACGTATATCCTGCTTTTTTCTTCCCAGCTAATACCTTAGTTACCTTCTCTCTTTTTGTTTGCTCCCTTCCCTCTCTCTCTCTCTCTCTGCGTCTTCCTCACTATCTCTTTCTCTTTCTCTCTGTGTCAAAGTCATTGAGGTGTAAATTCACATTAGTGTGAGCATTCCTCCCAGACAGCAGCTACCAATGACTGGCTATATAGGTCAGAGTAAACACAGCAAAAACTATGCACCTGCACATGTGCATGTGTGCGTGTGTGTGTGTGGTGACTAGCAGCGGGAACACTACTGCGTTCTGTCACATGTGTACTGACAACCAGGAGACCCACCGCAAATATTTCTCGTCTCACAGCTATCTCACACGTGGTGAGATACAGACAAGCACAAACCCACCAACACAACAGTTGTGTTGCAGATGTGACCTCACTACAGCAGCTCACATAAATACAAACGTACACTACATTGCATGAGTTTTCCTTATTCAGACTGGCAGCCTGCCTCTGTGAACAGACCCTCTGGTGTCTCTATTGGTGGTTCTCAGCTCTTTAAAATTTATGGTTGGATTCAGAAAACCAAAAACCTATTTTCCTCCTTTACCACTAACCCTTAACCTACATGATGAGGACCTAAAATGGTCGGTCGGAAAGGGGAAGGGGTTTCAATGAAATCCCTCTTAAGTCTGAAATCTACAACTTGTCAATGTAACTTTTCTAAAATTTCACAGATGAACAAATTGCATATGACAAAACTCTGCAAATGTTGCTCATGACTGATATGAAATCTTGAATTCAGTGAGACACCACTAATGTATATGCAACTTCAGGATGAACAGAAACACAATCCAATGTAGAACAGAGGATGAGCTTCCTGACATCAAAAATCAGTAACACACTCTCATGTTCAACAAAAAAGAAAGAAGCTTTTTTGAATTTTTGGGACAAACAGGCCAAAAGAATTGCCTGTAGCTGTTTCTGACAGCTTATATAATGCAGGTTCAATAAATGAGAGGTACTATAAGTACAATACAAAAAAAAGGGACCAATAAAAGTTAATTGCATGAAGCTTGTGTCCAACCCATGAAGTCAACTGCAGCTCGTAAAATAATTAATAGTTCATCTTCCTGTCAAATGCAATTTGAGGAGCACTTTCCCTCGATTATCTCTGAAAATGTCACCACTCTGAGCCCATTTTTAAGGTCAGCCTCCCAAACACACTTGGGAGTGTTTCTGGGTGCATGCCTGTGCATGTGTGCATGACTGGGTTTGTGTTTCCACTGAGAGCATGTGCGCATACAGATATTTATCAGAGTATGCATAATTGTGTGGATGTGATGCGTCATGAATGTGACTGTGTGCCGTCATGTATGTGTGACTTAGCATAAAGTGTGTGTGACATGAAATGTGTGTCCCGGCTATGGAAATAGTAGCTGCTCTAACTCCTGCTGTGTCATCCCGGGCTGGCGCATTAGTGTCAGTCTGACTCTGAACGGTCACAGCATGTTCACCCTGCGTCCATGGGGCGGAATTAACCTCCCAGTCTGTCAGAGAGCGTTTTAGAAAGAATTGATAACACAGCCCACCGTTAAATAGAAACCAGCTAACTGATAATGGCCAGAGGTGGACAAACTAAATCAGTATGAACTACTAAAAGCTGCTGCATCAGACCTTTCCCGTTACTATACTGAAATTAAGAGAGGCTAATAAATAGATTTATAGGCACAAAAAAACTGCACTGAATTATGGATACTAAGCCTGGAGTTCAGATCCCATGAATCACAGGCAGTGCTTGCATTTAGCAAGGTGATGAAATGTCCCCTGAGCTTTTGATGAAGCTTTAACGAAATTAAAGCTAATTGTGTGTCTTTTATCAGTGCCTTCACATTTCTGAAAAATGACAAAACTGACATTTAGTTCGTTCTAAAATCAAAACCTTTAACCACCAACCTTCTGGCAAACTTTCATGTGTGATGATATCATCGGTACAAATAGATAGATAATAGATCTCCACTGAACTTGTCAAAAATGTCAACTTCCAAAATTTGCTTGTTCAGACTTTTGATTTATTATTTTTTTATGCTTTCATCAAATATTTCCTGTTTGAATTTTTTTTTTTTTATATATTTTTTTTAGGCAATGTCTTGTTTGAGTTTTGTAGAACAATGTGCTGATACCAGGAAAAGTAAAGTAGCTTCATTTTGATAACGGTACTGAGATATGTATCATATTGGAAATGGTATTTCCAGTGATAACACAACTATGGTCAGCAATGGGCTTTATCCCATCAGTCATCTTGGACTTATCCTGTCTGCAGCAGGATCAGTCCACTTTGGCTTCTGATGAAACCAGACCAATCAGACCAAGGACACATTCAACATCAGTAAGGATTCCTGCCACTGTGAGTTCATTTTGAAAAGTAGAACATTAAGACGTACGCACTACTTTCCATGTCCACATTATTATATGGATGTTACCGGCCAACAATAGTGGAAACAAGAACAACATCTAGGTTTATGTGTTGGCAATATTACCGCAGTCATGATCACAAATGACAGGGTCAAATTGCCAAGTCAAGTAGATTTGCCTTGAATTAAATAATTATTGCAGAAACTGATCAAAACAACATTCTGATAAAAGATGAGCTTTGCCGCAGCTTGTATGTTTGAGTTAAGTTTGGATTTGCCAGCAGACACACTGGGTGTATGTCTGACTGCGGATGCTTACGTCATTAGAGAATGCTCGCATGTGTGTGTGTGTGTGTGTGTGTGTGTGTGTCTGTCCCGAAGCAGTGACCTTAATCTGGAGCACAAGGGTGACACAGGCTCAGACCAGACAGTGACAGAGATGACCTCATGCATCAAAACATACACGCATGCGCACGCATTCACATACATACGCTCGCGCACGCATCTCTCCATGTTCACATCTCTTACGTACCTCTGGGGCTATGTAGTCTGGAGTGCCGCAGAACGTGCGCGTGGTCACTCCCTCTGTCATGTTCTCTTTACACATGCCAAAGTCAGCAATCTTAATGTGTCCCTCAGAGTCCAGCATCACATTGTCCAACTTCAGATCCCTGAGGAGGTGCACAGACATTCAAAACATCCTTGAAATTGTTGACTTTCCCTGGAGAATGAATTTCATCAGGTGGCTTTCACTGCTAATGCTAACAACCTAATTCTTCTACTATTTGTTCCAAACAAACCCCTGTTGTTGCTCCTGCTGGGTGTTTTCGTCAAAAGAAAAACAATAGTAAGATCTGCACCAATAAGATGGCTAACTACTGCACGGTATCTGTTTCACAACGACAGACATTAAATATATCCCAAAATTTCTAATCATTAATTTAAATGTAGCCACTGAATTTGAAGAACAGTGTGTATTGTACTTGTGCTGCGTAATACTCACCTGTAGATGATTCCTTTGCTGTGCAGGAAGAAGAGACCAGCAGCAATCTCTGCTGCATAGAACCTGCAATAACAAACACGCATTTACGTACTCCTAACACAAGAGAGATTAACCTTCAAAACACTTAAAGAAAGATTTTCTATATTCCAGAAATAATTCCACCACAGAAATCCTACTTTTTACACACTTTCCATTTTACTTAGCTAGTGTTTCACTGTTAACTCATTGTTTGTTTTTTACCTTTGTAACACTACACAAGGTTAGGCTGAGATGTCTTACACTGCCTGAGGTTCCTTGAACTTGCCGACTTGTTGAATATGGTACATGAGGTCTCCCCCATTCACATACTCCATGACAAAGTAGAGGCGATCCTGTGGTCATACAGAAAGACAGATACAAAAGGAGAGGAGGACAGGGACAGATGGGGAGAGAAATATGCAACATCACTGTGTTTCACAAAAAGCTGTAAAATTACACCGCACTTCTATTTGCTGTCAAAGCTCTGAACAGAAAGATACAGTTCAGTGTTGTTACAGCCTCCCCTGGCCTTGCTGTCTCAGTCGTTCCATCGTTCCTGCCACACTTTCCATGACAAGGTGACCTAAAAAGCCCACAACAAAGCGCTTCATGGAAAAAGAAAACACTCAACACAGACATCTGTCAGGAAATATTCTCTTTGTCTAACAGTGCTGGTCCCTTACTGCCCATGACAAGTTTGGCCTGACCCTGATCTAGCTGTGTTTGATGGTCCCGCACTAGCAAAACAAACAACAACTATCCCACATAGCGACAGACCCATACTGATGGCAAAGTTGGACCTTCCAGCTGGTTTGCCAGGCTGTCACTACACATGACAAAGCAGATAATGCACATCTCTACATCTCTACATGTCTGTACCCCTCACATGAAACTCTACTCTTCTCTCTCATTGACACAGTGGCGTTTTCACTCAATAATGGCCCAGCATCAGCTGAATTTCATTCTGATGAATACTGACAACATGCTGCCTTAACAAAAAATAAATACATTTGGCCTGGCTGCTAAAATCATATGCTATGATGTCCAAATACTGTAGTATAATTTAGGCATTAACTCTGTAAATTACACATTATGTTTGGTGTTTCATATGCCTGCTTTCATCATATTATAATTTTTCTCATTTTCTGTTGCAGCTTACATTTCTCAATGCTCGTCTCTTCAGTTACAGTAATTGTAATACAAGAGTGCTAGCGGATTTTGTACAGAAAAGAACAGGGAACAATGGAAAACGTCTCGATGTCTCCTGCGTCTTTCAAAATGGAGACTTTGTCTTAAATTTCAAAGTGTTTGTGTGAAACAGCTAAATGACACAACTAACACAAAAACAGACCTATTCATTACACAAGAAAAGACAGTAGATCAACAACTGTGTGACACATCAAAGCACAATGAACTGAAGTATACCAATCAGACTCTATATACACTAAAACATCTGGACAGCAAGGCACGCGGTAGAGTCCCACTGAAATTCTAAGTCTGTTTTTGTATGTGGGAGAACGTACACGTGTCTGTGTGCTCATGAATATGCTATGAGCCGAGCTGTGTCTCTTCCTATTTCCTCTGTCTGCCTGCTGGCATTACAGTTCTAATCAGCTGCTATAGTTCAGCTTGGCTTCGTTCAGCATTGCCATCATCTAACCAATGGCTGGGTACATTTACCAAGAGGCATTCTGACTCAGCTCACTGTTGATTTCTTTCACATTTACACTAAAATGTACGTAGGGAGTGGGACATGAAAAAGGTCTAAGGAAAGAGGCTGGTTAAACTAGAACTAGAACTGTAGGGTCCAGTCTAACAAAGTCATAGTAGGGAGAAAAAAAGATGTCATCAAATTTCTATGTAAAGGTCTAAGCAAAATTTGTCATAACTATGTGTGTGCACCCAGACTTGTTTCACAAAAACAATATGGGTGTATACGCCTGCATTTGTGTCTGTTGTTCTCTAAGCGATCATGATACATTTGTGTGTATCATATTGTGTGCATGTGTGTGTGAGACAGCGTGTGTTTTAAAACGTTGCTGTGTGTGTGTGTGTGTGTGTGTGCATGAAATACACATATTTATGAGAGCATGTCTCTTCACGTATACAGTATGTGCTCTTAGGTTGTATGGTCTGGTTTTAGGATGACTCAAAGTCAACACACACACACACGTACACATGCACACAAACCTAAGCTTTCTAATTGGGGTTTGTTTGTTTCCTCTTTGCTTTTTTCTTTTTTTTTTTTAAATTGTGCTAGTCATACACGTCCTCTACTGCTCTCTACATCACTTTATGAGTAAGATGTTTAGCTAAAAGCCCCTTCATGAATTAATTTGACCTGACCTGGAGTGACTTGTCCTGATGGGTGTCCAGGAGCGTTTTACCTACCACAGTCTGGAAGCACGAGTGGAGATGTGTGAGGAAGGGCGGCTTGTCCTGTTGGGCCAGGACTCTCTTCTCCACCATGGTACATTCTACATCATCGTCCTGGATCACCACGTCCTTCTTCAAGATCTTAATTGCGTACAGCTCTTCAGTGGCTTTCATCTCTGCCAGCATGACCTTCAGAGAAACAGAGAGAGGGGGAGATGAGGTTGAAAAAGATTGTTCTTAGATGTCTCACTTTCTTTGCAACCAGTGACACTAAGCAATGGAGATCAGCTCAGCTGCCTCACCTTGCCGAAGCTGCCTTTCCCAAGCACAGCCAGGAAGGTGAAGTCGCAGAGTTTGACCTGGTCCAGGCTGTTGGATGGCAGCTGGCTGGAGTGGGCGTCATCCGTCTCATCGATCACCTTCTTACCTGGGCCTAGCTTGGCTTTCTGCATTCAGGGCACAGAAGACAAAGTGCGTAAGAGACACATATCTTAAAAGTAGCACACACGATGTAAAGCTGCAGTTCACTCAACATAACTACTTCCTGAATTCCTAAAACGTATTTGGAAAGTTATCACAGTAAATGCATAAATTGAAAAGAGACTGAACCAACCGTAAACTTAGAAATTTCTTTTAGTGAGAAACATTTCCAGATTGAACCTCCCGATTTCATTCTCTCACATAAATATTTCAGATGTTTGAATTTCATTTCTAAAATGGCACATGCAAGCTTCAGGTAATGATCTTCTATGTGTGCTCACACAGTCACCCACGCTGTTTATTTGCTCACTCACAGCCACAATACACTGATTGATAAGCAGAAGTCAAAATTAAGGGGGTGAAATGAGACTGTGGTGCCTTTGTGGAGTTGATGAGATAAAAAAAAAATGGTCCCATTCAAACAGATACAATTTAATAAAATGTACTATACTGTTATCTTACTTTACTGTTATAGCTTAAGCTGTGACCAAGTCATCTTAAAAACATATTAAAAGCAATTCGGATTAAAATAAATTACAACCTCAGTCATAGCTGTTCCTGTTGGCTTAAAGGAAGAAAGTTTTGAATGATGACAAACTTTTACAGTAAAAGCCCTAAACCCCTTCCACAATTTATGTTAATTGTGAGATACAACTAAAATGAGGAAAAAGAATCAACATGAGACATGCTTGAAACATCTTGCAATAAAAGCACAAAGCAAAGATTGGTCTCTTTCATGTCACATGAAAAAGATGTGACATTTATTTAACATCATACTTCAAGGGAAAATTTACACAAGTTAAACTAGATCGCTAATAATTAACTGTTGCCACTAAACATACAATATGTGTATACAATATATGTATATGTGCAAGATATATGTGTTAAGTGGACACTTTTGTCTTGTGTCAGGATATTTTGAAAATGCACCTGCATACCATACAGGAACATTATTTTAAGTATTGCATTACTGAAATCACCTCTTCCATCTTATCGTGTGGTGAAGGCAGAGTCTATAAGAAGCGATTCCTATTGTTGGAATCACATCAAGCCTAACATCTGCGCAGCTGATTTCTCACCAGCGGAGAGCTGCATGGCTGCTAGAGTAATGAAGGGAAGGATGCCACACTCTGGTTTCACCGCGTGCATGCATGTGCAGACAACTCTCTCTGATGCTGACGTGTTTTTTTCAAATAAAGCAAAAAGATTCTCTTCTGTGTATTTCCTTCATGCCAAAGTCATGCTCAATCAACCAGTGGAGCAAAATGCTTAAAGAAGCCTGCTCGAAAACAGCAGTGCATTATGCTGAAAAACACACCTTCAAGGCACACTGAATGCTAAACAGCAATCAAATGTGACATGATTTTCAATACATGTCGGTCTCCCTACACAAAAACACAACCCCGCATTGTCATGTCCAGGTTTCACACTCAGCCAAGGCCAAACACAGATCCAAAATCATGCTGAACCCCGACATCATAGACTTAATCTACATCCACATGCCACAAAGAAGGTACTCTATCTAGCAAGGATTATAACAAACTGGCATTAAATTGCCAGCTTTTCTTATTGTTGCTTGATATAGAAGATCGCATTCTAGGCCAGTGTAAGTAAAGGGGAAGTCGTACCCCAGTATTTTTGAAATACATGAAAATAACCATGAATTTACATGTCCAATGTAAAATAACATGAAAAACCTGTAACTGTGAATAAGCATAACATTTACATTTTTCCAAAAGACTTACAATACATTTGCACATGTATTATAATTTTACAGATATTTACTTTGTATTTAGCAGATTAAACTGTTAAATTCAAGTTTAATACTGTAAACACAGCTGTAAAATTAGATACAGTTAGTGACAATTAACAGTAATTAACATTTTCCATTCCATTATAATGGTATATATCCATTTATCTTAGAATAGAGACCAAAAACCCCTGTATCAAGTTCCATACAAGATGGGAAAAAAAAAAACACATGCCGAAATACACAGAGAACTGAAATTTAGTGGAATTAAGCTATATGAATATATATATATATATATATTCATAGCGAGAATCCCTAGTAGATGTTGCAGTAAGTCCACAATTTCTAAATGAAGCAGGTAAAGAAAATGTCTGTTAAGATAACAGATGAGAAACGGTGCGGGGGAACAGACGAGTGGGAATGTGATACAAACAAAAACAGGAAAAAAAAAAAAAAAAAAAGCAAAGAATTTAACTAAAATTCAATGTGAATTCAAACTCATCGTCTTGTTATATGGTTTGCATAGCACCTATTCCAACACAAACAACAAACACTGAACACCTTACAGTGTGTGCACATTTTTCTGAACAGTTTACATGAAACCTTTTGTTGAAAGCCAAAAGTACATTTTTGGACCCCACTGACTGCTAACAGCAAAACCTCTGGATAACCTCTTAGCTTCTTAAGGTAGCTCGAATGGAGAGCATAAAATAAGGCCACACGAAACCACCAGTACATCTGTCCAAGATTTGTGAGATATTAAAACCTGATGGGTGAGAATGATAGATGTGTTGAATTTCAAATGCATTCCTGCTCTATGTTCTGGTCTGTTGGTCAGCAGAACTGAGTAAATGTTGAGGACAGGAAGTGTGTCCTAATTGTTTAAGAGCTATTATTGTAATCATTCTATATTCTATTATTTATGTATATCTATGATTGATGGATCAAATATTTCTTAGTTAATATTTAGTTATTTATTTTCAAATATTAGTTTTAAATAAGCAACAGTTTCAAATGGTTTATAAGTGCTGCTTTTCAAGGTGGATGCCAATTTCATTCCAGTTTAAAGTGGTCTTTGTGATCTCCACCTGCTCGTGTGTTTTGTGTGTGTGGTCTGGTCTGAGCATGGTGACCTAGATTCTCTTCCCGCCGACTCACCTACACACCTGACTGTCATCACGTCATTAACCCACCTCCAAACCGCTGCTCTTTGGGACCGGCTCTTCACTCCACTCTCCGGCTGTTTGTCAGCTCACTCACCGATCTTGCAAAGATTTGCTGTGTTGTACTTACCTTGTTGCTACCTGGATTACATCAGCACCAGCTACCAACATCCACCAAGCCCCAGTGCTTCTCCCGCTCCCCGCTCACCTGGAGGATATTCCCTCGGCTTATTGACAGCCTCACTCTCCTTCTGACTGCCAAGTCTCCATACTCACTTGCTTCCCTGAACACCACCTGCTCTGCCACTGCCTGACCCGCTCCAACTACAGACACGATTCATTCTTATCCTGGTTATAATAAAAGACTGTGTGAACTTTACTTCCTGGTCTTCGAGTACCGAGTTGTGCATTTTGGGTCCTTCATCAAGGACCCCTTCATCACACTTTCACATTACATGTCTATTACATTAATACACTATACATATACACTTGACATGATGTAAAACTGGCAGTAGAGTGTTGTAACTGTAATCATAATTGTTTGTTAAATAACGGTGTTTGGACATTTTTTAAAAGGTAAAACAATATTTTTTGGGTGGTATATCATTTTATTGCATCAAATATTGATTGAGTATACAGGATTTTCTTTTACATAAAAGTATGTAATAAAATCCAACTAATAACAGCACTCTTCTACAGTTTTAAGCCAGATTATTTGTATTGTAGCAGTTTTTGACCATATTTATTGATTATTGGTTTTCACACATGTAAATGAGTGAATTTATTAACCATTGAAAAGCCAAACAAAAACACAAGATCTCATGTAAAATTACAGCTTCAAACGATATTTTAATTATGGAAAATTATTGTATTTTTTATGATTTAGTAAGTATTTTATTGGCATCCCAGCTACAGGATTATTACCATTTTTTACCATTTTTGAATGTTTTTTTTTTTTTTTTTTTTTAACAGTGTACATGTTGAGAAGTAATATGATTGAGTATGAACAATTTCCTGATTTATTACGTTTCACCTTCAGGAATCACTTTAACATTCATTTTATGAATTCAAACTATTTCGTACTCATACTGTTGTGATTAAATGAAGACATTCAGCTTGAGACAACCAGTGCTGTGAAGCTTTAGTTTGGTTAATGGCATCTACCACAGTCTGCTGTAAATCCGAGAGAGCAGCAGCGAAACTCAAAGCAGAGCAGACCACACCAGACCACAGCACACCTGTAAGCTTTAGCCAATGAAAAGAGCCTGGCCGAGCCGAGCGAACAGCAGCCTTACTTCCTTCGTCTCAGACGCACCTGATCAGAGCCTTCCCCAACTGCTTGGTCCTGAAACCACAGGGAGAAGGGAGCCAAAAGTTCTGACTCGCTTAGTACACTTGACTATGGGTGTGAGCCACAACTGCTGATTTTTATATACGTAGATAGTTGAGGGTCAATAGGAGTGTGGCTCTTACACACAGACAAAGAGAAAATTGTAGATCTCACTCTACAGGTGGTAGAGAATAAGTTTACAGTGCTGTGATTTTAACAGTCACCATGAGACACTGTTATGTACAAGTTCACTGTGTGGCAGAAACATAGAACATACACATAAAGATAACATAACTAAAAGAATGACCCGACCTCTATTATTTACTTGTACAAACAAAACCCCCTAATGTTACTTTGTTATTTATGTGTTAAACATAACAAGTTGGATATTACTGTGAAGAAAAACAAAACAAAACAAAACAAAACAAAACAAAACAAAACAAAAAACACTGTGGAGGTAAAAGAAATTCCACAAATGCCACTGAGAACCAGAAAGTGTAAAGTTAGGGTGGAAATCAAATCTTCCAGTATGAAGAAAGAGCAAGGTGAACATTTATGAGTGGAAAAAAATAAGTGATACCTAGCAAGCACACTGATGATGGCCTAGTGTACACACACACACACACACACACACACACACACACACACACACACACACACAGTAACAGGGTTGCTCCTCATTTTTGTGACGTATTTCAGTTCAATGCTGACATCTAGTGGTCACAATTGGTTCTGCTTCTCTTTCTGTATTGACTTAAGTGTGGATTATCCCTGTAGTTCACCATTACTGTATTAGTTAAGCCTGAATGTGAAGCCTGATCTCATGATACAGTGAGATTGAGCAGTATTAACCACAGACTTCCAGGTTGTATCTGCAGTGACGGTGATGTCACCACACAAGATGTAGAGAGGCAGAGTGACCCACAGACAAGACAAATACAGAATACAAAGACACACATGCCGACAAATGAGTGGTCATGAACTGTGAGGAGTGCAGAGTCTGGATTTACTAACAATCTTCTGACAAACTCTGAGGAACAGGAAGCAGTGAAGTCAAAGAACCGTACTCTCACTTGATTCAAATATACACACAATTCACATTCTCCTAAGGGCTCAGTGTGCCACATATTCCACATAACTGTAATTTGAATAAATTTTGTTGAAGTAAATCCATCAGTGGTTTTATTTTCTTTCCCTCTACAAAAAGATTCTCTTGAGTTTTGCAGATTTATTAGCGCAATATCAGTTTGCTTCTTTCTCTTCATTTGTCTCAGTTTCTTTTATGAATAACTGACTCACATTCAGAACAAATTGTTAGTAAATTGGATCAATTTGGAGTCGTTTGCCATACAAATGATAAGACATGAGGAGGAGTGATGGAGGGTGTCACCACAACAATATGAGACAAAAGGGAGGAGAGGAGAAGAGAGGAGAGGAGGGGAGAAGAGGGGAGAGGAAAGGAGAGGGGAGGGCTACCTTTAGATTAAAGTTAATTTGGCAGTCCTGAGAGCAGGGGCAATAAGGGGAGAGAGGAAGAGAGAAACTCTTGCATTAAATATGACAATGTGACACAAGATGAAGAAGCATTTGTACAGTATAAGTCTCACCAAGCACACAGGAGGGAGCAGGAGGCTAAGGGGGAAAAAGGGAGAGAACCACAGAGGGTTTTATGAAGAGGAAAAAGGAGGAAGAAGAGAAGGAGATTTCTCCAGGCCAAATGTCATCCAAAAAAAAAAGATAAAGACAATAAAGTTAAGTAGAAAACACATTTTGGAGACCAGAAGATGCAGAAACTTTAAAAAATAAAGGCAGTACCTTCCTTTTAGGTATACCAGACAGTACTGACATTATGGTAATGCTTCTCTGGTTAAAAAGCTTTAAAGCTTTAATAATATACACTGTATTATGTCAAACAGGAGAATCAGAGAGCATACAGTATGAAAAACTACTGCACAGAAAGAAATGTGTCCATCAACACTAGTCAGTTTCACTGCCAATGCTGATGCTAAGTGTGGTTGTGTAGTTTCTTTAATCAAATTTCCATAAAAACAAACAAAATGTTGAAATGTTGAAAATACCTGCGCTCTGCAAAACTATTTTGCTGCCTGTTAATACAGTGTGCATACACAACAAGCTTGTGTGTGTGTGTGTGTGTGTGTGTGTGTGTGAACAGGGTGAACCACCACCTGTTGAACGCACCAACACCTTGACCATGACGCCTCATGGATCTCCTTCTGGTCAGAAGCTTCTCTGCCCTTAATCAACTCTCCTATTCTTCACCTCGTTCTTGAGTATTTCCTCATCACTACAGGAACATTAACTTCTGTATAAGGACCTAAAATGACCTGCTGTTGCGTCATCACTAAAAGAAAATGTTTCAAACTCCCATGACTGGCTGGCCACCTGATGGCAAACTACCTCAAAAAGGTAATGCACATGTTTTGTGAGTATCCAAAAAGTTTGTTTACAGTGACAAGGGGTTTTTAACAGTAATTTTTAGGGGGAGTTGTAAAGTGAATAATGTAAATGTTATACATTTTTCACATTTATTATCATTAATACATAAATAAAATCCCTGTATCACTTTAATAAATTCCCAGGACAAGGTCAGTGGTGCCAGACCTGGGCTCCCACGGAGAGCCTGAACAATATGAGCGACAATCAGGGGACCACAAAGAGCGCTGCTTCGCTCCCAGCAGGTCAGAAACGCTGATGCAGAAAACTGGATGAAGGTAAAGAGCAGTCATGTCTAATCAACCGCACCTAAAAATGGTCTTGTACAATGTGTGAGTATTTGCATACCTATGTTTAGGTGGAATCTAAAAGGTGAAAGTTTGTGATTTACTTATTGGAAACGTGCTATGATGAGTATCAAATAATTTTCTATACTTCATGAATAGAATCGTCACTGAATCGTCATTGAGCAGAATTAACTTGAGAAGAAAAAAACAAACCTCCAAATAACAGGGAGGAAGAGAAATAAAAACATTTTTTTACGTTCATCCTCTAAATGGCAGGAAGTTAAAACAGAAAATGGTCTGGTTGCTACACGACTGCAACGTGAGGCTCTTGCAGATGTTCAGAAAAAGTCAGCTGCTTTGCCTATATTGTAAGGTAAAAAAAACAAAAAAAAAGAAAACTAAATTTCGTCAATATGCAGGTGTTCAGTTTTTGTGTTCAATATTGCAAGAAGCCTTTCTTTTGGAAACAAGCTCAATTCTGGGAACTACAATTCAGTTTTTGTTTTGATACTAGGAACCGGAAAAGAAAAGCTTTGATATGAAACATCGAAGATCTCTTATACCACCTGGCAGAACTGTTCATGTACAGAATATGGACATTTAACCACAGAAGTAAATAAAATAAAATATAACTGAATTTGTATGATTTCAGTCTCACCACGTCTTTGAAAGATTTGTCCCAGCCAATTAGCGTGATTATTAACTAAGGACTAAACTTAGTATCAAAACATCCCCAGTCTTGCATAGAATAGCCATGTCCATGTCAAAGAAAATGTCTCTGTAGATTAAAAGACTGTGTAAAAAAGACTCATCAAAGGCTGTCCTTGGGCTGCTTTGATTTAACTCCAGACTGGAACCTCTCTCATGCATTTGTTCTTACATGTTAACAATCGAACACCGCACACATCACACACAAAAACTGTCTGCAGTGCAAAATGACCTCAAGCTCAGGAGGTCTTTGAAATCTGCAGCTGTCATACTGTCATCTTTAATTTAACAGCTGTGCAGCTGAGGAGACCATTCAGTAATTCTGAAGGACATGCTTCTCTTTAAGCTGAGGGCGGCTGGACCAACAGCAGAGATGCTTGTACACACCCATTAATAGCGGATTAAGTAGTAAGTGGTTGGCCTGTGACTGAGTTGCTGTGTCATCACCAACAGTGACTCGTATCCCAAAGAAAAGTCTCATAGACCAAACATATCAAAACTAAGAGGAGTGTAGACATTTAGTGTTACTGTTATATAACGACAGACAAACAGATGACAACAATAAACAGTGGTGATTATTTAAGTGTGATCCTCACCTCAAATTTCTGCCTCAGTTCCTCATTACCATCATCCTCCTCTGAGATGGGAACATTGTAGTATTCCCCCTCCTCCTGGCACAGTAACTTGTACCTGAAAGAGGAAGTTAAGCAGAGTGGGAAGAGGCAAGGGAGAAAGACAGGGAGAAGGAAGATGACACATATGGATAAAATGTTATAAGATAAGAAACTAATTCATTTACCTTCCCTTTTTCAACTATTCTACCTTTTCACTCATCTTGACCTCCTGGGCCTATGTACAGTTCATAGCAAGCAGTCTCTATGGGGTATTTGAGTCCACCCTCTCAGACAAAAGCACAAGTGTCAGGTAAATAAGTGAAGAATGAATATCTCTCGCTCCGCTGGGACAAACCTACTGATGCTGCAGCTCCAGGTGGCCATCAATCAGTATAGTGTAAGATGCTGCTCGCAGCAACGTCCCAAACTTAGCCTACTGTTTACCTCAGAGGGTGCTGTGTTTGTTGGGAACCTGCCCAACAAATGTAAGCTCTGAGATGGAGTGTTTTACTGCATACAAATAGGCAAAGGAGGCCAGCTTTAAAAACTGTCAATCCTACACACTGCTGACACTTTTCTTACCACCAAGGAGGTTATATTTTTACCCATGTCTGTTTGTTGGTTTGTTTGTTTGTCAGCAGGATTATGCATAAAGAAAAAAGTACTGAACCAATTTGCACCAAACTTGGTGGAGGGATAAACCCATTATCTTTTGGTGCCATCAGTTTCTCAGGAAATAATGGTTGGATCCTCATGTTAAGTGTACTCATGGTGTTTAGATGTAGATCTTGATAATAATCGGGATCTGGTGGAAGAAAATGCTGAATCCACATTGCACACAGAGCTGTGCTTACTATGTCAGACTACTTCCTTTTTCCCTTTATTTTTCTATTATAAGAGATCAGACAGACATGTAGGATTGTTTGGCCTTGGCGGGTATGTGCTCTACGGAGTGCCATTCAAGACTAAAAAATTGAATGAATAATGTAATAGTACTTGAAATTCAGCTCTCACGGAGGAGGAACTAAATTTCCAGGTGGAATAAAGATTAGAAGAATAAATCTGTTACCACTAAACTAAATTAAAAAATCATAATCATAATCAAACTTTTATGAAGATACTATGTGTTCAAACATATTTCATTTCAAAGGGGGAAATATTTTGTACGGATAAGAATAAAGAGTTTCACTACTGCTGGGCTTCACACTGGAAACTTCACCCTAGTTAATACGACACTGTGAATTTCCAACATTATATTAATATCGCTGACAGTAGCCAACGCTTAAGGAAGTGAGCGTTACCAGCCACAGACTGGAGACTTCATGAGCTCTGACACGCCGAAAGAAAGGGCTCCCATGAAGTCATTCCTGGTGGTCCGGTCCCAGTCCCACACCTCCACTGACAGCCTGCGGTCCTTATCTGTAGGTTTCAGCTTGCTGTGCAACACAGAGACAGGATTATGATTATTATCGAGAAAAAAAAGCATATATAAAGTGCGCTGCTTGTAAAACACTGCACGTTAATACAACAAATTATTATCGTTTATCATATTATCATTAACTTACCATATACTTAATTACCTTTATAAGTATGACCACCAACAGGACCAGTATGAGCAGTGGTAAAAGTCTAAGAATTAGCGGTATTAATTGTATCCACATAATAAGATATCACAGGCTGCTTTATTCTATAGTTTTTTATATCCATCTGACATTAAATTCACATGATCTTATATTCATTAGGCCATGTTAAAAAAAAAAGCTGGCTGTAGGTGACAACAGCTAATGTACTCACAAAGTAAAAGTCTCATTCCATTTGGGGTTCAGGTTGGAGCGGATGGTTTTGGTCTTCTGCTTGGTCTCATTTTTGGGGTCCGGTATGAGCTTGAGCTTGACATATGGGTCAGACAGGCCATTGGGGTCCATGGGGATCAGGTTTTTGCCTTCACCCACTGAGGAAAATAAAGAATAGAGAGAAAATATGAATTTGCCTATAGAGGCATACAGATGTACACACATTGTATACATATGTTTTGTGCATATGCAATCTGGGCATATTTATAGTTTAGGAGTGATTCTGTAAAAGCAATGCATTTAATTTGAACAACTGAGTCTCCTCACACGAATTCAAGAAAGCAAAGCAAAGTGGTCCTAGTTTATCCTATACTCACCACACATCACAGTACTATAATACTGAGAACTGCTGGATTATTAAATCAGCCTACTTCCAATAGATAAATGAACACATTGTCTCGTGTATATAGAGAAGGCTTCATTCATTTTCTGTGTAGTTTCTACAGTACAAATTGCTTTGTCCAGGACAAACAGATGCTTCCTTTTAAGCAATGGGAGAGTATCAATAGAATAAACTGCAGGTGTTAAAGATCAAACAGCCTATGAGGATTGTTTATGGCTGGAGTCATACAGGGGAGCAAATGCAGGAAGCGTTATGAGAACAGTAATTCAACATCGCAGGCTGTGTCATGCTTAAGTAGGCGAAGGCTCTCTCCTTGTCCTCCTGTATTTAGCTGTTTAATAAACAAGGGCACACAAGAGACATTAGCACTGCATTAGCCCAGAGCATTGGAGGAGTGCCAGACCTGAGCTACAGTACAACACACACATATACAGTACCCCTGCCCACACTCAGGCATGCACAGAGATACACACACATACTGTTTTTATCCATCTACACACATTACAGCCAGCATCCCCACAGGGACAGGGTGAATGCCTGCCTTGCTTGGCTAAACCACAGCCCCCTGGAGAACCCCAGAAATCTCTCCATGTGGCCCTGTCAGTCACACTACAGTGGCAGCCTGAGTAGTGAAGACGCCAACTGACCTTTGACCTGGAGAGGAAGGTGCAAAGCCAGTATGTTAAGGCTGCATGAGGTGACTGCTAAACCCACTGTCTTAACTGGAATATTCTGAATGAGATTCTGTATTGATAGGATTAAGGGGGATAAATGAACAAAATCAACGAGGGATTGGCCCCACTGAGTTAACGCATGCAACTGTTGTGATAGAGTACTAATACAGTATTATTCTATTTCTAAAGGGATGGTAGGAGGTTATACAAGACAAATAAATTATGTTCTTATAATTAATTTATATTATGACTCTATATATTACATTAGCTACTGGTAAAACATTTACATTGTTGTTACACCAGCAGTACCAGGGTGGCTGGTATGGTTTTCACTTTGTGAGTCTGTGTCTATGTGTGTGTGTGTGTGTGTGTGTGTGTGTGTGTGTGTGTGTGTGTGTGTGTGTGTGTGTGTGTGTG
>JBBMJY010000020.1:15943256-15964422 GCA_037833715.1 Toxotes lorentzi | reverse complement strand
TGTGTGTGTGTGTGTGTGTGTGTGTGTGTGTGTGTGTGTGTGTGTGTGTGTGTGTGTGTGTGTGTGTGTGTACTGTATTCTCTAGGATCTGTGTTCCAGCACTGTACAAGAACTAACAGGCGGGTCTGTGTGTGGACACGACAACATCTTTTTGGGTGGACAGTGTTAGTATAAGCAAGCCACTGACCTTCATTCAGTTGTCTGTTCTTTCAAGAGTTTACATGATGTGTGAAAACCCACACAGAGACACACTCAAAGCCTTGTCTTCAGCTGACACCAGGTGACCCTAACTCAAAAACGAGGTCAGCCATGTTTGTTCTTATCCTCCCTGTGTAAACATGGCCTGTAAAGCGTAACCCACAAGTTTCGTTCTCCACCCTCTCAGTGTAACTGCGTTTCTTTGAAAGCCCACTACTTAATCGTTGGCCAGTAAGACTGTTTGCTTGTGTAATATTACATCAGCCTGAAGGGAGTGGAGTGACTAAAGTACCTTCAGTATGAACTGGAATGAGATTGATATCAACTGTATTACAGTTTTCTTTAAATTATGATATGTTCTTTATCTTTATAATAATTACAACACTTGCATGATGGATTACATCTTGATTACAGGTCAATTCCCACACAACCAAAGAGCTCACTACAGAACATTAAAACAGGAACCACTGTTGTAGCAGTGGCCAAGTCCCTGCAGTGGGAAAGTGCTGGCATTGGTGCCACTGCAAGTGCTGTCAGCTGCTCCATTTTAAGTCTGATTTAATAGGAAAATGTAATAGCAGGATTTTTTTTTTTTTTAATCTAATAGCGGGATTTTCTTTAGGCAAGAACGTGTTTTCTCTTCTTCACGATGACTCAGACACTACAAAGAAATGGAAATTACTGCGACAAAAGGTTGCCAAGTGGAAGCAATGGCAGTAAGTCAGCGGCATTCAGATCATTGGGCAGTGATCAGCAACCCGCAGGCTGCATCCAAACCCGAGACAGGAGTCTTGATCCAACCCCAACTCTGCCTTCCAACAAGTCTTGCTTTGAGCGCCAACAGTAAAAGGGTAGATATCACTTTTGTTTAAATGGCTGGCAGACTCAATGAGAAACTTACTGGTAGCATCAAGTGACAAATTAACTGTGGAGATCAGCATGCAGCAATTCTTGATCAAGAATATGAAGAAAATCTGAGACTTAAATAATAAAACAAAGTGGGAGAACTCATTTGAACAATATATTAACTCTGAATCACCAGGAAGAAGGATGTGCTTCACTACTGAGCGAGAAAGAGTGGCGAGAGAAGAGTAGAAAACAAGTGTGCAAAAAAGTCAATATGTGGAGAAAATAGTGAAATAGGGCAACTAGGTGAATCTGCAGGCTCAGGCCATTTATGTACACACAATTCCAAGAATATGTCTTAAAGCATTACACACACACAAACAAACATAGAGTGCACACAAACACACTGCCTCTCTCTTTGTCTACTTGACCGTTAATACGGCAACTACATACCAAACAAACCACATTCCTCTATGTTAATTTATGATTGAAAGGACAAACAGGCACTACACATTTATTGTATAAGTACATTGACAACAGATTGCTCTTTTGGTGGATATGTGCAGTATTAAGAGTTAGACCTGGCGCTTGACGCTGCCAACCAGTAAAATAGCCTTAAAAAGAATGAAACCGAGGCGATGAAGAGAGATGCAAGATTGAGGAGAAAGATAAAAGTTGAAAATAAGGGGAAAATACAACAGGAGCTGTTGAAACACCTTGTTAAACTTGGATTAGCACCTATGTAGATACCTGGCTTGAATACTAAAACATATTGTGGATTTGTTTTGTTCATTTAGTGATTTCCTACATTTCCTAGAACGCTACAGTGATTGTCCGTATGAAGGTATATTGCAGCCTGTTTATCAGGATGAGTGAGGTGAATGTGCATAAAGAATGATGATGCCATGCACCATTGAAGATATTTTTTGCATACAACCTTTGAGTAGTTCACAAAGATGAAAACAATGATGGTAGTGCGTTCTAGTATCCTCGTTCACAAAGAACAAAACTGACCATTAATATTACACTTTTCTCTCGGTGTAGCAGGATTGTTAATATCTCTTTCTGATGTTACATTCTCTACTCTTGGGCAGTCATCTAAAGTAATAAGAATAGATCAAAGGCTGCGGCAAAAAAGACCCAGAAATGCAAGACAATTTGCTGTTAGCTCCATTGGCCAGAGGATATTAACAGCGTTTAGGGTGGATTTTGTCTTTAACTGTAAAGTGTCATTACACCTCCAAAAGGTTCAACAGTGAAACTGGTTTCCCTGATCTACCCACATCTATATCTACTCCGAGCACCAATCTGACCTACACACACCTACGCTGCGCCTACATATAAAACGCATACAGCAGCATAAATGTAACAAATAGCAGAGGCCCATTTGGACATTGAGGCAAAAGGAAAAATCAAATGAAAAGTAGAGATAAAAGGAGAGGAGGGAAGTGAGAAGGAGAGCAGAGGGCTTGTTAAATGAAGCTTCTCTGCAGAACTGGGTGAGTCAACGAGGGAACAAAACGGAAATGTAATTATTACCACTGTCTCTCACACAGTCCCAAAGGACCTGCAGGCGGCAAGAGTGCGTGTGCATGCCCGCACACACACATTCGTTGAAGAAAAGTATAAATAAAAGAATATGGACAGAAATTACAGAACTGCCCTCTCCCAAGTGGCTATTTGTACTGGATATTTGCACAGAGTCAACAACAGAACAATAGTGTTGCTGAAACAAACAGGAGGGTGGCTTCCTCAGCACCAACAGACAGAAGGGAGCTGTGTTTAAAGGGTGGAGGACAAGGTTAGTGGGCTACGTCCATCCTTCAGCAGAGAAACAGAACTTGTTTTGTCTCCTCCAGCACCTCCCCTCCTATCTCCATTTCACTCTAGCTGACAAGAAAACACACAATCTCTCAACTCATGTTTCCGAAAACTGCACAAATCTCTCTCAGTGGTTCTGAGTGACTCATTTCTGAGAGAGAGAAAGTCCGTCCGTCTGTCTGTCTGTCTCTGTTGGTCTGGCTGGAGTTTGTATGTGGATTCATGTCATGGCATGTGACTTCCTGTTTGGCCATGGTCAACTGTTGAATCGCCAAAGACACTGGGAGTAACTCTTCACTCAAAGCTGAATATATGTGCATTGTGGGGTTGACTGGGGGATTCTTCCACTCACTATTATGCACTCACCCAGACTTACAGGGCATGGATGCTTATTGTAGACATACAGTGTCTGTTTACATGTTTTATTACATTATGAATTTGTAGCTCTGGTTGGGTTGTACACTGGTCTGGCTTGCGAGGTATCTGGTCAGAAATCATTTCAAAAATTATTATTAAAAAGTCTTCAGGTGTGAGAGAGCCTAAGAAGAACTATAGTTCCATGTAAAACACAATAAGCTAATTCTACATTGACATGTTGTAGTTCAGATAAATGAAAATTTTAAATTCAGGCCCAAACGCAAGGGATCAGGCTTTTTGGAGGAAGATTTGCTTGTGCTTATGATCCTATGAGCTTCAGTAAAACTCAACTGAGTCAAGGAATTTAAGAGTAAAGTGTGTGTACATAAAGGAATATTAGCCAGTACCCACCTGGGGAAGAACAAATACACTAAACCGTTCTCAGAGACCAGAACAGATTTGTTGTGAACGGTAAAAAAAAAAAAATCCTCCCAAGAAGCCAAATAAAATAGGCGAGCTATATAATTAGTTACTTTTTACTTTTTTCACTTTGAAAAAGTAATCACGATATGAGCACTCTTCAATATTGCGATGACGATATGACTTGCGATACATAAGACAATATTTAAGTTTGCAAGTTAACTACAACAATTATTAAGTCATAATTCATAGATTGTTATTATGGGTTGTGGGACAGATAATATGTAATATTTATTAATATTTTAATTTGAAGGATGAGCTTCACACCACGCGCGCCTGCGTGAATTCAATGACGCGACTAGTGAGGTTAAAGTTCACTGGGGGGGAAATGTATTTAAAAGATCGATATGGCACGTACGAATCAATCTTTAGAAAATACAATTTTTTGACATGTGAATACTTGAACGAGACATTCTGGTTTATTGCAGCCAGCTGACAGTTTCCAGGAATCTACATGTTATTTATCGGCAAAATGCATGTTCACACAGTCAAGCACACACACACATCCAAGTAAAAAGGATCACACTTGTGTTTGTAGATTGATACATCTGAAAATGATGTAGAGTTTCCTCCTGCCATCCATCCACTGCACCTTCTTGCTAAACTCTTCACCATGTAACACAATTCCATTTGGCAGGCTGTCTGCAAGGCGTCTACAGCAGCTAATGTAATCTGTGATACAATCTGGCCTGAGTGGGCTGCGGGCTGGTACTGCAGTACACACACCTACACACACGCAAACAAGGGAGCACATGCAAATGATATCATGCATGTCGCATCCACATCAGGAAAAGGCCGCAGAAGGCCCGAGAATCTGCAGGTGTTCACTCAAACCAAACACTGTTGTAGGTGATAATGGTGGTTTCCCATCCAAAAAACACACATTCATGTGTACTTACACACAAACAAGTGTGAAATATGCATACATTTTCACACATACTGTACACACGCACACACATCATTATCACGAGCTGACAGCAGTCTGTGGCAGTGCATGGTTCAGCAAAAATGAAAGCAATATTGGACTGGAATGTTTCTGAAGTAGATACAGCCAAACATTGTGTGAAGAGGGTCAGTGGTAATATCTCCAGCTTATCCAACAGGATATTATGAGTTCTTGAATTCAGAGTCCAAATGAGATCCAATGTTAAAAGAGAGTGAGAGGAAGAAGCATTAAAAAAAACTGTCTATTTTGCAGTCCTGTTCAATCAAGTGTTTTAATGTGCATTCAGGTAGATGACTGGACTGTGGAAGATGAATACATGAGAGGGGGGGGCAGTATATTCTGAAGTGATCTCAGCCATGTTTAAATTGTTGTCACTGTTCAGGTATTTCAACGCTTGACTTGACCAGAAAGACAATGTTTAATTTAAGCTATTTTAAAAACCTAGATCACATACACAGTATCACATTCTTCAGAAAATTAAACTAGTGTATGCGAGTGTGTTTTCGTGAAACTAGCAGAGAAATGCAAACTTGCCAAAGATGAAAGCCAGACATTTGGCAAGATCTTGCATGATATTACTCATCATCAATCATAATCAATGCTTTATGTAACCATAAGTATCCACCTTTGAGTTTCCTCTTTATATTTATATTTCAGGGTAATGTTAAGTGTGCTTAGATGAAATCCAAACAGCTCAACTGTACACTAATCTAATACTAATAACACTAATCTCAAGTATGGAGAGCAGACTTTAGTGCTTTAGCGCACAGACAATGGGTGCAGAACTGCTATGAATGAGACAAACACGCATTCTGTTCATTACTCAAATAAATGTTCCATAACTTTTGTGTGCATGCATAAAGATTTTGCACCGCTTTCCTGCCCCTGTTCCTTCTAGCAATAATTTGACAAGTGAATAAGTCAGTGAAGTTCAATGCCAGGTTCTTAAGATGCACTGACCCCCGTTAGCCAGCTAATTGAATGATTATGTGCGCCTGCTGTCAGCTCCCTGCTGTCACTATTGTTCTTGCAGATGTGCTAATGCTCTACCATTACAGCCGGGGGATTTACAGCATGCCTCAAAATACAAAGCAAAATAGGCTCCTTCACCAAAATAAACTGTTGTGCCGCAGTGTTTCCATAATAAACTCATGCGACAAAACGACAGGGATAAAGCTTGACTGATATGCACAGTACATTGTCCATTATTTTTAATTCTCATTTTTAAAAGGCCAAAGAATCAGTAATAACCAATGCTTTGCTGTTTTTGGCAGAAACGATAAGCTTCTGCACAGAGAGCTGTAAAACTGTGTATGCTGATCTATGCATCTACTTTTCTGCATCATAACATCTTTCATTAAGTAAGAAAAAACCTGTCACTTCATAACAGAGTTTTGTCCAGTGATGCGGTCTCCTGCGGCAGACATGTTGAAGGACAGCAGCTCTTGGAACCCCTGGCTTCATGTTCAAAACTGAAGACTCTGGGCTCACAATCAGGGGGGGACTCAGAACGCCATAACAGATACATTTGACAGATTATGCATATAATTATCTCAGCTTAAGCACAGCAGCTGGTCAGCCATTATTTGCTCTCAGAGGATTATTCAACACTGCCTGCAAAGTCAACAGATAATAAACTGTCAAATAAGTTGTGATTTATGAACTGAATCACTTAAGTCTACATCTTATTGTACGTACTGCCAAGGCAAGTGATGAATAAGCATAAAAGATAAATAGACAAAGCACAGTGTGGGAGGAGCGAAGAGTGGTAAAAATTAATTTCAAGAATATCTGATTGAGCCAAAAATCGCGTGGCTTTGTTTTTTTATAGATTAACTGAGCTGACATTTCTCTTGCTAAAACATCTTGTTGTATAGAGACTGACAAAAAGAGCAGTGTGCCTTGCAGAGACATGAATATTTATCCATAATGTTAACATATAGATAAAATATGACATGACATGTATCTTGTTCTGACAACCTTTTTCTTTTTTGGTTGTTCAGACAATATTAACGAACGGCTGCAAGAAGATTTTTAACTGATCTGAATAGTGTCTGGAAAATTACATCACTTTTCATTACATTACAATAAGTAAATGCTATTAATAGTATCTCATTACATCCTTTCCTGAGCTTGTAGGCAAAGACCAGGTGCTTCTTTGAAACCGGAGGCATCAGTAATCAAAACGTCTGGAACAGCCAGTGATATGATCATGTAGAACAGCCTTCTAATGAATAATGGTAAGGAAGATGATTCTAAAGCCATGAACCTGTTCACAAGCAGAGAGCACTCAGATCCTGTCTTTATGTAATTCTGATGAGACATAAATTAATATATCGAGCTTTCAATTTGCTTCCCAGAGACAATTCAGTTATATTAGAAACTCCAGCCAACACAGAGCAAGTCGTGACTGTTTAAAAAGAGTAACAACACGAGGCCCACGCAGCAGACCACACACCACTGCAGGAATACATATTTGGATTGGGATTGCCTTCCAAGTGTGTTGTAACTGTGACTTGTTTAGCAGGAGAGGCTCTATTGATCTGTGTACCAAAAGGGAATAGCCTTTGCAGCATATTGATAGCTGATAGTCACAAGGCCAGCCATGCAGTTAGCGGTTGGATTCACTGCATCACAAGCAGGCCAGAGTTAATATCGAGCAAAGTTTAATTCAGGCTAATGGCAGCAGGGGATAGAGAATGTCTGTGTGAAATTAGACAGTCAGGGTTTATGGACAAAAAGGGCAAAGTGTTGAAAATGATCCAGGCTCACAATCAAGAACAGAACAATAGCATGCATCTGCAAACACCTGCAACCTCGACCCCGCTTACCTGGAGTGACACACACACACACACACACACACACACACACACACACACACGAAGACATATGAACACAAGTCTTAACTGAACAATATAAATTCATTCAGTTTATTCACTTTGCATGTTTTGGCCCAAATAAATTCAGCATGTGCTTACAGAGACCGTTGTGAGGCCTACCTGTCACCTGCAGCTTATCCCCGCTGACCTCACACTTGAGGTAAACACGCCCCCTCCTTTCGGTGTGATCAGTTCCACACAGGCTGGGCACATTCATGACACACTGCTTATGGACGTTCATATCGCAGGCTGGAGGACCAGAGAGAGGAGATGGAAGACATCAGGGAAGAGGATTTCATCGCAGATGAAGACATTTGAAGACTGACTAGGTCAGGGCTGTCTTAGAATTGACTGACTGATAAACGCACCTCAACTGCTATTGACTGATTATATAAGGGTTTCTTTTGTGACTACATTGGCAAGGATGTATAGTTACAACAATAATTCATGATGCTAACAGAATATGTGTTTGATAGTACACGCTCTCATAAAAGCAATGTGCACGCAGCCTTTCATGGCCTAATGTTCCAATAGAGTAAGCCGCTTTAAAAATGTCTTTTAGATTTACTATCCCTATATAAGGGCATATTTCAATTCCATTTCATGTATTATACATGTTTGGCATTGTTTTGTCTGAAAGCTGTATGAGAGAGGAGATAACAAGGTTATGACCCAGATTCAGCCCAGTGATGTCATGCATACATGGCATGACAGCCAGCTGAGCCGCCCTGTCATGGATTGGGAACAGTTTCCTGTGGTTACATCAGCAGGCCACCAGGTGAATAGATGAAAAATAAAGAAATATGTTGCTGCTTTACTTACTAACTACTAATTACTTTTTTTTGTTCCTCACTGTGGCAGTCCTGTGGCCATCTTATTGTGCTGTGATTAGAAGTGCAATTGATCTGCCAAAATAATTTGCCGCTCCACATCTCTATTTATGTACACCCTGGAGCAATCATTAGGCATAACTGGTGGTCTGTAGTAGGTGGCGGATAATGTATTTAGGAGCTCATTAAGGCATTCAGACTTTAATCCACTCACGCAAGATTAAAGAGAATAAGAGTGAGGGAGGGATATTAATAAAGTCTCGGTAAAGCTTTGATAGGAGGCCTATTCCAGGTGCAGTGAACATAGCTGCAGACTGAAAATAGACAATGTGTGATTTTAATGAGTGAAAGTCAAGGAGGGAGGGGAAATACATCGGCCTATGATATTCAGTGAAGAGGAACAATGGGTGTTTTTTTCAGAAGGCTGTTGCTGATAAAATGGCTCTAAAACAGAACATAATGTGTGCAGAGCCACTTACAGCAAACCATTATTTTCATATGCATGCCACACTTCTGTCTCATTGACCTGTACAAGAGAGCAGTGCAGGTTTAATTTTCCTCCTATACTATTCGAGCATCAACTTTAACCTCTTGATAGCTATGATTTACTAGCTAAACAGCCATTTGTACTACTGACAAAGCACAACAGCTTGGACACATTGGCAAAAATCAGGGGTTTAAAACAAGCACAGATTCAAATTGTTTTATATTATTAAATGCTCATTTTAAAATTTCTTACACACTGAGTGAGATGTTATACAGATTAAATTTAATTACTCACAGTCGCATTTCATGCCCTGGTGGATGAGGCCATAGAGCAGAGAGCCACAGTGGTCACAGAAGGTGGGGCTCCCATAGGTGTGGATCTTAAACTTGTGTTTTGTTCTGGGATCCTGGAGGAATCGGAAAAGAAAAAGTTAAAGCTGTGGGAACAAATTTCCTTCTTGTTACTTAAAAACACTGATTCATTGCAATGTATTGATTCAAAGAGAGAAATGTGGTTCAAAAAGGGGGATTTGCCTGAATTCAGACATATTTTATGAGCTTGTTTTTGTTTCTGTCGGGGCACCTTATAATGTTCTTTTGCACCTTATGTTCCCTGTCTGGATTTGAGCTGCTTAAATGTTAATTGTAGCACCACTGGCTTCAAAGAAACAAAGTTTCAACCTTACTGTGTACTTGAACATGAATACAAGGTAGGCTGACTAGAAAGGTCTCTTGAGTCTTAAAAACGGAGGAGAATGTGTGTCCTAGCAGAATCTACTAACAAAATACATACAGATATGATCTGGTACCACAGTAATAGCAAAATACCGGATGTATAATGTTTTTTTGCATGAGGCTATAAATACAATATATCTATCAAGGGAAAATAACTTCACTCGATTACAGCAGCATTCCTTACTTCCCTCATTTCCACACGTTTCTGGAGGACAAATGGAAGCTGAAAGCATTCTGCTGCATCACAGAACGCCATTGTGTGTCATGAAAATGAAAGTCACTGAATGAGACAATTCATTGCTGATTGCCAGCTGACCGCAATCACAAGTTATTGTCTTTTCTTAGACAACTTGAAGTGGAAGCCAATCAAATCTGCATCAGCGTCTTACTAAACCTTTGTTTTGGGTTTGATGTTGACCACGTCAGTGAACGAGAGCTGATTAGTTTGCACTCCGTGGGCTTAACATTAAATGCAAGAGCACCAAAGCAAGAAATACAGTTCCTTTCACTCTTGCAATTAAATTATGAATTTTTAAAGCCGTACTTATGTACACTATAGATCTAGGAATTATTGCACACTAGAACACCAAGTCTTGCAGAATCAACACAATTAAATATTCTCAGTTATGATCATAAACAATGAAAACGACATTAGAGATGTTCATTACCCCATAAGTGTCAGAAACCGCAATATATGAAAATGTGTGCACTGTACAAATAATAGAAGGACCTGTCTCGTGTATTGTGAATTTTGGCTGTTCAGTAAATGGGTGTAAACACTCATCAAAGCCATGAAAGCTTTTCATTCATCATTAGTTCATTGCTCCAGGCTTTCTACATAAATATTATATTAGTCAAAGTGCGAAAAACACCAGGGTTTAATGGAGAGTACAGCACAAGTGTGTGTGTGAGACTCGGAAGCAAAGGAGTGATAGGCTGCAAGAGGCTAAATCACATCTTTGTAAAGATAATACCGTACACTGTTTGTTGGCCTCTGCCATTTTCTTACATACCAGACAAAGTCCAGGACTCCACCCTATTTTTATTAACAATTTCATACAATAACAACATATGGTGGGTTTATAGCATTGTTCTCACATGTTATGAAATTTTTTTCCTTATATTTGTGTTTATTTTGTCAACACAATTCGTGCATTTTAATAAAGAGAGATTCTCCAACAGGGAAACAGGATGGCTAATATTTTATCACCCATCACTCCACAGTGTTAATTCTGTTTTAATCATGCTTACATGAGCATTTTACAGGATGTAAAACAGGCTGGAACCCTTTCCTGCACAGCTGAGCACGTCTAAAGGAGTTACTCACAAAGAAGGCTCACACTTGGACCAGAATCACAATCACATCATCTCACTATCCCCTAACCATGTAAAATTAGTTCCATCAAATATGTTTTGTTAAATTCTATCATTAAAAACCCCACAACACATATTGGAAGTCATAAAGTGCCATACGTAAAAGAGTACAAAGGTTTAGAATTTTAATTTAGATTTTATCTATGAGGTCCAAAGATGATATAAAGTATTAATGATCTGTGTAATTCACGCATATAGAGTAACTCTCAGACCCTTAGCCATCGCCAGAAATGCATAGATATGCATTTTCTAATACTGTATGTTCTTATTACAACATCATAAAAATGAATACAACTGTAATACTTGATAATATAAACAGTATACTCACACTGTTGTGTGCACAAATAAAACAACCCATCTACTGTGCTTCGTTTGCATTTGTTATTCCTGAACACAGGCCTGGTATTTGCATGGCTAGCTTCCTACCCCCCTTTCAAGTAAATGCAGCTCCCATCTTTTTATCAGATGCGGATTAGAACTCAGTGGGCCAGCATCCATTACACATTTGGATAATTTGGATACTCATTTGGATAAGGTAATATTTAGACTTAAAAGTGACCCTTATCCACAGTCAGAGCAGACAGAGATGGAGGAAGATATACAGCAGAGTTACGACAGGTCAGATATTCAACCGAGCTGACAGAAAATCATTCACTAGATAGAGAAAAATGATTCCCTGTTAACATGTTAAGGGATGATTCTGTGAATTTAGCAGAACCAAGAGTGTGGCTTTAACTGGAAATAATCCACTGTGCCACTTCTAGAATTCTCTTGTTCACCATTGCAGCTGACAGTTCGATTCATCACTAAAATGGTAATGTAACATTTATGAGCCGAGTCCATTTTATTTGGCACTCTATCTGTCGATGCAGAACATTTACAACTCAATAAAATATGGAATTAAACTAAACAAATGGCACTTGGCGCAAACTCTACCTTCTGTAAATGTCTGTAGGTGTTAAGTAAAGTTCTTGTATTTTCATGTGATCTGTTGAACAAACAGAACCAGTCACCATCCTGTTTTATTCTTTTCTGTAGAGAACAGTAAATGAAAAAGAGTAAAGGCTCTGGTGCAAACATAAAGCCTGATGCATAAGGTACACATATGGTACACATGTTCCTGCGACTGCTACAATATTGGGGTATCACTCGCCAACATTCCAACGCAGCACTTCCGATATACTTTCATTCATTTTGTGCACTCAAACTGTGGCTTATGAAGCACACTCCCCTGGAGTGAAAACTGGACGACTGCCACTTCTCCTAGGACCCGTTCAAAGTGCTTTCCTGCTCATTCTCAAATTGTGCTGTACTGTAAATCTCTTTTAGATTTAGAATCCCTTTAAGTGGATTTACATTGAGAACATTATCCAGGCTAGTCTGTTCTTTTTTTTTCTTTTTTTTTCACAGCATCTAGTTGAAAGAACACCTGTCTATGTATTCCCTGGAAACAGGAGAGCTTCATTCTCCCAGAGAAAAAGCAGAAAAGCAGCAGTCCTAAGAATATCGCTCCTATTTTTTTTTCAGTATCTTGAGAAAGTGTCAAATGTGAAATGAATGAGCAGAGCTTGACCCAGCAGACATAAATCATCAGTAAGGGGAGCTGCATGTCATATATCTCAGCGAGAGCTGACAGTATCACACCACGAGGCGCCACGGTGATCAATGGTGCTGTTTGCCATTTTAGTCTATTTGACACTGGCCTCTGGACTAATGCAGCAGAGACTCATTCAGGCTCCTCAGATCTCACTTCCAATCTGCCATTTCCCTGCCAGTCAGTCTGCAGAGGCTTTACAGCTTCACAGGACAAAGAGAAATGCTTCCTTTCTCTGTCTGTCAGCCATCCACCCCTGTAAATGATCAGTCAGCCCTGATCTGAAACAAAAGAGGTGTTGTGGATACATTTCAGCTGCTGCAGGCAACTTTATATACATAATTTGAATATTCTATTATGTAGTAAGGAATTGAAACATCATCAACAGGTCTTGGACACAGCTTACAGTGCGTAAGACCTGTTGATGATGTATCTAAAACAGAAGGGGGTGACTTTTTGAAATGCAGCAATGATGAAGTAATCACTGAATCATCCTAATTAATCAGCAATAATCCAAACCTTCAAAATACATCTTGCATACAGACAGGTTTTTTTATTGCCAGATGGCATTAAAAATGGTCTTGTCGCACTTACCTAAAGTGTATGCAAGTACTAAACATAAATATTTCATAAACTTAGAGGACATTTTCTGCTCTCCTTCCCTGGATAGGTCTGTAATTCTTAAGGATCTCACTGTAAGTCAGCACATCTCAGGCTGCCAAGCCATGATGACACGAATGGTTGATGGTCAGCTTGTCTGAGATGTCCATCATCTTGAGTGAAGTCATGCAACACCGCATTTTGTGCAAACAGTAGATATATTAGTAGTCACATCACAGCTACAGCAACCATCAAGAGTCAGGTATAGAGAATCATGACTGACTTTTATTAATCGAATTTAAGGTGTAAAATGCAACAATTTTGCGTGATCTAGTTTTGACAGAAAATCTGAAATATCCCTTTCTCTATAGCAGCTTGGTAACCAGGTACCCATACAGGAAAAACAATGTCTGTATTATTATAACTGTAACATGTCTTTTTAATACAATGGCCAAATTATTCAAACTCTGCCAGTTTGAAAATTTAATGTTTTCATGCAGAGATGAAGCAAATTACACAACTGCATACATCTAAACATCCAATTATTAGCCCTGACCGCACAGTGTGCTGGCCAGCAGTCAGTGTGTTACTTAAGGACAGACAAAAAAAAAAAAAAAAAAAAGAGCGGCAGACAGACAGTGGAGAGAGAGAGGGAGAGGGAGAGGGTGTGCCAGCTGCACTTATTCATGTCCACCCACACACAGCTGATCCTGAAGGATTATCCTCTCGTCCCCCACCCCTCTCCTTTTGCTTTGTTCCCTCCATTTACAGCATGAATGAGTGATGGAGCCACGTTCAGCTGCAGATGAATCGTGTATTTTTATCAACTGTCACATAAGCTTTTGATGGCTGAAACATGGCTTAAATGTTCCAAGATAATGGAAAAATACTCACAATAAAAAAACAGTGTGATAACAGGCCAACCAAGGTGACAGTGTAGAGTCAGCAAAAACATCAGCGCCTTGAGCCCTGGGAGATGCCTGATATGCGTGTGCCTGGCAGAATCTAAGAAGAGGTCAACCACCACGACAGATCATGAAAACAGACCTTTGCCCCACAAGTCAAACAGGAGTAAGAATCTGCAGCCATGATAACAGCTCTTTGAAAGTGTACATGCTAATGTCATGGCAATCCATCTGATAGATACCAAAGTGGTGGACCAACCAACAAACCAACACTGCCATGCTGGAGCCACAATTATTAATCATAATACTGACGAAATTGTTTTCTGATGTTCAACCACTTGTAGCTAACTGCTCAAAATTAATTAATGTCAACATCCAACCCGATGTAAACTGCTTGCTCTGGCTGATTTTGCAAGGTGCTATTTAAATATTCACTAGGGCAAGATGTAATGTGCAGAAAATGAAACCTGTAAATAAGTGTACCTGACTACACATCACTGGGCGCCCTAGGTTGTCCATTAACTCATCCTTTCTACAAGCTGTGGGATGGAACGGTTTACCCCTGTGGCTTCTGTCCCCCTATTACAGCCTAATTGGGTCTTAATGGTAAATTCAAGACAGACTGAGTGGCGCTGCCCTGTCAGAACAGCAGGGGAAGCACAGAGTAAATCCGAAAGCAATGATGAACTCAATCACTAGGATCAACACAACAAGGCCATAATGGCCATAAACAAATCCAGAGGGTGTTACATCTTGACTGGATGATGCAGCGAGGAGGTTGCCCCTTTGGCCACTAGGAATATGAGAGTCAATAAGATTGTCCAGTTGTCACATGCACAAACATGGAGTAATTTTGCACCAATACCGTAATTACATCTGTATTATTCTCTATTTAAAGGTGTGGCTAGTAGTGCATGATACAAACAAGTAATTTAGGTCTGTGTCTGCATAGTTTGTATTGGCATGTGTGCATGAGTATGCAGACTATCCAGCAGGATGGTGAGGTTGAGATACAAGGCAATTAAAAGAAAAGGTCTCAGCACTGGCACTGTATAAATCTGAAGAACAGAAACACAAGAAGCAAAGACTATTTTTAGTGAACATGACATGAAGTTGATATTACTGCTTATGACACAGGAGAAACATGCCTACTCATGACAGATGAGGGATAAATAATGGCTCCCATTTTGAATCAAGTAGGTATGATAACAGTGATGGATGTTGGCTATGACCATGATGAGGCTAATAAGGAAGAGACAAATCTCAAGATGTTTTTGGCAGAGTAACAGACTCCAAAGATGGCCACGTAGATTGAGCTAACCCACTTGTTCCATTTGGCAAATTTCTCTCTGAAAGCCACGATCTCCACATCACTCACATTCTTTGCTAAAATGACACAGTTCTTGAATTTTACTGGCATGTATAGTAGATAGAATTTTATTTTATTATTCCAAAGTTTACAAAGACAGAGCCAAAAACTTCCAGTAGATTTTCCTTTAAACGCATTTTGGTATTTGTCCTGTCGTAATCCCAGACAGATCTGCATGTGAGGGCACAGATCAAAAGCAGACACAGGGCAGAGGGCTGATCAAAAGACCAGGAGATAGTGATGAAAACAGAAGCACAGGGGGTCAGCGCAGTGATGTTGGCTAATTAGCCAGACTCTCCAATCCAGCTTAATTAGCAAGCAGGACGCCAACCAGCCCCCTGTTAATGAACAGCTTGGCACGGTGAAGCTGTGCGGGGGCTTCCCATCCGACGGGGGAGGGGGGGTGGGGGTGGGGGGGCAGAGGCGGATGACGTTAAAGACAAGGGTCACCCTCCATCCTGCATACACACTACTCACAATGAGATTATCAATGGCATTTTCACCTTCTTTGCTAATTGAATATACATGAATGTAAATTAAAAATCTGACTACTTTTAACCTACTTTTTCATTTTTATTTGTGACTCAACAGGTTTAAACAGCTTCACATAAAAATTGCAACTTCATAAGAAAAAAAAAACATTACTTGTGTCTTGTATCACTGAAATATGTGTGTTGCATATGGAACACAACAGCAGCATCCTTGGTTTCCAAGTAGGCTACCCCTGGACATTGGATATTAACATTCTCAATATTCCAATAGAAGAAAAGATGTTTAAATACAATCTGGACAAAAACACAACAGTGGCACTGAACAGATGGCTTGGTGCTGCAGCTAGTTTTATCTCAATTTCACTTGAAAGAAAACTCCTGTAAGCCAAACTAAGTTATTGTACTCTGCACCTCGCATCTGGTCAGCCTGTGCCAATGTGAACAAACAACTGCAGGTTAAACTGTGAGGGCACTTGGTTTCTATTATGCATTTATGCATGTAAACACTGATAAATGAGAGCAGCAGACTGGGTGGTGTTAGACACATTAAGAACAAAATGATTGTGTAGATTCTATTTACAGCAAATATTAAAGATGCTCACAACTAGCTAACAGCTAATCTGAGTAACTGATGCTAGCAACATGAGGAACCTGAGTACCAATAAGCTAATAAGTGCTGGCTGTAGGGAAACTAGGTGGGTACCACAGATTTGTATATGTACTGTACGTTTGGTGCAGGTCAGTAGGTTTACCTGCACACAAGAAATTAAGTTACTCAGGTTACACGGGAAAATGGACAAATTATTATGGTAGCCTGGACACATATACATGCAGCGGGTCAGTCATACGATTTCTTCCTTATTCCTGAACTTATTTTGGAAGCATTTGTTGTTTATTTTAACTATAGTAGCGGTAGAACACACAGTTCCAGTAGGAAGGAAAGCGCTCCTCTGGTTTATATTATTTTTATCAGGAATGAGGGGTGTCAGGCTTCATGGCTGTTCTAAGACTATAGATTTATTTTACACTGAATAGAGCATAAGGCATGTGAAGTGCTATTCTGAATTAAATCAAACAGCCTTGAATACTGACTACTAGATTATCCGATAGAAAATTCCAAGCAAGTCAGTCTAGATTTTAAAGATAAATAAAATCAAGTTTTTGCACTGTAGCAGCTATTTTGTGTTAGTATGATGGACATACATAGATCTCTCAGTGTAATTATAGCTCCTTTCATCCTGCTACTTCTATCTCAGCAACAGTTTTCCTGTGTGAAGTCTTTGTCATGCATATACAAGAGAAAAGCCGATCAGAAACCTGGCTATGCGTAAATATGGCATGTATGAAACCGACTTTCTCCTGGCAGGGGAAACCTAGCTGGCAAAATTAGGTTTCTCTAATCCCCTATCCAGATTTCGGAAACCGGGTTTCTCATATGACAATGTTTAAGTAATCACGGTACTGCAGTCTGCCTGTCCTTAAACTGATGTTATTCTCACTTCAAGCCCAGACAGTAAGACTGCAGTCTACTCTGAAGGGTTAACAAGTTGCAATTTCCTCAAAATCAGCTTCAGGCAGTGAAACAGCAGCTAAACAGAATCAAAACAACACTGATTGTTCTATTTTTTGATTTTATTGAATAGAAGAATATGGAATGACCCGAGTGTAGCAATCATCAAAGGGCCTGGGTAGCTAATTCAGTCCGCCTGCATCCCACAGAGTCAAAAGACATCCACCTGGTGTGACATTTTCAGCCATAGGGAGAGAGGGAGAGAGAGAGAGAGAGAGAGAGAGAGAGAGAGAGAGAGTGAAATGAGACACATCGCTACATCTCTTTTATATCCTTCATTCACTTATCCCTTTGACTCCCTACAGGACTGAGAAATAAGTTGTGACACTGACACTTGAAGGTGAACAATTTCCTTAATATCCAGCATCAGACAATTACTGACCACCATCTAATTCTCCTCTGAGTTCCCTCTCTTCCCTCTTGTGTTCATTCTCTCACTTAATACTCTCCTCCCTCTTTTACCCATCATCCCTCACTGGGAGATGACATTTGAATTGGAGGTGGCTCGTCCCTGTACCAGTCACCTTCTCTTGTGTGCGTGTGTATTTATTAGTGTATATAGACACAGACATATCGTATGTATGCTTTTCTTTTCCTTCAGTTCTATATTTTGAGAAGAGTGAGACAATGTTTGATAAATGCAGTGTGTGTGTGTATGCTTGTTGGACAACATCCTAAATCAATAGCTGCAGCTACAGATATCAGTTTGCATTTAGCAAATCCAAGTAATATCTGTATGCCGACTGACAGGGATGACTGACATTTAGTGGTGCATTAGTGTGAGGTGGTGAAACTACAACAGTGTCATCTAGCATTCTGATGAAGACTGTTACTGTTTACCGAGCAAAACCAAGGGACAATTATTTTGTCCCCTATTATTTATATATGCACCGTTTAAAGTACTGATCACTGTATTTTTAAGTGATGGAAGTAATACTGCATATTGTTTACAATCACACAAATGCTGACATTACTTAAAATATGTTTATTCAATCAGTTTGACATTTTTGAATTGCCATTAAAACTGTTACTCGGAGGCCTTTCTTTTTAAATGAGCTATTTCGGAGTCTTGTTTAATGTCAACAGTATCTCTAATTGTGTTAAACATTTCCCTCCTCTGCCCAACTCCTGTTACTCATTCTCAAAGAATCATTTTCAAAGCCTCTCCACACGGCACTACTGACACCCTGACGATATGCTGAACCAAACTGTGTCACCTACTTGTGTCACTGCTGTCACATTGTAGTTCTTTAACTTTAAAATACATTTCGGACAAATCACCATTCCCTTTTCCCAACAAACCCTAATCACAGTCGATCACATGGTTGTACCCACGTGTTGTGGAATGTAACACAGAGCTTCAGTGATGTGCTAGCTTGAGCTAGCCATCACTTTACCCTCCAGAATACATACACACAGACGCAAACACATATTATGCTGCTGGCTACTTTCTAGAGAACATCCTTGTCTTGACCTACAGCTATAGGAGTAAAACCCGTGGTTACTAAGGTGAGGAGAGGCTTTGAAGAGGACAAAATGGAGCTATCATTTATCCTGACATGAGGTGTTAGGCTAGGCAAGGTTACTATTTTTAGCGTATAAATCACCACTCTGATTCCTCTTGGCCTTTCACTAAGCTGCTGAGTGCTGAGAGGGAGGGCAGGTTGCCACCACAGCTCAGAGGGGGTTTTCCTTGCCGTGTGCTATCTGTTAACACATCTGTCTGCTAGCTGTCTGCTGGAAATAATAGCTGACATATTTAACCACTGTCAGGGTCCGAGTTGCCTTTTTTTTACTGACTCTGTATAGATGAATGGCATCCATCACAGAGCTGTTAACTGTAGTTCCATGGTACCATGTAAGGCTTTCCTAACAAAGCCTGTAGAAAAATGTTGTGTGTAGATTATTGGATGGTATTAACCCAGATTTCTTTGGTTGGTTGTTGCCATCAGTTCAATTTTTTTTTTTTGAAGCACTCTTCAATTAAAGGGCAACCTCTCTGTGAGATGTAGTAACAAAATGAACCAAAAACCAAGTGGTGTGCCTGAAGGGTCTACCTTGGGTGCGCATCCGTTAAATCTACAAGCTGCCCCTCAGTGACTTCGCGAAGATGAGTATGTAGATACAGAACAGATACAGAAGTGTGATGCAGCAAACTTTTCTAGCATACTAAATCACAGACAGTTTCAAGTCATGCAGACACAAGTACTGATTCAGATGTTCACAGACAGTAAGATCATTTCCAAATTAGGTTCTTGTCATTCATGTCCAGTTTAGTGGTGGAGCCCAAGTCAAGTCTCAGGTGGCCAAAATAAAATTATGACCTGAGTCATGTCGGGGGCACACCTTTGCATAGCTGTACCAGCAGCATTAATGTTGTATCCCCTCAGCAACAGCTTACAGTTAACTATTTATGCGAAGTTATTTGCGCCATATCCCTGAATGTCAAGAAGCTTCTTGCAGCTGAATCAGGTCTTCAGCTTGCCACCTAAATTACCTGTATAACAACAAACTGTTCCAAAACCGAAAAGGTAGTTGCTATACAAAGTGATGAGAAAATCAGAGGAATCTTGTGTTTGAAATTTTAATAGATGGGACAATACTAACGTGATAAAAAAAATATAACCCAGGTGCTGATGAAGACACTCAGTATGTGGCTCCTACCTCTTAATCACAGCATCCTAAACTCCTGCTGTGGCAAGCGGGCCTTCGCGAACCCCCTGCTGCAAATCAGAGCCAGTTCTTTCGCACCAATACAGACACACACTTACTAACACGTAAACACGCACAAGCAGTAAGGGAAATCCTTTAAGTATGTTTCTAATGTTTGAATCGTGGCGTTCAAAACTGATTAAAAAAAGGCAAAAAACTTTAAAACAACTAAAGGCTCTTACAAAGCATAATTCAAGAAGACACAAATTATTCTAACCATTTCATTAAACCAGTTTGGTTCCATGTAGAGAAACGCACAGCACAAGATAAAGTGAACTCACTTTACAGCTCTGAAACCTTAGAGCCCTTTCAACAAACTCTCCTGCTTGCCTTTACACAGCTGGAGAAAACTGAGCTGCCAGCTAATACAGAACACATGCACGCTGCAGAGATGTGTTCCTCTGACGCTGGCTCATTAGCATAGCCACGCACATATGCTGTGAGTGACATCCACAGGGTCAGGAGAGGACAAGGGGTCTGTCACGGCTGTCACATCAACCGGAAGATGACTGCACTGTTTATTACCTTCTATGTCAACCTTCTCTCTTGCACAATAACAAGTAGGAGAAAACACGAGGGGTAAAACTGAAAAAAAGAAGACCTGCTGGTTCATTTGGTCATGTTGCAAATGCCAAAAAGCCAGAATAAATTGGCTTATCAGACTCAGGCCATCTGTCAGGTGCTTAATAATTAAAAGAACTTCACAAGATGTGTTCCAAAAAAGTTATCTAATAGCCAAAGTCTTGGCAGAGTCTTTTTTCACTGTAATGAGCCAGCTGACAGGGGCAGTGGCTTTGCTGTTAAACTCTGCTTTTTGTGGACTTTGGTCTATTTGGTCTTTGGATTGCAGAAACTCAATAAAAGTTACCTTTTGTCTGTGTAATCAGTGTTATGTCTGCAGCTGTGTGTGTGTGTGTGTGTGTGTGTGTGTGTGTGTGTGTGTGTGTGTGTGTGTGTGTGTGTGTGTGTGTGT
>JBBMJY010000020.1:15910165-15943156 GCA_037833715.1 Toxotes lorentzi | reverse complement strand
TGTGTGTGTGTGTGTGTGTGTGTGTGTGTGTGTGTGTGTGTGTGTGTGTGTGTGTGTGTGTGTGTGTGTACTTGTGTGATTGGGGACTTAATTATGGACTGAAAGAATAGATACCATGGCTTCTTAAGCACTCCAAAAAAAAAAAAAAAAAAAAAATCAGGAGCCCAGAACCTCAGCATACATATTATAGTGCCTGGTGTGAAAAGAAATGTATGCACAGAGGGAAAGAGACAAAGAGGTAAAGATTCACATATTTACAGTGTAACGTAGACCCAGATCAAGTACTGCTCCAAACCAGGGATCTATAACCTAATCTGACAAAAACAAATGTGTAGAACATACAGCAGGCCAACTAACACCTCCTTTCTGTAAACCAAAGTCAGGCTCAGGACTGACTGAGGGAGAATATGCCTCCAGAAATACTTAGTGTGTAGACAACGGTGGCTTATGGTCAGAAATGCTAGAAATGGTACAAAAGTCACCAAATACATTTTTTGCCTCAGATTCTATGTTGCACATAACTGTGTTTTCTACTTTTACCAAGGAGGCTGTGTTTTCACCTGTGTCTGTTTGTTCATTTTTATTTGTTCATTTATCAGCAGCATTACGCAAAAAAAAAAAAAATCGATTTGCACCAAAACTCAGTGGTGAGATGGGACCATGGATCATAGATCAGGGACAAACACAGTAAATATATTGGTGCAGACTCAGTTGAAAGGGCAGATCCAGGAGTTTTTTTTTTCTAAACATTTTTTTTATTAACATTGCCAGATAAGGAATTTTTCAACTTTTTATGTCAATTTCTCAGGAAATAATGTTTGGGTCTTAATGTAAAAAAAATCAGACATGTTTATGGTGTCGATATCCATGAGTTTCTATAGTTTGGTGCAGATCCTGATAGTAATCTGGATCTGGTGGAAGAAAATGCTGAATCTGCATTATACACAAAGCTGTACTTACTTATGTTTTATGACAAAATAACATTCATGTTATCAGACTACTTCCCTTTTCTCTTCTTTTTTCCATTATAAGAACTTGACAGATGTGTATGATTGTTTGGCCTTGGAAGAAGTATGTGCTCTACTGAAAAGATGTAATGGCATCTTGCGCTGAAAGCTAATCAGTGATCAACAATGAGAATAATGACACTGGTTGGTTAGTGAGTCAGTTCTTTCAAATCATATTGTCGACATGGAATCAACAGAGGCAAGGCCTCAACCCTGGCCAGATAATAATAGACTCAATTCAGTGCTTCTTGTTAAACCAATTTGTGCTTTAATCAGTTGGATCACAAATTAAGCAATCATCACAGAGCTATGTGTTCAATGTTAGGTTGATAATTTCTTTTTTTCATGTATACACTGTACTTAAGCATGAAACTAAACTGCCTGAAACATTTTCAATAACTACCCAGCTTCTGTACTGCTGAAGTTTTGGAAACACTGCACGATGGCTTTCCAATGAATAGTTCATTTTTTTCCTTTGCCTGACAAAATGTAAGTAAACTTGAAGTTATTTATCTGCAGTAAAACAAAATACACAAGTACAGAGAACTGTTTCTAACTCTCTTGAGATCCAGAAGGAAATGGAAAGAAGAAGGCTGACCTATCTGCAACTTGTATCTTTCTATTTCTGGGGTTTAGCTTCAGACCTACTGCTGGTTCAGCTTCAGGCCTCACTCTTACATGTGAGGTCAGGTTTAGACTTCAGACCCTCTCAGGCTTCTATTTCAAGTGTTTCTGTGTGCACTGACGAGCAGGACAGTTATAGCATGCCTGCCTGTTTGACAGGATCTTAAGTAAACCATGTCTTTACTTTGACACCACCATTAGACTGCTGTGAACACAGTGATGGTTTAAGTCAAACTCCACCCATATTAACTACAACACAGTGATAATTTTGTCAACAAAGGTAAAATAATGACCAGAAATATGGATTACCAATCTCAAAGTAGTGTCAAGTTCTGGATGCTTTCAGAGTCAATCCTGATATCAAAGAGTGATGGAGATGGACGGGTTTTGCAGTGTGCTGGAAGGCACTGGTGAGGACAAACTCCGGTCCTGCAGAATCTGTGACACCAAGTCAACTGGGGGTCAAGGGCAGTTCCAACTCTCCCATGGGCTGGTCATTAGGAATATTTAACATGGTTGGAAGCAAGACTGGCTACCAGATACTTGCTGTAAACAAACCTCAGAGGGGCCAATAGAATTTGTTTGTGTGTGTATGCAAGTGTGTATATGTATATTGAATAATTTTGCATGTGCATGTTAATTATGTTTTTATGTGTGTGTGTGTGTGTGTGTGTGTGTGTGTGTGTGTGTGTGTGTGTGTGTGTGTGTGTGTGTGTGTGTGTGTTTGTGTCTGTGATGGGGGAATTGTGCAGGGTCAAGGAGACAGGAATTCTGATTAGCTTTGGTTCCCATCACTCTGAACAAACAGGGACATGACCATTGAGCTTTGAGAGGCCCAGTGCATCTTGGGTGCCTCAAGTTATGTGATGTGGCAATTTCTTGATGAAGTGTTGTACTTAATACAAACACAACTGGAATCAGATCCATGGAGGTGCAACCTGAGGTTGCAATGCATGAGAAACTGTACTTCTGGGTCATCTATGGCTGATATCGACTGAGAGTCAGAGTGAAATGGCAGCTTTAGAAATATTTCCTTTGATTCTGAGGGGTCTGAAACTGACACATGATCCAGCCACGGAGCCACCGGAGAGGTTTCAAAAGGGCTTTCAGGCACAGACCCAGATGATGGCAACTTCACACAGTCCATTCATTTATTGAACAGATGAATTTTATGCAGTCCAAGTTCACAGCCCAATTACATTCTTATTCCGCCCATATCTTCAAATCTTTACACTATTCATTTATGTGCAGAACATCCACCAAGGCCTACCTTTGCCACATAATTAAACAGTATAAAATATGGACTGGAAACACATGAGGGAGGCAGCATAGGGCAGAGAATGGCAGTTAGGTTTAGCAATGAGTCAGCCTTTTTATATTTAAAGTGGTAGTGGAGACAGCTGTATTTTTCATACATTCTTAGCTTGAGTGCACATCTTGGGTTATCTATCGTCCCCCAGAACAGATCTAGCCACCGCAATATAGCAAAATTCTAAAAAAGTTCTATATGCTTGCCTCTTGCCACGTGAGTTAGAAGCTTGGTGTTTGCATGTGTGGAAGGTAGAGAGACATTAAACATATGCCCTTCATAAAGAATTACAAGCCTGTACAATTGCAGAAGGTTCATATTAATATACAGAATATATTTAGAAGTCATACAGGGATATTATTATATTAAAATTATGTCTTTATTCTAGCGAAAGAAACAGGCCTAGATGTAGCCTACTTTCTGCAGATGAACCAAAAAAGTCAATTGTATTCACATTTAAAACTTGTTTGACTTGTCCCTGACTGTAAGTATATATTAGGTAAAGTGACAGATGACTAACAAGAGCCTATTCAGTTCACCAGACAGGTAATCACAGAAAAATAAAGAGAGTGCATATAGCCGTCACATAGTCTTACAAGGTTTAACGTTGCTTGTGGATATTGTCAAGCACCAGTCTTTAAAATTGTTTTGAAGGCCCATGCAGATGTCATACCAGAAGAAGTTCTCAGTAAAATAAAGCAAAGACCATGGAGGTTTGCACTGCACCAACAGCAATTTTATACTTTTCCAATAGGGAGTGTTTCCCCAGGAAGTGATTCAGCAGTTCCCAGTGCATCCACCCTATCCTCCACAGCATACACACATACACACACACACAAAGTCACACACACACTTGAGAGCGTGGAAGCACTTACATCCTTCTCCGTCGTCTCCCCCCAACAAAGCCTTCATCAAAACTCTTTTTAGACAGGCACGTCACAGACCATTAGCAAGAGAGACTAGAGATCTGTTAGTGTTCATTAGGATCCCAGAGCGTATAAATACCATCAGCAGGCAGCCCAGGGGACTCTCTACTATCACATCAACCATCAGTCAACACTGATAATCGGCAGGAACAATGATATCCTTCTGAAGAAAAGTGTTAAAAACATTATTTCCTATTTTCTGAAAAGGCTCGTTTTTTCTTGTAGCTTACTACTGTACTTACACAGTTTTATTTCACACAGTTTTGTATCGGTTAAAGAAGAGGATCTAAAAGAAAACTCCAGTTTTGGGATAATATGCATTACTCAACTATAACAAATCTCTAAAACCTGTTTTAATAATGATAATTAACATCAAATAATCTGAAGATATCTTCTTCCGTTATAAAACGGAAGAAGATATCCCATATCATGATGGTGGCAGACAGCCTTATTGGGTCATTTTCATCTTGAGAAAATGTTACAATAAAATGAAAGTTAAGGCTGCAACCTTATCTGCTCCATGCATTGTTTTGCATTGTATTCTGATGGGTTATTTCAGAAAGATCTAACTGTATAAATGTGACCTTGAGGTTTTCAGTTAAATTGTGTAAATACAGCAAAAGACTTCGTTAATCATCCTGTTTTCATAGTTATTTAATTATCAACATGTTCATCCTGTTACAAAGGGCAGCAGTGTTGTTCCCCTCATCACTCTTGCTGCTCAGTAACCATTTATTGTCTGCACTGATGAGAATCAGAGAGGCTTTTGGTCAATAGCTCATATTATTTGAGATTGTGCCAGTGTTCACATGCCCAGATAATGTGACTTCTATCATACAAATCTCAGCATTTGAATGTGACTCTCATTAACTAAACCTAACTGAATTAAACTGTTGACTTGAATTGTGTCTTAGCAGCAGTAACCTCATAATCACATGAAGATAAAGGTAGTGTTGTGCAGGTAACACAATTACAACTCGAGCACGGTTACTGTTTGTTTCCTGTTTTCAGTGACATACACAAACAGTCACAAGTCCAACCCATCACAACAGCAACCAGAACCACCTTTACTCATCGGTCCTCTGCCAAGACTCACAGTATTTGCAGAGTTAAATCCCTTTTTGTCTGAAATAAGCATCATGCTGTGCCGAAAAAGCAGTAACCCAACTTTTATTGTCTTTATCATATACAGAATCTATGGTGCATAAATCTCTAGGGAAAGACAATTCTAGAGGCCTGCTAAGATCCACAGTCTGACGCTACAAACTTCCCAGAGAGAAACATTAACCACTCACGCTATTTTTTTTATTTTTTTTTTTGTGTCTGTCACAGAGTATGGGAACTCAAAGCAACATCTATTCTCATCTTTATGTGGTAAGCTGTGTTTTTAGTGACAAAATCCGTCACTGAATTAGTTTAAATATCAATCTGTAATGCGATAATAGCTACACATATCATCAAGTTTGGTTATAAAGCAGATTTTGAGAATGCCTCTGTAAGACCCACACATTTGTTTATATTTGCGTCTGTCCCCTCAGGAGACTTAATTCCTTCAGGGTCTTAGATGAGAAAGTTTATAAGGCAGAGGTCTTATCAGATATGCAGTCCACTGCAAAACATCCAACTATGATGCACAGTCAACAGACTGAGGGAGTCTGCATCGGAGACACTCATTAACATTTATTACCAACAGCATTTTTGTCTCAGCACAGGAGAACAGGCCCGTTCCTGGAAGACGATTTCACATAAATTAATGAAGTCCACATTGCAGACACAATCTGTCATGTCTTTTTGAGTAAAAACACTGACATTTATCATGGCCTGAAGTAATCTTTGTTAATAAAAGAAGAACCCCCCCCAAGCCAAAACAAAATTGTCCTCCAACAGATCCACTCCCAGTACATCTATCAGCTGGAGGATTTTCCAAACAGGAGAAGGAGGCAGCAGTGCATTATAGCAAACGGACCTTAAAATCAAATACTGCAATGGACTTGGCATTTATGCCGTGATTCATGTTGTCCTGTTTTTTTTTTTTTTATTATCTGGAAATGATGAAATGATATCTCCTTTCCACTTCCTTCTCCTCCCATCCTCCTCTATCCTGAACTTTGCCTTTCTTGTTTGTTCTCCGGTCCATCAGTAGATTATAAGAACGGTAATGGCTAACTTTAAAGATTTTCACTTTTTTCCTTCCTCAGTGCAACTGGTGGTTATGCAGAGTTCATCTGATGTGCTTTACACACACATACACACACACACATTTCCAAACACATCACACAGATGGTGACTCATCTATGACAATAAATATAGCTTAGTGAAAGAGTCCAAACTTCATTAGAAACACTATATTAGTAGAGTACATTCTCTTATTCTCTGTGGAAGGACATGAGTAGCTGTTATGTGTCTCCTCTCCTGTGCCCGTTCTTCAGGCTGTCATAGGGATAATCCTATCTGGCACTTATCCCAGTGTGATTCTATGTGAATGTTTTGTGTGTTTTTAGGCATGTCTCAGTCTACAATGATCTCATGTGTGACAGAGCCCTGCAGGACATGGCAACTCTCACACACCAAAATTAAATCAGTCCACTAAGCACAAATATGCAGCGTCAAGTTTCTTTGTGAGCATGTTTCCTTGGAAATAGTGTTTGTGCCAAGGCCTGCACAGGGGCGTGTGCAAAAAGCATGTGCTGGGATTCGACTCAGTAAGGGGTGGGAGGCTGACTTATGTGGACACTGATATAGAGGCAATTACATCACACAGTCATGAGTGGCTATATTTGCATTCAGACAAATATACACTGAATACTACAGAGACAACCAATAGATTTTTGGGTGATATTTATGTAAACCCGACCCCCCACAAAAAAACCCACAATAATCCAGATTAAAATTCTGACTAAATAATAACTACATTTTTAAGGCACATTTAGTTTTTTTAAGAAAAGAAAAATCATGTAGACATTTCAGCAACAGGTTCCACCCTCCTGCCGTATGGTCTGCTTTTTTCCTTCCTTTAAACTGCAGCAGAAGAAGTATAAACACACACCTGCAGTATAGTTAAATGGCTATATGAAGCAGCTTGCCAGTGTCTACTTAACTACATGGATAACTGACAATGCAAACAGTCATACTGCCAGACTAATGCAGATGAGTACGCCACATCACAACAAGCAGAACCCTCTTCCTGGGAAGACTGTCAGTCAGAAAAGGTGTTTAAGTGAATTTCCCCTGCATTCGCTTTTTTGCACCAGCTGCTGGTTGAATGGTGAAATGGTGAAATGGTGACTGTGTTTACAGACAACTTCTGGGCCAGAACAGGCCTGTTTAAACGAGATGGCCAACACCCTCACTAGAAGGAAACGGGACTAAAAATACAGATGAAAGGCTCCATTGCCTGTGACAACCCAAGATGCCTGTGGCGCAGATGATGTAATCTAGCTCCACTCCAGTTTAATCTTGTTTTCAATTCCCAAGCAGAGTCCTTGTAATGAGACGGTGTGTGTCCCAAGCCTTGTCACCAGAACACCTATTTTTCCCAGACCTGTTGGAGTCTGCTCAGCCCATCTCCTCCTGTGTGATGTGCCCTTTTAAATATTAGATCAGACCTGCCTACGGCATTACTCATTAATATTACAAATTAGATTTTTCTCAGATTAACTGAAGGCCTGCTTACACTTAATGACTGCATCTTTTTAACTGAGTGATTTAGAGGCTGTGGTTTTGATATGGCTGGTCCATATTGTGGAGTACTTCCATACAGTATACAGTACAGCCATTCAAAATGGCACTGGAGAATTTTTTTGGGTGTCTGTTCGAGCTCTGCCATGCTGCCATGTCACCCTCCGGTCAGTTCTGTCTCTTTCCAAGCAGATGAGACAGAAAGGGCAATGTGCCGCTGCTTAACTCTGTTACTCTGCCACAGCTATCTGTGCCCTGAACAGGCCCGAGGGGATATGGATAACTGTCTGAGTGTGTGTGTGTGTGTGTGTGTGTGTAAGCAGAGGGAGAAATCAGTGCAAAAAGACTTGCAGATTGCCCCGGGTCAAATGAGCCGTACTCGTTAAGTGGACATCAATGATGCAGCAGCCACACACAAACGCAAGCACATCAAACCTCTCAGTTTCACCTGCTGAGCCCCTGTAGTGAAACGTGAAGCTCTTGAATTATTTGATGGGCTTGTCCTGTAAAGCACTGAACTTACTCAAGCTGCTGGTAACGTTACACCTGGCAGACAAACAAAAACATTTTGTTAAATTAAGTGCTTCAATCAGATTAATTGATACTAGCATGGTATGTGCTAACAAGTGATACTATTACAGAGTGCTACACACGATCACCTGAAGGCCAAATTTACAAGACTAATTCCACATGCAATTCCTTTTACACAGATTGATTGGCAATCAAAAAAAAGAGCCATGTTTCAACCTCAAGCCTTTTTTTTTTTCTGACAAAATTTCAGCATGTTCTGCACTTTCATTTTATATTCCATTACACCGTGGCCTTGAAAATGAACCAATGGGCATACTGCTGACTAACAAAATAAAATTTGACAATAATTCAAAAGATACAGCAGATAACTAATTGTATTAACATAGTTCTGCATGCACTTATTTTACCTGTAACTTTTTTTTTTACGAGTTTACAAGACAATCTGAACAGTAAAATAACATTTCTCATGAGAAGCAGTATTTTCGTATTTTGAGCAGCAAGCCTGCAACCCAACAGACATCCGCTTCAATCCCACTGAAACCGGTAGATGGATCGAGTGTTAGTTCTCTCCTAAAAGACAGCACCTACAAACTAAATCTCTGTGAAAAACTGTGCGAGTATGTGAAAATCTTCAGCTTATCCTGCCCTTGAAACACCCTGAGGCTGTAGCTGTGAAGAAGAATGTATTCATGGTAAACTTGCCCCATCAACCAAAGGCTGGCCGCTCATGATGAGACTGCTACTGAAAAGATCTAGGGGCTCTTGCTGGCATCTTTGTGCACACTTTGTTTCTTCCAGTAGGGGAGTTATGAAACACAGACATGAGTCATAAAATGCAGGTAGCCTAGATACTGCAGATCTTCAGGATATTTGTTGGCCATGGGAGTTATTGCCTTCCTGAATTGCACATCCGGGAGGCAGCAAGCCATGTAATATGTGTGGTTGCCCCTGGCAACAGTACTACTAAGTACACAGAAATGTATATTAAAAGGGAGCATCAAATATTTTGATATGGAAAAAGATGACATACTCATGCACTTTTAAAGGACAGAGATTTGGTTCGGGGAGGCCATGTGGTCACAGCAATTGTAGAATTACGGTCATAAAATCATGCAGAGTGTCTGCACGAACAAAAGGCTGAGATTAATTCAACACTCTCTGCTCAAAGTGAAGTCTGCTTGTCAAATTGGATTTCTACGCGTTAGTTCCTCTTCTCTCAGGCACAGTTAAGAGCATTAGGCAGGTTAATAACACATTATCCATAGTGTGGGAGTAACAAATAGCTTTAAAGGAATAGGTGAAATAAGGTCTGCTTGACTACAGCCACATTAAGAAAGAAACTCAAATGAAAAAAATAGAAAAAAAAATTGTTGTCAGTTAAAATATTAGATATAAGAATACACCTTTTTAATGTATCACACAGGAATGAATGAGGAGCTATAGATTACTCAACAAAGGTTTGCATACAGTTTGTGCAAAAAAAAAAGGGAAACTGGGATCACCTTAACACACAGATGTCAAAGGTCATTAAAACTCAACTGCCCTGCAAACGATAAACCTGATGTCTCTGCACTAGCCTGAGCCCCACTGCCTGCTCAAATCAAGAATCCCCCAGCTCAGACTATTTTCTGCTGTTACGGCTTCCGTGTCATCCGCGGCGTGCTCTATTTAAAGAGTCTGGGTTGATGATCTTGAAAGACACATTGACATATCTCCAGTTACAGAGGCCAGGCTGCGCTGCTGTAACGCTAAGAGGCTATGCATGCTCAGCAGGCAAGCAGGCATGTAAATGGAGTTTCACACTTATCACGCAGGCAGCCGAGGAAGAGGTGAGTGGGAGACCTCTGTAAATGTGTCACACAGAAGACGATATTCATCAAGCACCTAAAATTACTTTGATGGTGCAACTGAAGAAATCCTTTTTAAAACAGTTTATGTTTATAACGGAAAACCACATTATTGCTAAAGCCCCTTTTTTAGTTCAATATGCTGATTTAAGTATCCAGCAAAAAACTCAAGCTGCTCAGTGAATTTAATCAACTGTTAAAATTCTATCTAGAATCTTGTTTTAATTTTTTTACTGCCACAATTTATTCAGACAGTCGCCGGCAACCACCTGTTCAGTGAGTATCTCTGCTCAGTGAGTATCTCTTGGCCTGGCCAAGACAGATGTAGGTGTGTTGGGTCTGGCCACAACTCCTACATTTTCCATCTGTCTCCAGGCCCGATCGGGTCATTGCCAGCGGTACAGTAATCCAATCGGCTTTCACTACTGCTGGATGAATTAGAATGAGAATTTAAAGTTATACCATGAGCCACCAGGTCACTGTCAATGTGGTACAAAGTAAAAACCACGGTTTGGAGGAAAAACCACTGATTGATTGTAGGAGGTATTATTAAAGGGAGAGAATAACCTAAAGGCCTAAGGGGTCAGGGACAGTGACTCACAAAGTGGAATATCTAAATTACTTTTCCTAAAGGTGGCGTCCAGTGACTCAACTGGAACACTGACGTTGAATGAACTGAATTAGCCACCTGCTGCTGCTGTGAACACGGCAAGACTACATGGCAGCTCTACAGCTGCCAAAGGGAGAAAAGAGGCAGGCCTGGTTGACAAGACTGCATATTGGTGACACTGTGTATCTACTTCAATGTAAAGATAGGAAAGGCACCTCCTCACCGGCAAACACGTGAGAGACAACAGCTGGGCTTTGGCTACTTACGTCTGTGTCCGGCCCCTTATCTGCCCCCGGACAGCAGAATGTGACAAATTCATGGCACCTCTTATGGACCACGAAACAGCAAACTGCAGGAAGTAAAGAGACAAGAAAGAGAGAGAGAGATTAGGAGAGAAGTTCAGAGAGAATGAAATACACAGACAGATGGAGAGAGACAGATAACAAAAAGAAGAGAAAGAGTGACATGGTTAAAATACCGTACAGTATCATTGTTGATTGATATGTAGACAGACAGCAGAAAGAGACAGAAATCTGATAACACTGAGAGGGATTGAAAAAAATGACTGATGTCTGGGCCAGGCTCCTTATCATGGGGCCAGATGGCCAGTCCTGCCTGCAGGCTGACTGCTCTTATTGCACAGTACAGTGCCACCTCCTCACTGACATGACAGGAGCTAAGGCAGACACACACACACACACTCGATGCAGACGGACAGAGCCCGCAAACTGACACAATTACCGAACACGTATCCACACAGAACACATCCAGGCCTACACACATGAATACATCTGCGGTCTAAGTGCCAGGCCACTGAGTGCACTCTAGTCTGCCATCCAAGCAAGGAGCAGACTCATAGTGAAGGAAGGCGCCTGTTACTGGCTCTTAAGAACCGGCTGACACCAAAACCAGACATGCTTGGGGTGGGGGTGGGGGGGTAATTGTGTGAGCTGGCAGGCGTAAATAACAGAAACTGTATATTCTTCATGTCCTGTCCTTGCATGTTTTCAAGGCTGACACTTGCGCCACAGCATGAAAGCATCTGAATTGGTGGTTTTCAATGGTCTTCACTTAGCACTGAGTAACCCCGTGGACTCCATTAGTGGTTTGTGTTGCATCAGTGATGTGATGCATTTTCAGAGACCTCGCTTGATTTTCAGTTTTACAAGTTTCACTACAGTGGAGCAATGTGCAGTAACGTGCAGTGTCTCTCGCTCTTATGTATGCATCCGCCTACAGATAACCTCTAGTCTTTCTACTGCATCCCTCTCAAACAGCTCCACCCAAAGAAAACATAGGTCAGTACATAAGATGAGCCATGATGGTCCATTCATACTTTATGTATTGCTACCAGTTAAATACCCGTTTGCGTGTCTTTATTGTGTCTAAAAGTCTAAATTATGATTCAGACATGCAACGCAAACCAAGTAATGATAGAGCTGCTGTTTGATTATGGTTATTATTTTTGACTTCTGAGCACTGTTGTTTTAGCTTGAGTCAAACCCTGTACATCCATCCACCATCTGTCCTGTCACAGAGCTGCCTCCTCTAAAATCATGAATAAAGACAGCTATTTATGAATGCAACACCCCATTAGCATAGCACATGTGTAATACTTGCCAAGTACATATTTTGCATATCAAACTTTTTTTCCAGTTTCACTGAAATGTGGCTCACAAATCCGGTTTATACAGTCACAACTCACAGGGAATGGTTTCTCCTCAAAATGTGCATCATGACCAACACATCTGCCATATATTAAATTCTGCTTACATGTCTGCATGTGCATGAAGGTTTATGCATATTTTTAGTGTATATTATAAACTGAGCCAATGGGAATCAGGTTCAAACAATGCAAAAATCAGTGGCAAATGATGCTGAAACATACTTTCTTTTGTAGTTCGTCCTCCCATGATCTTAACTTTGGTGTTAAATTTTTCTCTAGCACCTGTGCAGCAGCACCATTCATACCATATCACTAGTATAGCGACAGTACCTTCTGTACTGTTTCTGTTCTTCCTTGCACACATGCTGTACAGACACAAACAGTACAAGTAGTTCAGCTTTTTCATTTGTTTGCTGCCACATTGTTACATAGTAAGGAATGCAATGTTGAAATTCCACATAGTCACTCTCATCTCATTTTTGATGAAGCACGCCGCACTGAAATCAATATTTACTGGCCCACAGCTGTAAGCAACATCAGTGTTCAGCAGGGAATCGGCAGTGTCAGGGCGGGCTAGAAACAAAACATATGAAAATTGAAGTTTTTTTCCCAGAGTAATGCATTTACTACCATACATTTTGTTCAAAATACTGGAAATTAACTGAGTAATTGGACATGTAGATACATGTAACTTACAGTGCATACAGTAGGAGAAGGCTGTTTGCTATGTGGGTGGCAGACACCCAGATTAAACAGTGTCACAGACAGCGCTTGAGTCAATACGAACCGTATTGTTTGGATTGCTGCTCAAAATACCATTTATATAGGATCTTGCCTTCTTGAGTTTTGCACAAACAAAACTCAAGAACATCAACCTTAGTAGTATCATAGCTGAATGCATAATGAATATTTGATTAATTTGGATTGCAAGAGATGTATCTGAATATTTGACACTTCTTAAGAACTTGGCAGGAAAAACCAAGCCTCTGCCAATTATCTACAGACATGCTTTTCTTTGGATCATAAATGTGCTTTATTCCTGACACCATGGCTACAGTTGTAAATATTCACACACAAGCTCCAGTTGGAGAGAAACACATCATAGTAGCAGGCGTTGTTGTGGAGATAATCCACTTTCCCAGCCCAGATTTCCCAAGAAAGGGACTCAGTAACTGCAGCACTGTGGCCACAAGCTTCTCTACTCATGATGCTACAATCAATAATTTCAAATTAAAAACAGAAATATATGCTTTAGTTTCATGTAGATGTGTATTCAAGGCAATAAGCCCTTTCAGACAATATGATAATTGCTAATCTATACATACACTGTACAAAGAAATAAAGTTTATGGTTGCAAACATGTTAGTATTATGTTATATGTATTCACATGTACAACCCCCACCTGCAGACATACTGCACCAGGACTCAACCCCTGCTATCCCCTCATGCCTCCTGGGAGCAATCGGTCAGTGCGGTCAATAACCAACATGAAACCATGACCCATAACCTACACCTCTGCCAACCCACAACCCGGACAGCTCATAAATCTCAGTGATTCAGTACTTCCATAATTCAGTTTAAAGTAAATAGCTGATAGTGCTGTGAGCTCCCTGAATTTACTCTTTGAAGACCAGGGGAGGGCTAAGGGGGCTACTGGGAAATACTATTGCACTATTAATAGCACACCTCTGCCTTTTTTTACTGTTGATAGAGTTTGTGTTTCTTTATGGTTTGTCAGTTCCTTTCCCCATTTAGCTGTGAGCAGCAATTAGTTCCCATACCTTATTTTCCTCCCTTGTCTTCCAAACAAAGTAGCGGTGCTTTGTCTACAGCAGGGGATTCTGTGAACAACCTAGCGGGATATTCAAAAGACCTTATTAAAAAAGGTTGCATGAGCTGGATATAAGCGGGAACACTATGTAAAGGCAGTAGAAAGCCGGGCCTATGCTGTAGCAGATACAAAACATATGTACTGAACAGATTCAACAGATAGCCACGTCTGATTACAGTCAGCAGTGGACTTGAGTCTGTTCTATTTTGGCACTGCATTGGTGCTTCATGAGTTGTTTCTGTTTTATTTCTCCAATTCCTGCCTCTTTACACAAACCTGCCACTCAAGTTAAAATCGGTCAATCCAAAAACCTAAACCACTGTTTTCTGGCTAAGACAACTATTTTCTGTAACACAGAAAACAATGTCTCCAGACATTTATGGAATTGGCTATGCTTGTTGAGTGTGAGAGACAAAGAGCGAGAGAGAAAGAGGGGAAAGGTGTAAATGTGAGCTACAGAGACGGAGTGAGATAAAAAAGGAGGTCAGCAGAGGCAAGATGAAGGAGGTCAAAGCTCGTTGTCTTCTGCTGTTCTCATTAGAGCTCGGCTGCCTGTGATCAGTTGTCCCAGTGGTCTTGTTCTGGGGCAAAACTCAGAGGTTCAACACATTCATCACCTCTGATGCCGTCTTAGAGGAACATCTCCATAAGGAGGCAAAGGCACCAAGCTATCTTCATTGTAACTGAGTAGCTGTGAGAGGATAATGAAGTCTATATTTCAACTGCGATGAGTCTATTAATCAAGCTAGTTCATCTAAGCAAACCATGAGGAAAGCTACTGAGCTGTAATGATTGTAAAGCATCATAATAAGCAACACTGAGGACATCAGGGTGAGAGTGGTCGGTTTCTACTAAAAGCTGCTGCTATTAAGAGCTCGGGGATTAAAACAGGGACTTTGGGGACTGACAGTTTAATATAAACCAATTAAGACTCACAGAGTAATGCTAGTGTTGGTGAAACATTTTCTTGGTTTGTGCAAGAAATGAGATTTTAGGGATGTGAGGTGTTTCATCCAAAAACAGATTAGTCGCCTTTGAGAGAGGAAAGCAGCTAAATTGTGGTGTTTCCAGTGGTTTTATTAGGGTAACTGGATATATCTGTCTGTCTACGACCTTGTAATTTCCTTACTCTCTGGACAGGATTATTTATACACCAAGTGAGAGCATAATGAGGGTTTTCAAATCAATACTTACTGCCTTCCAGCACAATACAAAAACAAAATCACTTCTCGTCCCCAAAGGCTCATTCCCATTCCAATCTGGCAAATCAGTTTCTTCTAGATTTTTTTCCAGGTCACAAGTTTATCAGAGCAATTTCCTCAAATTCTTTTCTTGAATACAGGCAGGAAATGAGAATCAGGGGATGCTTTTATTCAACAGTTTGTATGTTTATAGATTTATTTCCAAGGCACCTCACTAAAACAAAGGAATTGCAAGAGAAAAAGCTTTTAGATCTAACTATCAAGAGGCCTTGCAGGCCACTGGAGGCATTGACAAAAGTCTCTCTACCCAGACTGGGAAGCTCTCATTATTCCCTGCGGTTGTTTTGTCTACTTGAATGCCTGAACCATTTTCCTCACTGTCACCAAACAATAACTCTGTGGCTGTGAAAAGGTGACTGAGAAAAATCATTAAACAGGGACGATTTAGATCTGCCAAAGAGAAAATGACATGTATGGAAATGGTTTGGAAAAAAATTTTATATTCAATGCCTGATTGTATTTTTGATTGAGGAGTACACCTCCATACTCAACATTTACTTTAAAAACTGAACATCTGAACATCTCAATAGATGTTTATCATTAAGGCAATGAGCACCCTCACAGGAAAGGATGGTGTTCACCTGGGCATAATGTATGAGGGAGTAAAGGAGATAAATAGGGCCACTGATTTAGCAAGGTTATGTATTGAAGTATTAGGCAAATTACTACTGAAATAAAGGTTTGTACGAGGGTTAATCCAAATTGGCTGCAACAAATCTTGTATCTTTTCATCTCCAAAATAAATTATTTTCTGCTAGAAATGTTTAATTCTTGTAAGCATGGGCTTGCATAAATCATGTCACCACCTCAAAGACAGGTGTGATAGAGGAAACTCAAGGATTACATTACTCCAATAGATGGAGACATACTCTACAAAACAGTATTTTGAAATAATAATTAATGTGTCATGTAGATAACAAGGCTGAAAAAAAAACCCTCAACATGGCTGTCATTCATGGCGTGATGAGACAATTTCCAGGTTAGAACAAAAGGCCATTTTCAAACGGACACATGCGTTACACAAAAAGCAACCACCAACTCCTGAGCCACCAGAAAACCCATGATCATAAGAATGTTGTCTTACAGTTTAATACTCGAGACAGAACAAAGTGGAACACAATTTACAAAAGTATGATTCAGAAAACATGAGTAAAGGCAAAAGGTATCTCTTACCCTTAGCTACTGCTAAGCCATCACCTGCAGCGCAGATGGCTTCAGCAGTATTTACAGTGACGATGATAAAGTGAATGTTAAAGGTCACCAGCACCGACTGTATTCACTACCATCATAGCTTAAAAGTCTGGCTATTAAAGCTGACAATACTGTGCATCACTGTCACATGAGCCATAGCCAATCCCTAACAGGAGGACCACTTACCATTTAGAGTAACGCCATGGATTAAAATGTCAAATTAATAGACATATTATTGTGCAGTCTGATTTATTCCTGCTTGGACCAGGCTCTCACGTCTCTACCTTTTAAGTAAAAAAGACCTTCTGTGGATTAGCGGCAGCTGTTGTGGGCACTGATTAAATTCTCTCTCCAAGTCTCCTCAGTGGCATCCATTAAATACTAAATAACAGTGATCGCTGTATAAATCAATAAACCTTGTACTTGAAGAGACTGCATGAAGTTCTTAATTGTCACACAAGTGGAGCAACTCTCTAAAATTCTGTAATGACTAAAGTTGCTTTAAATTAAGCTACTTGGCAGCAGTTTTCTCCTCGGAAATTACAGTAAAATGTCATTCACTGTCAAGATTACAAAAGGCAGAAGAGAACAAAGGTGAAACTATAGTTTATTTGTTTGGGTTTGCTGTGTGATTTATGGATGTTACGACCACATAATCAAGGAGGCCAGAACAAAAATACAAATAAATCTTTTTTTTTTTTTTTGGTGAGGATAATAAATCTAAAAAATAATAATAAAAAAACAAAATAAATTATTTTAAGGTCAATTTTACACATTGTAGTATGAAGGATCTACATTACCTCTTGTATCTCTGTAAATCTTATATAGTATCTCACTGATACACAAGACTTGTATTCATCAAGTTTCAGTCATATACTCCTCCCTCCTCGTAGACAAGTATCATCAAGTACCATTGTGTTAGGTGCAGGCATGAGGACCATCATAAACTTCACATTAATGGTCTCACACTCCATATAATTTGATACCTTTACCAACATTTAGCCTCATAAAGCAAGCTTGTCTGAAGTTAATTACATTTAAGGTGAATTATACAATACAATACAATACAAATGGTAATATAGCACATGAACTGGAAAAATAGAAGTCAGCAATTAACACCACTGTTCTTGGTAGCCGCCTGAGGTGTTTACAGGGAGGTTCTGTGGACATGCTGTATTTACCATTTAACCCAGTATACTTGATTGCCAGTCATGCATCCCCATTGAAGTTAACCACTACAGCTTGTTGTGTTAACATGAGTATCATGGAACCTGCCCCAGTTTCCCAATGATATTTACACTTCACACCCAGCTGTTCAAGGGCAATGTCCTGGTCATAAACTTAGTTGGCAGGAAGTGCCATAAAGATAATTAGCTTGTTTTTCTGTGATGAGAGACCATGTTTTATGGAGAAGGCGAAGTTCCAGTGCGATTCATCTGAATGATGAATGTTCATGGGCCATATCCTCATAAAGATCCAGCTGCTGATTCAGAAACATCTTTAATCAGTATACATCCCACATATCAAGTATAGTCTACTTACAGGAACACATACCCCTCAGAGAAAGAGAAGCGTTACAGGTAGGGGCAGAGCGTAACAGCAGTCTCCACCACAATACTTTTGCACTACATTTGTGCCCAAATGTTAAAGGAGCCATGGGCACACTGGGGCAAAGAAAAGGTTGTTTCCAAGGAAACAAGCCTTGATGAGGTTATTGTAGGAAATGAAGGTACTTATCTCACTGTAAGAACTGAAGACTAGGGCATGTAACTGGTCTGAGTGAGGCAGGCAACAGTAAGTATTTTCCCAGGGCATGTAGAAATAAAAAAAAAAAAAAGTTTCATTCTGTGTTCCATAGATGGAGGTGCAATCAATATTTTCTGAATGTATAATAGACAATTACTCTCATATATAGCGTACATAACCAAAATGAATGTTTCTCAACTGACTGTGACCAAAAAAAAAAAAAAACACTATTGTCCACAAACAAACAGCACCAGAAAACACTGATCATTTATGAACATGAACTTCTCCCTTCCAAAGATAGAGAAAACAAACAAAACACCGGATGCTGCTGCACTCACACTAAGAGGCCAACTTTGCAGACACACAACAAAATATACACGGAATCAGGCCATTTATCGAGGAATGATCCAGTCAGATGGTTTACAATTAGCACAATCTGCAAACCAACAATGCATTTATTCTTTGTCTGCCTTACCACAGACATACAGCAGAATTATTACTGAAAATAAAAATCCATTTTAAAAAGTCATTTAGTCTTAAGCACATGTTTTGCAATACCCTGGGAGAATTTCTAGCAATGTCCAAATATATCCTAGTTCGTGCCTATCAACTATCCCCTGAAATAGGGCTCAAGCTGCATAATCATGCAGCTAATCATGTTCTTCACATTGCATATGCAATGAAGCCAAGCTCAGTTTGATGTAAAAGTTCAAATACCCCGACTCAAAAGTGATTCCATGTCTGGCATGGACATGACTTTTCCTATAAACACTTATTAAATATTAAACATTTCCATCCAACCGTTATATGAGAACTCTGCCTAACCACAATTAGCAATTTTCAGACAGACACTTACATAACCAAGGTCTGTGAGGGAAAAAGTTAATTTGCCACAGACGCAAGTAGGGTCCCTTTCAACTGTATCTGTGTAAGCAATGAATATGCATCCTTACATACTGCAGGTTGAGACAAAGTTATAGTGTATGTCCAACCTGTCATAAAGACAGAGTGTTAACTACAATAATGCTTGTTTACTTGACTGACTTCCTCCCCCATTCATTAATTGCTCTTTTTATAAACAAGGTCCAATTAAAAGGTGGCTCACAATATTCAAATCCTTGCAGAAAGGTGTTGAGATCCTAAATAAATGTCTCCGTTAGGCACTGATCCATAGAAGGATAAGATTTTCAACACTGATCCAGTCCATTTGCTGTTTAAGAGAATGTATTACAGGTTCTGGTTTCAAAATGGCAATTAGGTTCCATCTGTTATCAAAAGCTCCTGAGTATAGCAAAGATTACGGGGATTTAAAAGGCTTAATCGACGCTCAGCTCAAGAAATATGGATTGCTGATTGTACAAGTGATGGCTATGGAGGAAATGTTTAGGTGTTTTCTTTGTTGGTGATTGGAAGATAGTGAGAAGGAGACTTATGCACGTAACATATAATGAGCACAGGCAAGAAGCATGGTATGTAATGGAAGGATGTGGATTGCTGTCTATACATATTACACAAAGGGAATCCTTGATGGTATAACAATTAGAATTAATGGCTTCTGTATGACAGGCAGGCCAGAGAGACTAAGGCAGAGTCAGAACTACAGCAGTTGTAAATTGCAATGCAGGTGGGCTGTGCACACATTAATCCTCTTACTCTCCATTCAGGCTCTGGCCTAAAGGTTGTGGAAATAATGGTGGTAAGATAACATCCATCCAGGGAGCAGACTCTACAGCATCGGTTTGAAAACACAGACTGGAGTGTGTTTGCCACCCTGGACTCCCACACGGACACTGATTCCTATGCCTCCTCTCTTTTGGACTATTTAAACACCAACATCAACAGTGTCACCATCCTCACACAGATTACAAACAGTTCCACTTTGCAGTTAAAGAATGGATTGGAAATGACTTTAAGCGACTTGCATGACTTGCAGCCGGTAAGCTGCACTGAACTATTACCTTAAATGTTGTTATGATGCAGAAACACCAGATAAATAGTAGACAAACTGCTTGTATTTAGGAGAAACATGCCAGCTATGTTCTGTATGTTGTCAATGATTGTTTAGGAAACTGCCTGTTATTAGAACAAGGAAAATCCAATCAGGGCAGGCAGTTACTAGAAAGGTCTTTTATTAATTGTTTATTGACTAAGTGATCCTTAGTGAGCACATATATGGGTGTGGATGCAGTGGGATGTTCATTCACCTAATGAAACTGGTTTTGAATGGTAAATGGCTTGTGACTCGTTTGGGTGACAGTGTGTGTGTGCGCGTGCGCGCGCGCGCGCTCGAAGATCTATCTTTGTGAGGACCCATTTGAGCATAGAAATTACGCAGTGAGGACATTTTGGGGAAGTGGGGACATTTTGGTCAGTCTCAGCCCTTCAAAAGGGTTAGGGTTAGGGGCTAGGGTTAGGGGCTAGGGAATGCATTATATCAATGAGTGTCCCCACAAAGATCTAAGTACAGGTATGCGTGTGTGTGTGTGTGTAGATGTGTGTGTGTGTTTGTGTAAAACATACTTAGGATTCTCCGCAAGATGCTGCTGATCTCTGCTAACCAGCACTTAATAAACGCTTGACTGACTCCTTTGAGGTAGAGGTTTTCACACATGGCTGATTTGTGCTGAAGAGCTGCAGTGCTTTGGGCTTGTAATGACTCAATAGCCACTAATGGCTTCTCCAAGAAGCAAATCAACAGATAATAAACATCAACATAACTACACACTGAGAAAATACAAACAACTTGCAAGTGAGAAGGCACAAAGAAATCTGTATGTGACAGAGGTTTTCATTTCCACTAAGACACAAGTAAACTGTGAAAAAAGAGATTAGGATGCACATAACTCCAGTGACCTCGAAGAGAGAAACAAATGAGCTGGAGAACTTAACTGTTGCACACCACAGCTGACTAGAATTTGTCTGTAAACCCACAGGAGGATCCTACTGATGGAATAACATAAATGTTCAGCCTCTCCAGCTCCAGCTTATTTTCTGCCATTAAAGGCAAGTAGCTCATGTGTTCTCAAAACAAGAGCAGTGGCTGGTCCGGGGCGAGCCACTACCACTGATCTTCGCTCTGTTTTGTGTGTTTGTGTGTGATCCTTGGTCAAGTGTTAGACTTACATCTAAACACAGAGAAAGACAGGTCAAACAAGTCTGAGCATTGATGGACGCAAGAGTGAGCCTAGAGATTTCAAATGCCTTACTCCTCTAGTACATGTGAGACTGATATTATGTACGATCAAAACTACAATTATCATCAATATCAATAGTACGATTCTTTTCCTCACCAAATATGGTCTCAACGGTCAATAAATGTCATGGTCATGACATTTAAAACAAAACAGAGCATAAAATTACTTAAGATTATTGGGTGACTTTAAAGCAGATTATAAATGTCCTTGTGGACCATCCTAAGCAGCAGGACTATGGGGAACAAAGTGGGAAACTCCCACTTAGCAGTCAGAACTGATTTGCCATGTAGTGTGAACAAGTTCAAGACAGCACTTGAAAAAGGACACAGGCCCAGTGGGTATTTTTTTCTCCCATGAGAACAGCTCAGAGAGCCAGAGGAAGAAATTTCTAGACAGCCTGTGTGGAAGATGGTGGACGGACGAGGCAGTTCTTCTTCTTCACCGACTCAACACTTCCATTCAATATTAGTGGATTAACCTGAATTGGCTTTGTACCTGCTCTCAACTGATCCAGCTTCTGTGCCTATGGACATTGTGTAGTGCCACAAATCAGTCAAGCGGAGCAAAAATAGAATAGATTGAAAACAGTCCTGAGCTCCAAAAAAGGCTGGCTGGAACACCAATGATATTAATTAATGATTCACTGAGACCAAAAAAAGCAGCATCCTGTTTTTTTCCAAATAAAATAACTGGCGAGCAAAAAGCAAGCAGCATCCCTACACAGTAGAGAATGTGTAATTTGATAACTGTTAGACAGTAGCTGTAATGTTTTAGCTATAAGCATATTGCTTTATTTGGTTATACAAGTAATGGTAGCTTCTTTTAGCTATTTGTAAGTTTATGAGGGAAATAATTTGTATGTGCAACACAGGGAGAAAAAACTATTTTTTGGCGACACGTGTGTGTGAACTGCAGTAACTCACTGGTGACTTGAGCCTTCTCTGTGCAGCAGGCCACCTCGCTAGCCTCTACTGATAGCCAGCATGTGAGGTGTTTAGGGGACATCTGTAAATTGTAGCTGCAGAAAATAACCTGGGTTACATTCCCTTCGCCCTAAACTGCATGAGTCTTTGCATGCACATTGGTCACACGTCGTACCGCCCGCCACCCCAAGGAAACTCTCAACCTGTGAGAAACACTGGACAAAATTCATCAACTTTAAACAGAAGACTTTTATTTTGTATTTCCACTGAGAATACTGTGTTTGTAAAATGTTGCTTTTGTCTCCTACAAGGTGAGACTGGGTGGTTCGGCTTCTGGGAAGAGGGGTTGAGCTGGTGCAGCATATTCAAGATTTCAGGAACTGCTGCATAACAGCGCTGCATTCTCAAGTTGTCACAACACCTCATCTGTCATGACAGGCTTTCAGGTTGGCGAGAGATGGGCCTGTGTTGCTTTGACAAACAGAGAATGGTGAAGCCCAGCAACTTTGCCAGCAGAAGTATCCAACCCTAACCTGGAAGAATGTGACCGTAAAGTTGGTATACACAAACTGTTGTTGTGTATTTGCTCATCAATCCTCTGTCCTTGTGTTCCTGTATATATCTACACTTTTATGCTGGAAATGAACTGTTGAGAAGTGCCTGGAGTGCCAGTGCCAAAGACCAGCTGATCAGCTGCTGGACAAAAATGGACTGGATCCTGACAATAGGAACAAAATGTGGCAGTCTTCCAGGCCACCGTGCATTGTTGTACTGATCTTCCTGCTGTACTGTATGACAAGCAGTTCTCTGGATGTCCTGGACCAGAACTGCACAAACCTGCAACATAAGTGCTAATATGCTAACCCAGGCTGATGGTTGCCATGACAGAGGTACTAGTACATATGGAAGCCATTTTCCAATTCATACGAAAGTTCAGGAACATATTCGGCAGCAGATTTTCCAACAATCTGACAAATTAAAAATGTTTTTGAGTGGGAGCCACAAATCTGAATAGGTTCTAAGGATCATTAGTTGGTCTGCAGTAAATTAATATCATACCTCATAGTATAATGCATTTGCAGTATCTTTTGCCGCAAATAACTGGCACTTCATAGATGGCAGTGGCAAGGTCTTTTTTTCTGATATGTCTTTTTAATGGAAAAAAAAGAATAAACAGTACAGCTACATAACATCACTTTAAAATTAAGTGTCTTTCTTTCTTCCTTCCTTCATTCGGTATAAGATAACTTACTGCACGCCAAGGAAACTGCTGTTCTCTGAAATCACTCTATAAGAGGGTGACTTCATCTTGATCCCGGGCACTATACTGTACAACATGAACCAAGACGATATGGGCCTCTTGGCAATGACCTCACACACTTATAAACATGCACACACACACACACACACACATACACACACCCTCTTACTATTTAACCAGCCAGTTTGTGCCAGCTTTTTTAAAGCATTTTCTCGTGAAGACTGCTTCATGCAGAGCCTTGTTCAAATGACAATTCTCCACGCAACTAAAGGCTGAGAGCATATCAACAAATGTCCTTTTGAACACAGGCTGCTGAACTGTTTCTCCAGGGGAGGATCTCATACCAACCTTGTAGCCCTCCTCCCAGCAAGCTCGGAGGGCTCGGGCTCAGCTTCCTGTTTCAAGCTCCCGGCAAGCCAGAGACGAGATACAGCTGGCTTTTATGTGGACAGCTTTTCAACAGCATACACACAAATGTTCTTACCATGCATACAGATCTTTTTGTTATGTCAAGTTGATCGTTTGATTTTTGGTTAGATTGAGAGTAGTTGTAAACATGTGACTGTACTGATTCCAGAAAGGATATTTTTATAGTGCTCATTAATTTGCAGATACATAATACAAGTTTAGATTTTGACCATAACAATCAAGCAAGTTTCCCATCTTCACAGTGATTTAGAATTCAACAATCAAGCATTTGTATCCAATTAAAATGATGGAGGAAATTATGCAGATGGGAGTACAACGTATAGCATAAATTGAAAACTGTAACTCTCCTGCACCAAATGTTAATCGTTCATTGCATTGGAATTAATGGGTAATGGGTTTTCACTAACTTAACCAAATTTATTTTCTAACAGCACATTAAGTGCATACGGTATTCAGTCTATAATCAGCAAACTTACCAGCAGGCTTACACTGGCTGAGATTTGAAGTAACTGATAGGGTAGAGTCTTAATGGGATTTTGAAAAGGCAGGGCTAATCCAACACACAGCCTTTAAACTCTCTGCAGGACAAGGAAAACACACCCCAGTAGGGCAAGAACTGACATTTCCATTTGCTGTTAAAAAAACAAAAGCCAATTCTGCAGTAGAGTTCACAGAAAACACAGCTTTAAGAGTGTTAAAATCAAGCACAAATAGTGACACAATAACTTATCAGCCTTATGCTCTGGGCAGACCACCAACAGATTTCTACTGAAATCCTTTAAGAAAAGCTAAAGCTAACTGTAAAAATGTACAAAGAAAAGATTAACCACTGCTACTGAGCTGGAATAAAAGTCTGCAGACTTCACCACACAGAACATCAATCACACCACCATCTCATTTAGTGAGCATGTTTGAATCTGTTCATTTGCTTCAGGATTCAGGGAAGGACGTTCTCCACAGGGACATGATACTGTCACCAGATGACAGATATAAATCCTTACTCACAGCGTACTTGATTTCATACATTATGTTCAGAAAATAAATTTTCAGATTTTCAACATTAAACTCTTTCAAGAATTTATGGAAATCGTTTTGTATACTGCACATGACACTTCATGGTGCTAAAGAAAGCTCATTGTTTTTATAACCATTTCATTAACAAAATCACAACTGACTGGCTTTCAAACACCTCTCAAACCAGGTCCTAGAGGAAGCTTTTGTCAGCTCCTAGAGGAGTCTACTTTGACATTCTGAAGGGACACAAACCCTCAGAGCTTCACAAAGCATAAATGTACAGATGCAGTTACTGTAGGTTATTTTTATTTTAGCCATCCATTGACAAATGTGAACATTTCCCTTGTCTTGATGATAAAAGGATCAGTTTTTATCTCCATCAATAATTCACCGCCACGCACTGACATTTAAACTCTTCCATAATGGGTGACACCTTAACACAGTGACACAGAGGGACATCTCTGTATCAAGACACAGTTATGTGGCAAAAAGAAGACAGTTTGAAAATGGCACTATAAAATTAATTTTCGAAACCATTCAAGGCCAATAAAGGCCAGAACCGGGACGTCAATACCACATTGACTGGTGAAAAAGCACCCTGCAGCTAACATTTTAACTGTCATAGCAGAGGGCAAAGAGACTGCTTTAATGGTGTTCGATTTTGACCTGGGTCATTTTCAGGGGGTATTGATTGTGATTCGTTTTATTGTGTTGTGTGTATCATGTTTGCTAGGTTAGAGGCTACTTCTGATCATTCCAGTGCATTTCTGCAGGTGCACGAAAATGTAATGAAAATATCTTATCATTACATTACACATACACAGTATTTATAGTATATTGCATTCCTGCTTCCAAAACCCTGGACGAGTTTATGTGCTTGAGTGCATGGCAATTACACTGGAACCGACTTTTATTGTCCTTTTTTTTGTTATTACCAGTCTGTTTTAATTTAGAATCACACTCCTCTGAGGTACCGTGTGCACTTTTGGCACTGAGTTTCTAAAGATAAACTGGTGATGAGGGAGAGATATAAGCAACAGGATGTCAGCCAGGGTCTTCTCATTTATCTGCCCATCTAATTAGTCAGCTTGTGTCTGCTTTGTGCAATTGCAGCTCAGGAACATTTTCAGTAGCAGCCAATTTTCAAGTGTCACTAAGTTAATCAGTGGCTTGAGGCCATGGTGCTGTAAGGACAGGCAAACACCACCCATGACATGGTTTCATACAGGGCACGATGAAGGAGACACAAATATGAGAGTGAGATAATGAGGGTATAGACTGAAAGACAGACAGAGAAATAGATTCAATGTTTTCAGCAGCTGGGAAAGACAACAAAACATTGGTCTCAGGAGCAGAAAACACTAACAATACACTTCATCCTCTACACAGGGTTGTGAGGCTGAAATAGGACCCACAGCCTGCAATTGTGAGGTCAGACAATAAGAACTCAGGGGCAGACAGTCTAAAGGTACCTCATCAACTCTCACAGCTCCCCAATTACATTTGACAGGAAGAGGTTGAAATTAGGGGGACCACTCTTTTAAAACAGCCACACAAGAAGGACTGGATGTGCTAATTGATATATTGGGCAGAATCTACAGGATTTACTAAAGAGAATGCAATGCACACATCACACAAGCAGCATAGACAGTGATGTAAAATCAGGATTTCATTTATAAGGATGTGTGTCTACAAAAATCATTCAAAAATACACCATATCCTTATGTTTGATGGGAATAAATAAGATTACATTTTACTAGGAAAAATCCTGGGTTTTCCTGTTTTGTTTACCTGTTACTGCATCCTAATGGAAACTAACCCCTCACTATTGATATAATGGTGCAGTTAGGAGCAAAGACTGAGGTGTTTGCCCTTGCTGTTCCTCTTCTCCTCTATCTTCACAGGCAGCACCGCCGGTGCTTTGTACATAGTAGATCGTTTCCAGCTGAGTTATACCTCCACATGGAGAAGAATCATCGATCTCTGATACTGCAGTTCCTAGTATTGCTCCAGGATATAAATTACAGTCAGCACAAGAACTGGCTCATGATTAGGAAACACTTTAAGTAAATGAGTAAGTAAAATTCTATTTATTTAGCCACTTTCAAAACCTAGGTTACAAAGTGCTTTAAAAATAACAAAAGGTTAAAAGACCAAAAGTAAAAGTAGAGTAAAAACAACAACTGCTGCAGGAGACACAGCACAGTAAAACAAAACAAAAAAAAAACAGCTACAGGCAATATAAATCAAAATACATAATGACCCAAGCACAAAAAACACACAAACAGGTACAACTAGCAGGCCTCGCTCAGAGGACCTGAGGGATCCTAGTAGGGTCATAAGGCATTGGTAGTTCTCTGATATATCCTGAAGCAAGATTATTCAAGGCTTTGTAGATTAGGAGGAGGATCTTGAATTCAATCCTAAATTTAATCAAAAGCCAGTGTAGGTACATCAGAACCAGGGTGATACGAGAGCAACATGAGGTGTTAGTGTGTAATCTTGCTCCAGAGATTTTAACTATCTGTAGCCAGGTAACACTGTTTTGGCTAATGCAGGAATAAAGAGCATTGCAGTAGTCTACGCAGGGTGGCAAATTTTTGTAATATTCCCTAGGAGAAAGCAGCAGGACTGAATGACTGTCTTGACGTGTTTATCAAATTCAGCTGGTAGTCAAAAATGACACTTGGGGGAAAAAAATCTATTCTTAGCTGATAAGCTGAGGTGTTGGAGGATGTTAGTACTACTAGGATTTAACTGGTGAACATTTTGGGACATCCAATTACTAATCTCGGCCAGACACTTGTGCAGAGTAATTAAATTTGAAAGGTCACCTGGCCTAAAGAATAAGTAGCGTAGTGTATCGTCTGCGTATCAATGATAAAACACACAACCAAATTGTTGGGTCAAGTGTCCTAAGGGAAGCACATTTAATGAAAATAAAATTGGTCCAAGAATTGACCCATAGGTGGATGCCTTGTCATCGGCTGAAACCAAAATTATCCTATTAGATTAATAAGAGAAAAACTAGTTTAGTGCTACAGAATGTCATTCATGACCCTGAGGACAGCTGTCTCACTGCCGTGTTTCTGACTAATTTTTCTCACAGTATCAATCAGATCACTGAGGGAGATGGGAGAGAACTGATCGAGTAGGACAGGACAGATGCAGGATGGCTCACTATGAGGGCTGGGGAGACTGTGACACCATTTCAGAGAAAAATAGTTTTTTTTATTGGCAGCATTCTGGTATTTCGTTATTCCAACGCCCCCAGAATGCCTGGAAACACTTCATTTCTGTCAGCTGAGGCCAGGACACAGAATAACTCACAGGCGTGAAAGCATAGCCTATGGGTTTGGACTTAATGAAGGCAAATAAAACAGTCCAAGTATTAAAAATAGGAAGTAGATATAAAAGGAGCTTTATTACATGGTAACAAATTGTGGAATGGAAAAGTGTGGATCTATAATGTTACAGTCAGATTTCTATTTTCCTCACCTCCTTGAATCTTTATATTGACCCTGCTCCCTCCGTGCTTGCAAACTGTAGGACTTGGTGTTGGTTAATCTCTCTCTAATGTGTCCTTCGCCAGAGTGCACTGTATATGAGTGTAGAGGGGTGTGTCTGTATGTGTGTGTGTGTGTGTGTGTGTGTGTGTGTGTGTGTGTGTGCAGTCTGCTTTTATGTATGCAGTAAATAAGAGTCTGCCCAGGGTGTAACCCCTAATACCTTGAGAGATGAGGCATTCCCACCCATGAGAATAGTGAACCAGACAACAGCACAAACTAACATTTAACTGCTCTGCACAAGAGGCTGGACATATGTGTTGTACAAACACCAGTGGTGGTCATAACAAGATTACAAGAAGTTTTATTGTGGTGGTCCTTGTATTTGCTAAACTAATTAACTTTTTTAGTGGGTTGCAGTCTTAATGTGTAGGATTAAAATTTTGAAATTGAGCCAGAATAGAAGCAGACTGGAGAAACTCATAATGTAAAAGTATTACACACATACGGATATAAACACACACACACAAAGATGCACATGCATGCACACACTTAACTCTCCTGTACAAAAAAAGCACACACACTGTTACACAGTGGTTTAAACCTCTCCATCCTCCCAGGGGGTCTAGCATTGCAGAGGCTATAAATAATCATAGGAGATTACTGGGCGTGGTGGCAGACCGCCTGATTCATTTCACAACCTTTATCAAACAGTGTAGGCACGGCAGTAGCTGTGCATTAGGCTATAGCTACACAATTAAAAAGAGTAAAACCTTCTGGATAAGTTTCAAAAGTCACAAAAAAAAAGTAGGAAAACTGGAGGGCTATAACCTTCACAAAATGAGGAAGGGATTCATTTTATTAAAAATTAATCGCACATTATCCCAGGTACAGAATGTAAAATAATGACTGTTCTAATCATAGAGCTTCATTCTCACCAATAATATCTCCTCTCAACTCTAATTCAAGAGTAACATAAATATCCTCTGTTTTGGGAGTCGGCGAGACAAAATCTTAGAAGTACTTCTCGTTCCCACTTGCAGACTAATTTTACTGTTTCACTGTGGGTGTTGTGGTTAGGACTGAATACCCGGAAAAAGCGTATGGTTCCACATACTGTATAAGTGGCCAGTTTTTCCCACATTTCTAGTCACACAATGAACTTGAAAAATGATGACATGAAAAATGACGCATTTGTTGGAAAGACACTTCTTTTTTGAACTTCTTGGAAAGTATATTCTCTGTAACATTCTCCAGAATATGAAACTCAAAACACATTGACGTGGCATTGTTGGGTCTGATTATTCACCTTATGGTGAGTGCAAATCATAGCTTGCTTAATAATTGATAAGAGGCACACAGAAAAAGGAAAATGTGATGCAACACAGGATATAACAGAGGCATATATTTGTCATGCATAAATAATAGGGTGAGTTTATTCAAAGCAGAGGTGGCTTGATGTCAACACTTAAACTGAAATAACAGGATCCATCATTCAGGTTGTCACTTAACATCACTCTCAGTCAGCCGAACACACGCATACACAAAGTGAGTGTCTGCAAGTGTGCGTGCGTCTCTGTGTCTTTCTCCCACTGACTGTGCCCTGAAGGCACCAAAAGTTGGCACTTTATGCAACAGCTAAGATAAGCCTGATTAAACAAGCCAGTGAATTCACATTTTCTAGCAGTACTTGACACCTTGCAATACACAGTCACACTTTAGCGCTGGCAGGATGTACTTATGAGATACAAAATCAAGTTAAGTGTCACAGATCTGACGCAAGTTTCACCTTAAAAACCGCAATTAAGATATTTGTCTTATTTTCAGAATTCAGGCTAAATGTCTACAAATGCATGTAAGCTTTAAAAACAAAAGCCAGTAGCTTCTTAGCTTAGCACAAAGACTGGATACAAGGTGAAACAGCTAGCTTGGCTCTCTTATTCAAAATGAAGAAAATCTGCCTGCCAGGACCTCTAAACCTCATGAATTACCGCAATATATCTTGTTTGTTCATATAAAAACAAAAGTGTAAAAACGTCATGTTGCCGTGTTACGGGGCAGTTATGTGCTAAACTATTTCTTGGCCGGGCACAGTAACTTGCTGTCACCATGAGGTTGCCATGACGCCAGCGGAGGCTCTAGTAGAAATGTCTACATGTAATTTGACAGAAACCTATCAAACCGCAGACTGAACTGACCACAAACTAACTAGACGATTACATTATTTTAGAAATTAGGATGCATCTTATCCTTTCAGATGTGGCAAGTTGTTACAGTTTGACTTCAATAATGCACTTAGTGTAGACATGCAATGGAATTATTTTCATATATTAGGAGAACTTGTCATGTACTCTCACTTGTATAATGTATAGCACGTATCGGCGTATATGTGTATTCTAAAAGTACATCTTTTTTTTCCAACATTTTGTGTAAAACTTTGTGGATATACAATCTCTGTACATCTGTACCCTGAGCTAAAAAAAAGGAAAGATCACACTCTTCTCATGTTGTGAGCATAACAAAGCACTTCTGCTTTAGGTAACATGATGTAGCTTGTTATTATATCAATAATGTTGAATAAAGGCAGAAAAGGCTCTGAATAATTCGACATTATCAACCACAGAGTAAATGTCAGTAATGTGATGTGATAATAAAATGCACATCATCATTTCAGGTTTGAAAGTGATAAAGGCAGAGATACAGGCGGTGACGCTAGTCAAGTTTCCTAGACTCTAAGTCAGCAGAGTCAAGTTTTCACTTCGATGAGCAAACAAACAGGTTCTGTTAAGTTCTGCAAGGCTGACAAAGAATAGTCATAGAAGAATATTTCTCCAAATTTATTATGAGCCACAGCAAATGCATTTAAGAAAAAAAAATATGGGTGGAACAATTAAAGGAGCAGGGAGGCGGGTAACTGACCTGGAGTCGAGAAGGTGAGCGAAGAATAAAAGGCAACGGGAGTACAAGTAAAGTAAGAATATCTGAAAGGATGAACACAACTCCTTGACCTCTAAAATAAAAGATCGGCTTGGATGAAAAGAGAACATTGTGGAGTACACGGGAGGAGAAGGAAGGATGCGTTAAAGGGAACAGCACAGAAAAACTGTGGAATATGAGAAAATAATAGCTAGAATATGACTAATGAGAAAAAGATAAAACTTTAATGTCCCTTGTGGCTAAATTGGGTAATGAAATGAACGAGCCTGGAAAAGAGGAGGTGAAGAGACTGTGCAGAGAAATTTAAAACATTCCATCCCTGCTTAATTACAGAGGCCTGTTGTCAGCTTATGGTCTGCTTCTTCAGACAGCATTTCCTCTGTTCCTTCAGCTCCCTCAGCTGCGGTCAGCTGGCCAGAGAAACTGCTTATTGTGGTTCTTACAGCCTGCAGTCAGACGGGACATTACTCTCTCCAGCCTTCCACTGAGTGGGTCTGTGTGGGTGGGCTTGTGTGAATGTGTGGGGAGGTGTACACCACGGAGCTGGAAATGCTCCAAGACATCACTACAGCATTATTGCCACTTACATAACCGAACCTTTCTCTCTCTTATTTCCTCTTTCTTTTTTCTTACAAAATCTGATCTTCTTTTCTCTCCCTCTCTTTTTTTTCCTCCTCTCTTCTCCCTCTCTGACAGCAAGCTTCTCTCCAGCATCTCGCACAACTTGTGAACACCAGGACTGAACAACGCTTTTACTGCTGCTTCATACTTCCAGTGTCACATCATGATGCAACAAATGCCAAGGCAGCAAGAGCTCTAACAGTTACTCTGTGGTTTTGAGAAATTGCATTAGCCCACAGAGGCAAAGGGAGCGCAGCTATGAAGAGGCCGCCTCACAGCGCGCTGCTGAAATCAACCACATCCTTTGTCAAGGTTGCAAACAAAAGGTGGAATAAGGAAAGCAGGTCTACCGATGCAAATAACAAGCTCACATGACTACAATACCTTGAATGCAAACAGTTCTGAGCTAATGTTTGCTGTTGACACTGCTCTAGTCTTTAAATGGCAACGTATTGGGGTTTTTCTATACCTGAAAGCAACATTACGGAATATGGACTTGTATTTTCAGCTACAGTAATATTCTAAAGCCAAAAAAAATTGCTAGGCTATATTACCAGATACAATGCAATCCATTTAGCATATCAAAGAAATCATCTATCTGACTGGAGTTTAATCCCATTTCCATGTAAATCACTAGATGTGACAGGAAACAGACAAGGGCAGATGGGAAGCAAAAAAAAAAAAAAAAAAACTGTTGACTTAGAAACTTTTAGTACCCAACAGATTGCATTAAGGTCTGCCAACATGGGCATATTTGAGACATGTCAGTTCAGAGCAGATGATGGATGAGCTGGGCATTTGAATCCTCTGTGTGTGTGTGTGTGTGTGTGTGTGTGTGTGTGTGTGTGTGTGTGTGTGTGTGTGTGTGTGTGTGTGTG